>JARHVA010006971.1:2500-602500 GCA_037957365.1 Torreya grandis | reverse complement strand
TCTTCTTTTTCACTTCTATCCAACCTCCTGAAGGTGTTCCTGTAATCACCATTTGAAGCTCAGATGGTTGTATTCCTGAAATCCTAACCAATGGTGTTTCCTTATCAGATTTAGAGTTATCTAATTCATGTACTCTCTTGTTTAATCCTATTGGATGTTCACTTGTATTTGTCCCTCATGTGGATTATTCCCTGACCTTCGTTTCTTCACCCAAGTTGTCTAATGCTTGATTTATATCATCATTTTAAACTTCAAATCTTACATTGGTAGCTTTCCTTTCCTCTATTCTAAATGAATCTGCTATGCTCTTATAATCTCCAACATTTGGTAAAAGTGGGTCATATGGATGTCAACTCTTTGGTTTGATAGTAGCTCTCTTTTCCCCCTTAGTATGTCCTCTTGATTTAGGACATGCTTCATGTAATTTCCCTATTTGGTGACAATTTTGGCACCTAAACGCTATATTTTCATAGTCTAGTCTTTGATTTCATGTCAATGCTCCAGGTTTTAGTATAACACTTTCATCTAATCCTTTATGTAGATCTATCTCCATGTATATACGAGCAAAGGTGAAAAGACATTGTGAGGTTCTATCTAAATTAGATTTTACAAATCTTCCCAATGCATTCCCAATATTTTTGAAGATTGTTGGATGCCAAAAAGGAAGAGGCATATTTTGGAGATGAACCAAAATAGGCATTTTGGAAACCACAATAGTATTGGGATCAAAATATCGAAACTAAGTAATAAATATTTTGCTCTTCCCCAGAACCAAGGCCCCTATTTAGTTTTTTTAATATTCTTTGGGGTTATAAAACTCAACTAAAAAGAAACCTTTTCAACATAAAAGTATCCTACACTGATTGGACCACTGTGTATTGATCCAATTATCTAGCTCTTCATACTAAGGCCCAAAACCATTAAATAGAAAAATAATTGCTTAAGATTCAAGAGAATCAAATATTTAATTTACCTTATGATGATTTACCACCACAGTTGGTACTTCATCCATTTTTCAATAATGTAAGAGCTAGGTTTGTTGGTAGAGAATTTTGATTGGGCAAGGACTTTGGAATAGGTTACATCCTTGTATGAGATCAGCCTTGAAGTAAGGGATTTTCCATCTCCTCCCCATAGTCACAATAATAAAGAAAGTAGGTAATATTTATAGATTTTGTAAGTATTTAGCTATGTAGAGTCTTCTAGTTGTTTTCCCCCATAGATAAGACATTTTTATCCATAAGGATCCCTGCTTTGAGTTGAATCAAAAATTTGATCATTGTAATAGTATAATATGATTTTTCTAATATTGTAATGGTTTTCACCTCAACACTCTTCACCCTTATTTGGTAGCTAATATAACCACATATATTCGATTGAGAGGAAATTGATTGGCCCTTAAAATCATATTGTTCTATTATCAAGCCATTATTTTCTAGGGAATTTCATTTTATCATTTTTTCAAACACTTTGCATGTCTCCTCTTTTCCTTTCACTACCCAATTTTCCTCATACATATAAAGACTACTCATTTTAGACACCAGCTTCTATGCATGAAAAAATATATAGAGGGTGAAGGTTGTGAAATACCCAATGTAAGTGTCATTTTCATCTAAGTGTCCAACATTAAATTGAATAGAGGAATGGGACTTTGATGTTATCATCCAGAAGGTTACAAATAATTTTATGAGGATGAAAATATTGATGTTATGTCCTCCTTCATTTTGCATATTGCATTTGATAAGATCAAGAGGACTTACACCAGTGTGAGTGACTTTAAAACTAGGAATGCCTCTTATGGTGTACACCACATAGAAGGCCAATGAGTACATGGCAATCTTCCCCAGCTCATTAGGATAAAAAATAATAAATGCCTTTCATGAATAAGTAACATAATAAACAACATACACATTTTCTATGAAATTTGATGCAAAATTATTCCAGCTGTTCAGCACAACATCTAACACAAATGAAGAAGTAGAAGAGGAATATAAAAATTTTGGAAGCATAGATCTCCTAGTTTGCTTTGCTATAATGGCCATGGCTCAATAAAAAAACCTAAAAAATCACACCTCAATCATTTCCTGAGAATTTTCATTTGTGTGTGTGTGTGTGTGTGTGTGTGTGTGTGTGTGTGTGTCTATATATATATATATATATATATATATATATATATATATATATATATATATATATATATATATATATATATATATATGTATGTATGTATGTATGTATGTATGTATGTATGTATGTATGTATGTATGTATGTATGTATGTATGTATGTATGTATGTATGTATGTACGTACGTATATATATATATATATATATATATATATATATGTATGTATGTATGTATGTATATGTATGTATATGTATGTATGTATATATATATATATATATATATATATGTATGTATATGTATATATATATATGTATATGTATGTATATATATATATACATACATATACATATATATATATACATATACATACATATATATATATATATACATACATACATACATACATACATACATATACATACACATATATATATATATATATGTATATATGTATGTATATATATATACATATATATATATAGATATATATATGTATATATATATATACATAATATATATACATACATACATATATATATATATATATATATATATACATATATATATGTATATGTGTATACACACACACACACACACATACATGTGTATATATAAATTATGTATATGTATATATCTCCTGGTTTGCTTTGATGTAATGGCCATGGCTCAATAAAAAAACCTAAAAAATCTCACCTCAATCATTTCCTGATAATTCTCATTTGTATGTGTGCATGGGTGTGTGTGTATGTGTGTAAAATATATGTATATATATCTGTGTGTGTGTGTGTGTGTAAATTATGTATATGTATGTATGTATCTCTCTCTCTCTCTCTCTCTCTATATATATATATATATATATATATATAATATACATGTGTGTGTGTGTATATATATATATATTAATATATATCTATTAATAATATATGTGTGTGTGTGTGTGTATATATACACATGTATACAAATAAATACATAATATATGTGTATATATGTGTGTGTGTGTTTGTGTGTATATGTGTCTATACATATGTATATATGTATATATAGTGTAAATATATATATATGTGTGTGTGTGTGTGTATATTATGTATATATATTTACATATACATCTATATGTATGTATATATGCATAATATATGTATATATATACACATATATAGGTATAAATATGTATACCTACACACACATATATATACATACATATACATATACATATATATGGTCCAATTCTCATTAAACAAATATGGATCATATATATGACTTTATTGACATCAACATTGTCTAGACCACATTAATTATGTATTCATTTTTATATAAATAAATTAGAATTTATTTTAGTTTTGATTGAGAGACCACCTATGATCATGACATGTGTCATGATCTTAGGACATTCATTCATGTTTTTTACTAGATGAATCCTTAGGTGCTTATAAAATGGTTCAGTTCAATTATCAATTGTAATTTATTTAATTTTGATTCCATAGTGATTGTTTATTTAATTACTAATATTAATAAGTATTATTATACAAATTCCAAGTTGGGGACTACAAATTTAGTAGTATGAATATGTGGCCATATAAAAAAATGGTTCTTACCATCCTTTCTCTCAAACATGATACCAATAGTTCTGTAAAACTATACTTGTCTTTTAATGAATATACAAAAAATTCCAGATGTGAAGAAGTAGAAATATTATGATGGACATGCGTACAAAATGCACCATGGTCCCATTTATAAGTTACGCTTCTAATTCACACATGGACATATTAGTCCACACTTTTTTTTATATCCATGGAATATGATAAAACATAGGGGTCACATGAAATGATTTTGATCACTTTAACCTTAGAATAAATATTAAAAGGTGTGAACATAGGATTGCAATAGGGAGAGATTAGTATTGTGTTAGTGAATAAAATAAATCAATAAAAAACACACTAAACTAACACCCTAAGCCTATCTCAAAGGAGGAGTTTAGTTAAAAAAACAAAAATGGAAAACTCAACTAAAACATGAAATAAAGACCTTCCTTCACCTTCCTTAGATGCTCTAAAATGCTTGTTGTAGTGGCTTATTCAGTTTGTGCTCATGAAGTCTACATCAATGAAGTGTGGTTGCCTCCATCTCTCATTGGCACCATGTTTGGATTTGGCTTGCTAGGATTGGCTCAAAATTTGGGAATTATAAAACTAAGATACAATGATTTTGAAAGCATTTGGGCATTATAATTTTGTCATAAAATAGCTTAAAAATCAATATACAAGGCCTCCTATTTATAGATTTTTGGAATGGTTTAGAATCAACCTGAACCACCCATCTCAAGATGAAGATGTGTGGCTATGGATTAATCAAATTATGTAATTAAAATTCATAAATCAGCTCATCAATATTTGGGATAGAGGGGCATTAACTAGGCATAGAGGGTCTTAATGAGGCATGGGAGGCATTAATTTAGATATTTGTGGCATTTATGACTTGTAGATGCCACCTTATAGGATGATGTCGTTTGATGATGTAGTTAATGAAAATAAATATCCAAAAATAAATATTCAAAAATTTATATGGAAAATTAACTTAAGCTCTTGATATGGTTTAATTAGCCTTAAACATGATTAGTTAACTTTGATGCAAAACCTTGGCAATTTGTGCACAAATTAATCAAATTGGTCAAAATATCATATTATTGGCTTGAAATTTGATTGGATTGGAATTGGAAGTTGATATTAGATGCAATGGAATTGTTATCCCATTTAGGATGTTGTCAATGAAAAATAAAAAAGGCACGTGTCTCACAATAAATTTGATAGGAAAGATCAATCCAAAGCACCCAAGTGTAAAATTGGCATTTTGACTTGAAATGATTTGATCAAAGTTAGTTGCTTCATAAATTGCATTATCTCATTTAATGATACTCTATCCAAATCGGCACTTGAATATATCAATTTCAACTCATTTAATGCATTTTAGTGTTTTTAGGCTAAATTGTGCATTTTGGTGGAAATTGGTCAAAAGCCTGATTGATGGTCATTCGTGGCCAAATTTAAGTGTCTACAGTGTGCCCCTATTTGGGAATATGTTTCAAATTGTAAGCAAATCAATGTCTTCTCAAATAATGAGAGATGGCATGTATGCCAAAAAGAATATTATGGTTGAAGCAAGAGCTCCAAAGAGTATTTTGGAAGCCTATGATGATGCCCCCTTGAGGGAGTGGCCGTCACATTTGTTGATGGATGATCCCTCAAAAAAGAAACAAGAATAAAGGTGGAATTAATCCATGGTTGATATTAATCCAAATGAAAAAATTCTTACATGCTTTGATTTAAAAAGGATATTGATTTTCCCAAAGGCAGTTATAATCAAGAATAAAAGTCAAAATAATGATTTTCCCATAGGTAGTTATAATCATGAAGGGGACCTAGATTATTTTATAAATATTATTGTGGCCCAGTTAGGGCTGATTGGCAATCATAACTCAAGTATATAACCTAAAATATAGATTAAAAATGAGCAGGTACAAAGTGATGAAAGAGATGAATAAAAGAATAAGATTGATCAATAGAAATGATTTAGTTGTACCTGCCAACGAGGAGATGCTCATCCTTATTAGAAATAATAACACTAGAATGGTTAATGGGTTGATTTGATCAAGGGTGGGAGGATTTTCCAAGTTGATAAGGAGAAAATTCTATGGCTCCATTGCTTATAGACCTTCTTAAAGCTAATTTTTGCTATAGCATGTGATGGTAGGCATCATGATAGAATATCATGAAGACTAGGCTAAAATATGCATAAGAATGGACACCCAATCCAATAAACACTCAAAAATAATGCACCAATGATAAAAAAAAAACATGATGATAATGTTGATGTATGAATATGGATTGACTCAAGAATAATGTGCATAAGGAATCACCCAATGTATACATATAGAATGAGTTGAGGTAACATCACTAAAAGAAAACAAACAAGAAAGCGAACAAACAAACAAAATAAACAAATAGAAAGTGCAAAAATATATTAAAAAAACCTAAAATAAACAAACAAATATAAAGTCTAAAAACAAAATCAAAATAAATCATCCTAAGTATGACCTTGCCCCAGTAGGGTGAATGAGGATAATTGACTAGGCTTAGATAGGACAAATGTTTTTGGTTTTTTTATATATTTGACTATTTTTGGAATTTTTAGGTATCTTAACTCGATGAAGAATGACAAGATACCTACTCACAAAATGGCAAGAGCATTTGGCTTAGGTTGTTTTCAAAATGGTGAGAGTGTTTCTTAGGGGGACTGAGGTGACCTCAACATAAATTGATCATGACCTACATAGTCCTAAAATGATTTCAAGTCATAGTAATTCCATCTACATAAAAGGTGAGCAAAAACTAACCAGGTCCCAACAAGTTCCCATATCTAGCAAATGGCCAATCAAATGAAAATAGTAATGGTAAGGTGATATGTAAATACATGATAAATAGATATTTCCCCTAGTTTTCCCATAGGTATTTATAACTAGGATACAATGGCATAGATCAATGATACTAATTTGCATACATGTGGTTATAATTAGTATCAAGACCAATGAAACACTGATTTTTTTCATAAGCGGTTATAATTAGGCTCACATAAACCAACTTTGATATAGGATGGAAAATGAAAGATATCTTGCCAGATCAACTATCACACTAATTTCATAGACTATCATTGAAACATAGATGTGATTGATTATTAAAACGTGATCAGAATCCCCTCATGAAAAGTGTGAGAAGAACCAAAGGAACCAAGATCAAAATAGGATTGGGTAGAAGGACTAAAAATAGGCTTTAGTCTAGATAGGAATGAAATGATAGGATGGCATGGTATTGTTGTAAGATAATGATAGGTTTTGATAGATTGGATAAAATGGTAGGAGGGTTTCCCCCAAATGATGAGGTGATTGACTGGATATGTGACAATGGAAAAAATAATATGGTAAATGAAATGGAATGGTACATATTTTTGGCCTGGGTGATGGTTTTTGGTTTATGATGTGTTTGGCCTAGCTACAGTAGATGGCATATGATTTTTTTATTCCTACTAAAGTAGAGATGCACATCCTAATCATCAAATTATACAACCAAAATAATCAATCATGTTAATTTCTAGCTGATGCCTCATCAGAATAGTTCCTCTATCAAAAACTAGCTACAGATCTAGATGCTAAGAATGTTGTTATGATCTTCATTGGTCATTGATTTTGATTCATTCAAACATCAAGACAAGGTATATTTATAGCCTCTGCAAAGGAAAGTGTGACCATGGATGGCAAATAGGGAAAAATAATGGATGGTAGGTTTGATTGTGAAATGGAATGGTAAATGATAATGGAATGTGTAATAGTTAGGAAACAAATGAAGATCAAGACATTCAATCACATGTAATGTTATTGATGTTGAATTCAACATAACTTTGGATGTGGTAGGGATAAAAACCTTTAAATATTCTCTCAATAAGATCACCAAATTTTTCTATTGTTTGATCTTGAGAGGAACTACCATCTGATTAGGCTATAGATTAGAAGTTTTTTTGATTTGATCTTTTATATTATCTTCATCAAGTAATGAAGTAATTTTTTGCTTAGCTATTAGTGCATCGATGAGGTTTTCACCAATGAAGTTGTCTTGATTTTTTAATAATGCCTTTGAGAATGTTTCACTAAAAAACATTGAATTTTGACTTTGATTGTCTTTCATCACTTATAAAAATGTTTCACTAAAAGATGTTAATTTTGAACTTTGCTTGTCCCCTAGTGCCTGTAAAAAGGTTTCACTATGAGAGTATTGTTATGCTATATAAATGTGGTCTTGGCCTTCTTGGTCTTCTTCAACTACTGTCACTATGGATGTAATTAAATAAAGCTTGATTTTATCAGTCCCAATCGACACTTATGAGAGATGGAATGTCAATAATATGGCTATTTTGGTTGATGGTAATGGCTTATGGAATGGTAATGAAATAGAGGGTGGTAACATAATCCTCATAGAAGCTATTAGGAGAACTCATGTCAAAGTTGAAGTACTCATCCTCAAAAATTGTAGAAAGATCACAAATGTATTCAAATTGATTAGCGATTCATGTGTAACCAATATTGTAACAGTCATGAATGTATTCTATTTCTAAATCTAATTTTGACTCAATGGACTCTAAATCTAATTTTGAGGCTAATGGTGATTCTAATTCTGATGCTAAATCTGATGTCAATTCAAGAATAGAACTTGACTCTAACTCTAATTCTTCATTTGATGGGTACTTTGTTACAATACTGTCTTGTTATATGTTTGGTAGTGGACAAGTAATATCTTGTGATGGCATAATGGGCTCCACAAAAATTGGTTTGTCAGAGTGGGACTCCTTTAGGATGGGAAAAAGGTCAAGAGATAACTCCTCATAGACTAGATTATCAATAGGAGTCTCTTGAAAAATAGGCATATGGTCAAGGTAATGATTTTCCCAAAGGTAGTTATAAACATTAAGAAGTGACTCAATAAAGACTAGCTTGTCAGAGTGAGACTTTTTGATGATAGGTATAGGATCAATGAGTGATTCATCATAGGTTGACTTATCAAAAGTGGATGGTTTAACAAAAACATCTCAAATAAGTTGGTTTTCTTGGCCTTGGTTTCCAATGAGTTGGATAATACCATTTTTAAACATAGCTTGGTCTTCAAATGATTGTATTGCTTGAGGTTTAGATGGGATGGGTACTGGATAAGGAATGGCTTGTAGTTGGATAATGATATGTCATTGGGAGCATGATTTCTTGCATGGGCCAAAAGATGAAGTCCTGAAATGGTAACAATAGGGTGGTTTGGGGCTTGGTTACTCACACAAGCCAAAGGATGAGGTCTCAAAATGGTAATGGGGTATTGTGGAGCTTGATTTCTCAGACAAAGAGATGCATCTAAGTCTTCCTCATAAACCATATCACCCCAATCTTGACTTGGATCATAAGCTTTTTTTTAGTATGTTCTATGTACTGATTATTGTAAAGAGGGTATGCATATGTATCCCAAATAACATTATCTTTAATTGGGTCTTCAAAGTCCTACTCATAAACCATATCATCGCAATTGGTAATTTCATTTGGATTTTGTTAATTTTTACTATGTTCTTCATGTGAAGTATTGTAGTGAGAATAATAAAGCTCATTAGAAAATCTTTCTCTATAGGGGTTCTTAGTGGCATTTTGTGTGGCCATTCTATCATAATTTAGATTTTACATGACTCTATCATAAGTATAGCTAGACATAACCATATAAATGATGAAAGAATTGAAACAAAAGGCTTAGAGTTTTGTAAACTCTAAAAAAACTATGTCCAAAGGACAAATAGTTCAAACTAAGTCTAACTTGGTTGAAAGTGGAGTTGTATCTCCAAACAATGATTTGATCATGGAGCTGTATCTCCAAAATGGTTTTTGCTAAGATTTGGCATAAAATATTTTAACGTTAAATGTCTAATGTCAAATGTCATACACATAAAAGGTCAAGCTGTGAATAAAAACCAGCATGTCAAATTCTAAGTTAAAGTGTTCCAAACAAGGTCTAAACTAAGAAAAGGAAAAGAGTTGTTAGGTATTTTGTCCAAATGTGGAGTCAAAAGCTAGGCTAAAATAGGTTATGCTAGGACTTTTGGCCAAACAACATCAAAATATAGACTTGAAACAAAAGATTGATGTGCATTTAATTTAATCTAACAAGTTTGGAAACAACTTTAACATAGACCTACCACATGGAATCAAACATAAACATGGTCATTTGGTATAATCCATAAGGAAAAAGGCTCTTGGAGAAAGGCTATGTTCTCCTAAACAAAGGCACAAACAATGATGAGGATAGGCATTGAACAAACAATCAATAAATAGTCTTCAAATTTGGGTAATCAATTAACCAAAGTTATGCAACCCAAAAGAGAAAGATTTGTGTATCAGCCCCACAAATTAAAGCCTAAATAGAAATCAATTAATGTTTGAATCCAAAATTTGACAACGTTAATTGAAAACTAGGGTTTGACCAAATAATCTAGACAAGATTGGACAACATGATGGAGCATAAACAAGGTCCAAATGGCTGATGTGACATGGTTTGGAACAAATAGTTTTTGGTGTAATGGTAAACAAGTCTTGAAACAAATTGAGAAGCCTAATAGTGTAAGCATTATCAAATGATATGATCAATGTTATGTTTTAAAGACTCAAATTTAAAAATGATTTAACATGTTTTGAGTAGCATAACGCTAACCCCCTCAAACAAGTAACACACACACAAACATGTTTGGCAAAAATTTCAAGGCACAAGTGTGGTGTAAAATGGATATCATAACGCCTCTTTAGACAAAAGAGTGATGTATAAACAAATTGGTTTTGACATGGTTTACAAAAAAACATATTATTTTTAGTCTCAAAACACCAAGTAATAAAATGGCAAAATATAAGTAAATCATCCAAAATCTTATTAAGGGTGGGTGTGGCAAAGTAGGGTTTACTAAAACTAATTAGTTTTCAATCATTTTTAGATGGATCCCATGTCTACCAAATTTAAAATTAGTAAATAAGAGAAGTAGCACTTTAATTGGGTGTCCACGACACTTGTCTTGTTGCAAAAAGGTCTTATCCTTTTTACAACCACTACATCCATCGCTTTCTTAGTATAGTGTGATGTCCAAAGTATAGATACGTCTTGTGTGCAACTCCAACACTAGAAGGTGGTTTTACTGCTCAAACCTATGATCCTATTTGGAGTGGTTGAATTCAGTGTTAGAAGATGAAACCTGGGTCAAAGCTTCCCTATATAACTTATGGGAGGTAATGAAGTCCTCCTCGTAAGCTAAGATCTAATAAAATAAATGACTAATAGAAAGACTTTAGGGTCATTTCAAGATCACCCAAACTATTACAAGTTTTTAGGGAGTGATTTATATGACATTATTTATATGCCTTGGACTAGGCTAAAATTATGATGATATGGTGCTTTTGATCCCAAAAGTTCCCTAAAGGGGATGAATGGGAGAGCATGCATACACATCTCATTTTTCTAAAACCATCAACAAACAAGTTTGTAAACAATTGAATTGATGTTGATTTGTTGCATAAAATTTGAAATGTGTGATTAGGTTCATTACTAACCCCTTGGATTTATGTGAAAAAATGGCAAAGATTGCACAAAATAACCACATGAAGCAATAAAAACCTAAGTTTATTTTAAACCCAAATTGAAAATTAAAGACTTAGCTTAGAATCATGATTAAAACACCAAATTAAAAATGTTGAAAGATTTATGATGTGTTTTAAGCACTAAATTAAAAGTACCTAACACTTAGCTAAATCTTAGGTTCATTTTAGGTACCAATTAAAATGTGTGAGAAACATGACATGTTCATTATAAGCCAAATTTGAAGTGTGCATGATTTTTGATCAAGTTATTTTTAAACCCAATTTGAAAGGTGTGTTGTTAGTCAAAGTCATTTAAATCTACTTCCAAACTACCCCATTAACCTAAGAAAACAAGATTATAATGACCTGATTTGAAGCACTTAGGAGTTTGAGAAAATGACATTAAGAATTTAACTCTGATGTTAACAGTTGAGTTGGGTTGACAATCGAGTTGGGTTGATAGGTGAGTTGGGTTAGATAGGCGAGTTGGGTTAGATAGGTGAGTTGGGTTAGATAGGAAAGTTAGGTTGACAAGAAAGTTGGGTTGATAGGCATGTTGATCTGACAGTCTCGAGAATAAATCAATGGCTTAGAGAAAATAGATTTTTGCTCAAATTTTTATCATTTTTGCCTCCACACTCCAATATCTTGCATGACAATGGTTAGTATGTTTCTTTTAGACGTAAGTTGATCAAATTTGTGAGGCTAGGTCCCACTCGACATGTCATTTGTGAACATAATATTTTAATAGGGGAGATTAGTATTGTGTTATGGGAGCTTTGATCCAAGCAATATTTTAGGTGACAATTCAGGGGACGGTTCTACCCCAATTGGTGGTAGAACTTTTGGGAGCCATAACTTTTGCACCATAGCTCTGTTTGTCTCCCCATTTGAACCGTTGGAAAGATAATAATGAGGGGAACATCATGAGATGGCATAAATATTTTCTTAGTGAGTTTTTACCCCTAAAGACTAAATAGAAGTGACCCAAATTTCAATTTTAGTAGTGCAATCTAAAAATAGTAAGTTTTTAAAAATAGTAATTCCTCAAATTTTGTATTGTTGTAAATCATGGAAGTTGAACCACTTAATCTCCCTCAAGATTGGTTACCTTCCACATCCTCTTCCTACATTAAAAATGTGTATAAATGAAGATGTAACTTGAAATGGAAATCATACATCTCTTCCTAGAGATAGGCATATGTTGTATCTGTAATTTTGAGCAATAGAACATCTCTTCTCAGAGATAGCATTATTACAATTGTGTTGTTATTGTTTCTTGAATTATCTTTCAAATAAAGATTCTGAGTTTTGGATCATGTTTGCTCAATTTATGTTCATGAAGTCTACATCAATGAAGTGTGGCTGCCTCCATCTCTCCTTGGAACCGTGTTTGGATTTAGATTGGCTTGGCTTGGCTTAACATTTAGGAATTATAACACTAAGATACAATGATTTTGAATGAATTTGGGCATTATAATTTTGGCATAAAAGAGTTTAAAAATCAATAGGTAAGGCCTCCTATTTATAGATTTTTGGAATGGTTTAGAATCAACCTGAACCATCCATCTCAAGATGAAGATGTGTGGATAAGGATTAATTTAATTATTTAATTAAAATTCATAAATAGGATCATCAATATTTGGGAGAGGGGCATTAACTAGGTATGGGAGGCATTAATTCAGATATTAGTGGCATTTATGATTTATAGATGCCAACTTATAGGATGATGTAATTTGATGATGTATTTAATGAAAATAAATTTCTAAAAATAAATATTCAAAAAGTTTTATGGAAAATTAACTTAAGATCTTGATTTGGTTTAATTAGCCTTGAACATGATTAGTCAAAATATCATATTATTGGCTTGAAATTTGACTGGATTGGAATTGGAAGTTGATGTTAAATGTGTTAGAACCATTATCCCATTTAGGATGTCGTCAAAATAAAATAACAAAGGCACATGTCTCATATAAGAAATTTTATAGAAAAGAGCAATCCAAAGCACCAAGGTGTAAAATTAGCATTTTGACTCAAAATAATTTGATCAAAGTTAACTGATTCATAAATTGCATTATCCTATTTAATGATACTTTGGCTAAAATCAGAACTTGAATATATCAATTTCAACTCATTTAATGTGTTTTAGTATTTGTAGGCTAAATTGTGCATTTTGGTGGAAATTGGTCAAAAACCTGACTGATGGTCATTGGTGGCCAGATTTAGGTGTCTACAAAAGGGACCACAATTATATAGTTTTTTAATAAAATAATGTGGTGATATGTGTGTTTGTATACCTACACACACACACACACACACACACACACACACACACACACACACACACAACCACTTTAATTTTAAAAATGTTGTATATTTTGTTGAGATGTTGTCAATGATGTCCCTAAAGTCCAAGAGTGTCCATGAGTTAAGATGTATGCATGGTTCTCAATGAAAAATTGTGTCTTATTGATCATGCATGGTGTATTCAATCAAAAATGCATCATGTCTATAAATTAATCCTAGATCAGATAAGATATATCACACCTACACTTCTGATTGGGGATACACATGTTAAATGAGAGCATGACCAATATGGGGATCTGCTAGACCCTATTAGAGGGTCACTTGTGTCACTTGTCACAACATATCATGTTAGGAAGGGTTCCAAATCCTAAATTCTAACACAATTTCAAAACAACCATAATGGAGTCTTAAGGTTAGAAATGTTCACTCTATTCTAATAACAAAAAATAAAAATCTAATCTAGTGCTCACCAAAGTTTGTGGCACAAAATGGGGGGTTATAAAGAAAGAAAAAAAATACGTATGGGGAACTTCAATTAAAATAAGTATGAGTAACACCCTAATACATGAAATATGAAATATAGTATTATTTGATCCAACACTGTATGGTACTTCTATCTACTAAAAGAGAGGAGAACAAAGTTAGAATATACTTACCTGAATGCGAACCCGTTGAGACTCAATCTCTCCCTTGGCCAAAGGGGCTTCACAAGAGGTTTTTTTGGTTTTTAATGATCACTAAGAAAGGCCAAAGCATCCAAGACTTATTCACAAGACTAGATTCTCCAAAATAAGAAACCTAAGCTAAGTTTCCTCAAGTAGAATGATGGAAGAGCAGATTGTGAAGAAGCATGAGTGAATAATAAGTCTTGATTTCACATATGAATAATGACTAAAATGATCTTGTGTATATAGGTGAGTCTCACCCTAAATCCTTCTAGGAATGTCAGATGTATAGGGTTGACCCAGTCGACCCAGTGTATTTTTTAGGATAATTTACTAAGTTTGTGCTAGGATAGCCAAAAGGCTAACAAACTAAAAAGTAAATAATACCCCTAAATAATATTGGGTTGACCCAATTGACCCAGTATAATTGATAGTCAAAAAGTATGTAAAGGCAAAAAAGGAGGCATGGAAAGAGGAAAAGACTAGATGAATACTCAAGGGAGGATAAATAGCTTAGATAATGGTTTTGGGATTTGGTTGGATTGGTATTAATGTGGAAAAAAGGAACAACAATCATGTGAAGCACCAAAGGTCTACCCACCCCTTTTTTGGTGCAATAATATTGGGTTGACCCAATTGACCCAGTATAATTGAGTCTCGATGGGTTCTTGTAATATGTAAAGCATCATTATTTGATAAAAATTGAAAATATTATATGTATACATATGCCCCACTCAAAGCTCATTATGTGTCACTAAGGTGTAATAGGGGATGGTGCTTCGAAAAAGAACATAAGGACATACACAATATTGATGCTAAAAAATTATAGTATTTTAAAGCAAAAATAATTAAATGTAAATGATTGAAAAGAAAACTAATCTAAAAGGTAAAATTATTGAAAAGTAAATAACTTAAAAAGTAAATGCAATGTGTACCTTGTCTTAAATTTATCATGGGATGGTTGTCTATTGTGTTGTCAGTTTTGATTGTATAGGGCATAAAGACTAGTTTTAACAAACTCATGGATACAAAACTAAAGAGCAAAAATAAACAAATGCAAGAAAAGCCAAGATAGCTAGTACTATGAAGATGGGATGTAATTTGGAAATTTGGCAAGCTGGGGTGATAGGTGTTATGTTAGACTAAATGACCAAGTCAAACAATGTGAGTAAATCTAGTAACCAAAAATCCAAGGCTACTAAAGATTTAAAAAACTCAGACAAGCTATCCTAAAGTAAGAAAGGCAAACTCACCAAGTCAAACCAAGGATACATGTCAAATAGGATGGTAAAATAAAATAGAATGGTAAAAGAAGAAACAAAAATAAAATGGTAAAAAACATTGATGAGTGAGTAGTAACAATCCACATCTCAATCATCAATGAAAAAAAGTGCATAAAATGGAAAACAACATTATCAAGTGAGAAGTAACAAGCCAACCACACTCAACAATGGAAAAAAGGTATGAACTTAGATGTTCATAATATCAAGATAGCAAAATCATGATAAATGGTAAAAGGAAGGTAAATTAAGTCTAGTAAATTTAAAGTGAAGGTGTAAAGAAAGAAATCCATAGTTGTTAAAACATGTGGTTTTGCTCTGAGGATAGATAAAATTGAAACAAAGTAATGCTATAAAGTTTTTAAGAGGTGAAGAAGAAATGGGTAGAGGGGAGAATGAAGGAAAAATCAAGGTAGAGAAAAACTCTTTATCAAAGTCAAGACACTCAAATTAGGTTTGTCAAAACAAGAGGACTTTCAACCTTAAGGACTATGAATAACTTCTCCTAGCCACACAAATATTGGGTAAATAAATGGAGTATATAGATCATCCCATGAAGGCTATATGCATGAAAATTAAAATGCACCTACCTCCTCACAACGTGTTCCCTGCTCTTTAGGACCCCTTATAGAGTTGTCGGTCTACTGAAAAGATTGGGTACTCGCATGAGAAGTGGGTATCACCATAGATATTTTTTTGAAATTCATTATTCTAATATACTGGCCTACGATACCCCAAAAGACTTTGGCTCTATGTGAAGTTGACTATGGAGTTTGAGCTTCGATTGGAGATAGGAGATGTGCTTGTAATCACATCTTTTGGTTTGAATTTTGATATTTGTATGTTTATTTTTTAGATACCATTGCCTTTTATTTTAAATTATTTGGCTTTTAACTTTATTTATGGCTTTTTCTATTCCACTTCCATACGGATTTGGAAAACCAAACATGGGTGCTAAAGATGACTTTCATTTGAGAACTTAGGATAAGGTTGCTAAGAGAGAGAAACTTCAAAGAGCATGGGATCTAAGAGTCTCTTAAATTTAGATGAAAAAAAAGTGCTATCTTGACTTCAACCTTGTTTTATCCAATGAGGAGTGAAAGGAAGGTGAAATCAAGAGGGATGAAATGATAGTAAAGTGTGATTCCTTATCATAAGAATGAGGGAAATGGAGGAAAAAATGCTAACATAAATTGTTATGCAAATTCCATCTAGCAAAAGAAGCAAAATCTAAAGTTGAGAACAAGGATCAAGAACTTGTAACCTTTGTAGAACACATTTTAGAAAAAAAAATTATAAAATGTTAATTTTATGAGGATGGTTGGGTCCTATCCATGATCTTACAAAGCAATTCATAAAAGAGAAACCCATGAGGGTGACAAAATAGCATTGGAAAACAACAATAAGAGAAAGAAATGATTAAAAGATGGTGGTTTTATGAGGAATTTCAAGTCCTATCTGTGGTCTTACAAAGCAACTCATAAAATAAAAACCCAAGGGGTGTGAAAAACAAGAGAAAATAAAAGAAGATAAAGAAGACTATGGTACATCAAGAAACCAAAAGACCAAAAGGGAGGACTAAAGGTTTGTGAAAGGAAGGAAACTATTGTAGAGGGAGAGACCCATGTTTAAGTAACCTACAAAAACTTTTAGATAAATATAGATATAAATAATGACAAGAAAGAAATGTTTAGAGAAAAGAATTTTTTAAGGAATTGTGCATTGGTGGGCTCTTTGAAAACATGGCCTTCATTAGTTTGAAGATGGAAAGTGATTGAATAAACAATATCTTTAACTAAATATGGTCCCCATTATTTTTGGGCATATTTACCTTTTTTATCATGGGTATAGTCTAATTTAAGGACAAGATCACCAACATTGAAAGTATGAACTTTAACACATTTATTAAGTTATTAGACGATATGAGCCTTGTATTGGTGGTTATATTGTAAGTCAAAAAGATGATGTTCATCAAGAACATCAAGGGAATGAATGCAAACTTCGTACAATTCTTCATTTGGAATAATACCATGAAGAGATATATGAAAATAAGGAATCTTAACTTCGAATAGAAGAACTGACTCAGAACCAAAGACTAGCAAAAATGGAGTTGCCCCAGTGGTAGTATGTATGCTAGTCTAGTAGGCCCAAAGTGCAAGGTAAAGATGAATATGCCAATCCATGTGGGTTTCATGAGTTGTCTTTTGAAGAATTTTATTGATAATTTTAATGGTAGCCTCAACTTGACCATTACATTGTAAATGGTAAGGCATAAAAAACTTGTGATTGATTTTGAAATTAGTGAAAAGTTATTTAACATGTTTATTTTTGAAATTACCACCATTGTTAAAAATGATGGTATGGGGAATGCCAAATTGGTAAATGATTTGGTTAAGAATGCATTTGGAAATGGTAGGACTAGTGACATTAACAAGGGGCATGGCTTCTACCCACTTGGTAAAATATTTGGTACCGGTGATGATAAATGCATGTCCATCTTGGGAATGAGGAAGTTTACCAATGAGATCAAATCCCCATATGGAAAATGGCCAAGGAGATTCAATACTTTTAATCTCAAAAGTAGGTGAATGGATAAGATCATTGTGAAGATGACAAGGAGTACACTTTTTAGCATGTTTAATTACATCCTTTTCAAGAGTATGCCAAAAATAAATAATACGTAGGCATTTGCATGTTGTAGCATGTCTACTATAGTGACCACCACAAATTACTCCATGTGCTTCTTCAAGAAGAGGAGGAACCTTATATTTCATAACACAACAGAGCAAGGTACCTTTAGTATTGTGATAGTAAAGGATGTTATTTCAAAATACATACTTGAAAGCTTTTTTATGAATGCATGTCTTTTCATGAGAGTCTAAATTAGGAGGATAAGTTTGGTATTCTAACAATTGAATTATGTCTTGATACCAAGATATTTGTTGAATGGTAATAGCTTTAATATGACAAATAAGTAAATCTAGTGGTTGAGTTGAAAACAAATATTTTACTATCTAAATAAGAAAATAAGGATCAAAAATAACTTGGTGTGGATGAAATAGAGAAGTTAAACAGGCAAGAGAACCAGAAATGGAATTTTGATCTCTAAAAAATGGCTCAATAGTGAAAGAGACAAAATATTTAGCAAGAGTGGTTACAATTTGATGATAGGTAATAAGGTTCTCACTTTTACATTGATAGTCACCATTAAATTGATGGAAAATAACTTGAGAATCACCTAAACTATGAATATATTGAATATCTAAAGCAAGAATAGCTCTCATGCCTAAAATAAGAGCTTCGTACTCAGCCATATTATAGGTGACATCAAAGGTAAAGGGAAAATCTAAAATAATGATCTTACCAAGAGGACTAGTGAGAATGAAACCTACCTCAGCTCCTTAAAGTCATTTAGCACCATCAAAGTGAAGGGTCAAAGTATCCTCATGCAAGTCAATATTAATTTTATAAATATCCTTGATAACTACCTTGGGTTTAGTAGTATTAGAGGGAGTGGAAGATTCTTCAAGATTATTGGCTTCAAGATAGATGGTAAAGATATGAAATTAATATTTAAGAGGGATAGATTGATTAAGACCTTCAATGTAAAGGATATTGTCATCAAGGTCATCTTGAAGGGAAGAAGTGGTTAGAATGGGAGATGTGGCAATTTGATCAGTTATGGATTTCCCTTTAATAGCTTTTTGAGTGACGATGAAAAGATCAAATTCCATAAGTAAGACCATCCATTTGCCAATTTTACCTCTAGGAAGAAAGGCTTTTGGAGAAGAAATGATGAAGGGGTCAGAATGAATGATGACATAAGTAGTTTGGTAAAGCATATAGTGTTGAAGCTTTTCAGCTACAAAATAGATGGTGAGGCAATCATGCTCAATTTTATTATAACATGTTTCATAATTGATGAGGCCTCAGCTAATGTAATAGATAACATACTCTCTTCTTATATCATGTTATTGGGCAAGCATTACCCCAAATGAAATAGGTGTGGAAAAAGTATATAGAATCAAAGGTTTATTATTGGAAGGAGGATGAAGTGTATGTGGATGAAGAAATAACTCTTTCATGTTTTCAAAGGATTTTTGACATGGATCCATCTATTCTAAGACAATACCTTTCTTGAGAAGGGATTTGATAGAGTGAATTTGATATGCCATTTTAGGGACAAATCATTTGATTTCCCCAAGCTTACCTAGATAATTACAAATATCAAGAATAGAATGAGGAATAGGCATGTTAATGATAGCACTAATTTTGGTATGATTAACGTCAATGTCATGAAGAGACACTAAGAATCCTAACAATTTGGCAGATATGACTCCAAGGACACATTTGTAACGATTAAGTCTAACTTTATATTTAAGAAGATGGTTAAAGATGATAGTGAGATCAAAAAGATGATTCTTATGATGTTTGGATTTAGCAATAAGATCATCCACATAGGTTTCAACAATTTTGTGAATGAGATCTTGAAAAATATGAGTCATTGCACATTGGTAAGTGGCTCTGACATTCTTGAGACTGAAGGGCATTTTGACATATCAATAGGTGCCCCATTATTTGGTGAAATTATTCTTATGTTGGTCTTCAAGAGTGATATGAATCTGATTATATCCTGAGAAGCCATCCATAAGAGATAACATTTCATAACCAGTCATGGAATTGATGATGGCATCTATTGAAGGTAACAGGAAATTGTCCTTGGGATAGAAAGATTAAGATTGTATAAATCAATGCAAATGTGAATGACCATAGTGACTTTATTTCAAATGGGAATAATTTTAGAAACCCATTTAGAATAATCCACTTGTTTTATAAATTTAGCATTAAGTAATTTGATGATTTCCTCATGACATAGAGTTGAAACTTCAGGTGGAAATTTTGGTTGATTTTGATGCATGAGCTTGGCATCAAGATAAGTAATGATATTATGCACTATAATACTAGGGTTGATTCCAGGCATGTCCTTATAATACCAAGTAAAAGCTTCATGATATTTTTCAAATTATAAGCTAAAGTTGTCATGTTCAGTTGGTGAAAGCTCTTGAGAGACTATAACTGGTTTAGGACAAGATGGAGTACCATATTTGATGTGATTAGTTTCTTCAATAAACATTGCATTACCATCTTTAAATTGGTATGGTGCATTAGGCAAGGCTAAAATTAGATTTGTTTTGAGATCAATTCTAGAAAAAAAGTTGTTGAATCAAGGATTTTTAGTCTTGAAATGTCCAAGCTTATGATTTTGTCAAGGAAGTTGAGGTTTTTGAGCATAAAGTAATTCAAGAATAGCTTAAATTAATTCAATATGGTTGTCATACTCAAAATGAATCTGACAGACATCAGTTGCCTTGGCATCAAGTGTAATTTCAAGAGTAGGTGAAGTAGATGGAATAGAAGAGATGATAGTGATGGTGGATTCAATGTTGGGAGAAGGATTTGATGGAATGATAGGATCCAAATGTGTAGAAACTTCTAGAGGTTCATAAGGTATAATTTGGTTTATCACTTAAGGAGTATCGATAAGAGGAGGATTGATGGGAGGCACATGACCCTTAAATTCCAAGGTATGATCCACATAAATGTTATGTACATCCTGATTAAAATCATGAATTTGGGCTAAATGTTTCTAGTAATGTTGGACATCCAAGTCTCTAGATTGAGCTTGGGCCATGATATAGTTGTCATCATATGTTGGATAAATAATACATGCTTGAGAATCAGGGGGATTTTCAAAAGGTGAAATCCCAATATTGTTGAATGTACAAGGATACATGATGAGAGGATCTTGAAATAATTTAGCCACTCTGAAATCATTACAATTGAAGACATCTTCTAGAAAAGAAGGTTCCTGAGCATTGTAAGGATGAGTAAAGTTGGTAATCTCATCAATAAGAGGAACAATATGGTCTCTTGGTAATAGAGAAGGAGGAAGCCATTTTGAAATATATAGAGGCAATTTGGTAGTATTGCAAGTGTGTTGCAACTCATTAGGCTCATCATCATCAGAATCCAAAAGAGTAACATGTAAATTAGGACTTATGTTGATGAACATAAGTAAAAGAGAATTGTTAATCTTAAGGATTCATGGGAATATGATATTGAGGTTTAGGATTAGGAAGTTGAATGCTCCATGGATTGCGATCAGCTTCATGCTTGTACCATTTCCCATTATGTAAGAATTTAATACATTGACTACCTGAAGAAGCAATGGATCTCATTCGATGAGTCCATAGATGACCAAGAAGGATATTGTAATATAAAGGTATATCAAGGACCATAAACTTGGTTCAAATGGTTTTAGGTCATATGGTTAATGGAAGCTAGATACAACCAAGTGGTTTATTATTAGTCTTATCAAAATGATGAAAAGTGAGATGGGTTTGTTTGAGATGATCCTTATTATAACCAAGTTGTTGAATAAGCCACAAGTATGTTACATTAATACTATTGATCTGGGCACCAATTCGAGGTGACCATTCGGTGACAGTTAATGCATCAAATTTCATATTGATTTCATTTTGTATTGTCTTCGAGTGATTATGTCCTTGAGCATTGCATTTTTTTAATGATGGGATGTATGTCCTCGAGCATTGTATTGCTTTAATATGAGCGTTGTATGGTTTTAATGTTAGGACGTTAAATCATCACTCGTTAATTCCTTGAGCCACGCAATCTTTCGAGGTGGTTTTGAAAAATATGTATAAATGCATTGTAACCCAAAAGGGAAGGTAGATATCTCTTCTCAGAGATAAGCACATGTTTTGTAATGTAGTTGTTAAGTAATACGATGTCTCTTCTTAGAGAATCCATTGTTATTGTGTTATTTTTATGTTGTTGAAATATTTGTCAACTAGAACTTCTAAGTTTTAGATCAGTGGTATCAGAGTGGTTTGTCTTGAGAGTGTATATTCTTGAGGATGAGGTTAGGATACAGAAAACTTGGGTGGGAAGTGACAGAGCTTCCAAACGCTCCACCTGTGCACCCCAAATGACCTCAAATGGTAGATGACACCGAGACATCTAATCCTTTCAAGGAAATGGTGAATGAAGCCCTCCAATGGCAACAAGCACAGATGCTCCAACAATTTGCTCAAATTCTTCAAACACTTTTGATGGGAAATTTTGGCTCCATGGCTACACAGTCAGGCTCCTCATCGAGGGAGCTTCCGTTCAGTGCCCCAACACCCTTCAAGGTTTAGGTAAATTTTGATATTCCCACATTTGAAGGCAAAATCAATCTTGATGTAGTGGAAAATTGGTTGGATCAACTGTCGTCTTACTTCTCTATAAATAAGATAAGGACCAATCTGTGCAAGATTACACAGACACTTTTCATTCTTTGTCTTCAAGACTGGGCATTGAAGAAAGTGAGAAAAATAAAATTCTCAAATATTGTGGGGGACTACAATAGTACATCCAGGGGGAAATGGAACTCTTTAATTTGGAAACCCTCAGTGAGGAATATAAATTTGTAGTGAAGATTGAACAGAAGTATGGCAGGAAGAATACGAAGAATCAACCGTCAAAAGGGAAAAGTGACAAGGAAGGTCAAACACGAGGCCAAAATTGGAAGCAGAAGGAGTTTTAGGATAAGAAATCCCAAAAAGGGAAGGCTAGAAAATGGTGTGATTACCACAAAACTAAAACTCACTCAGAAGAATGTCGAGCCATCAAGTCACTACTCTCTGAGTTACAGTACTCGACGTCTACTACTCTGCCTCATACACAACCTATAGTCAAAGAGGATAAAGAAGAAATTGTAAATGTTGAGCCCAACACCATCATCACTTCATCATAGATTTGTGAGGAAAGACCAGATGACAAATAAAGATTGTTTCACTCCAAATTATGGGTAAAAGGTAAGCCTCTGCATTTCATTCTTGATAGCGGGATTTAAAAGAATTTAATCTCAGCTAAAGTTATGAAAAGTCTAGGTCTATCCATGAAGCCTCATCCAAAGCCATATAGTATTGGGTGGTTGAGCCTAGGGAGAGACCTTTGTGTCACCCACCAGTGTCTTCTTTCATATGCTATAAAACCATTCTAGGATAAAGTCTTGTGTGATGTGGTCAATCTAGACATTTGTTATGTCCTCCTTGGTCAACCATTCATGTATGAGTGACATGGCATCTATGAATCTTGAACCTGAAGGATCACCCTCACTCTTGGAACATGGCACTATAGGGTACCAAAGGTACCACCTCCCACATCAATTTCCCTGATCAGTGCTAAGTAATGCAAGAGATTAGTGGAGAAGACAAAGCAATTTGTTCTCATGATGGTCAAACCACAAAGATCCAAGGAGGCCGATGTTGCAGTCCTAACTACACAATCAACACAACAACAAAAGTAGATAAGACAAATCATAGGCAAATATGATGACTTATTCAAGTCACCCACAAGAGTTCCATTACATTGCCAGGTAAAACATTCTATCAATTTAATCCTAGGATCACCTTTGCCTAACAGTCCTATGTATCGTAGATCAATTTTGGAGCATGATGAGATAAAAAGATAGATTCAAGAATTGATCAAAAGGGGTCACATCAGGCCAAGCTCTTCACCTTGTAGTAGCCCAATCATCTTGGCACCGAAGAAAGATGGAACATGGAGGCTTTGCATTGACTACCGAGCCTTGAATAAAATATTTGTGAGGAATCACTACCCTCTTCCCATAATCGATGACCTACTGGACCAGCTCCATGGTGTGAAGTTCTTCACCAAAATTGATCTCAAATTTGGTTATCACCAAATTCCCATCGATCCCACTGATGTCTGAAAAACTGCATTCAAATCTAAGGAGGGGCTCTTTGAATGGTTGGTTATGCCTTTGGCCTAACTAATGCACTTGTAACCTTCATTCAGATGATGGATGACATCCTACAACCCTTCACCAACTCATTCATGGTTGTCTACTTAGATGACATTCTCATCTATAGCAAAACATGGGAAGAATATTTACAACATGTCTGTAAGGTGCTTCAAACTCTTTGGGAGCACAAGTTGTATGCAAATCTTGACAAATGGACATTCAGAATGACAATAATTCAGTACCTTAGGTATGTTGTGAGTGAGGAAGGGGTCCACGTTAATCCAAAAAAGATTCAGGTTATTCGAGAATGGCCCACACCAAGGACCCTCACAGAGCTTCACAATTTTTTGGGCCTTGTAAATTTCTACCACAGGTTTGTTCTTGGATTTTCACACATTGCTTGGCCACTAGCCCAAGTGACTAGAGGAGGAGCTAAAGCTACATTTTAGTGGTGTGAAATATAGTAAAGGGAATTTGAGAATTTGAAGAATAGACTCTGCTCAGGCCTTATTCTTACCTTGCTAGATTTGCATCAACTATTTGAGTTGATGATAGATGCATCTGAATATGCCATGGGAGTTGTCATCATGCAACATGGCCATCCTATTGCATACCATAGTGAAACTTTCACTAATACAGTTAGGAAATATCCAACATATGATAAGGAGCTCTACACCATTGTACAAGCCTATAAGCACTAGAAGCACTACATCCTAGGAAAAGAGATGGTCATCCACACTGACCATAGACCATTAGAATTCATCCAGATGCAAAGCAAACTATGAAATGAGAGGCACCAAAATTGGGCCACGTATCTTTAGAAATTCCACCTGATAATCAAACACAAAAGGGGGAGCTTAAATACAATAGTATATTTCCTAAGCCACCCACCAATTATGACACTCATAACAGTGCTTGACCTATGCAGACATAAGACTGCCACTTGGGATGCTCTGTATGAAGCTGATCCTACCTTTGCTGACACATATCAAGCACTCCAAAAAGGTGAACATGTTTCTAACTTTTATTTGTAAGATAATGTCCTCTACCATATGGGGTACATCTGTGTTCTTGTTGCAGAGCAACAAAAGATGATATGGGAAGCACACTTAAGTAGTACAGCTAGCCACTTTGGTATTGAAAAAACATTGGCAGTTCTTCAAAAACACTTCTACTAGCCCCATATGCACAAAGATGTGGAAAGATATCTCAAATCTTGCACCCCATGTGTAATCACCAAGCCAACAAATAAGAAGCATAGACTGTACATGCCATTGCCAGAACCAACTAGGCCTTGGGAATCTGTCTCAATGGATTTTCTCTCGGGTTTGCCCACTTCTAAACATGGCAAGGACTGTATTTTTGTGGTAGTTGATCATTTTTCAAAAATGGCTATTATGCTTGCTTGTAAGAAAAATATGTCTGCTGATTAAACTGCTCAACTATATTTTATTCATGTATGGCTCCATTTTGGTCTCCCCAAGTCCATTGTCTCAGATCGAGATAGCAAGTTCCTGAGCATCTTATGGTCCACTCTATGGAAGATGATAGATAATAAGCTGATGAAGTCTAGAGCCTTCCATCCATAGATTAATGGTCAGACTGAGGTGGTAAACCACTTGATTGTTCACATGATTTTGATGTATCACTCCAAACATCCATGCACATGGGATGAGGGACTTCCGTTCATCTAACACGGATAAAATTAGGCCCTGTATAGCTCGACCAAGCACAGTCCATTCCAAGTATGTTTTGGGTTCCAACCCATGGCACTAATTGATATAGATTTTCCATTCTCCACCATGGAATACACATCTCATGGAAGCTCTGAGGCAGAAAAAGCAACTAAGTTTATTGAACACATGCAGCATATCCAGCAACAAGTTCATGACATCCTGGAGAAGATGAATCAGAAGTATAAGCTATGCCATGACAAACATAGGATTGTGCACCATTTTGTTGTGGGTGACAAGGTTTGGTTACTGCTTCAAAAGGAATGGCTTGCAGGCCCACACAGAAATATTTGGCCTCTGTGATATGGTCCATGCACCATCACCAAAAAAGTTGTAAAAATGCTTTTGAGTTGAACCTACCAGCCTACCTTGGTATGCATCCAATATTTAATGTGGAGCTCCTCAAACCATATCACCCACCTCTATTAGACACTTTAGTTGTGGTAGAACAACTCGACATTGATAAGCTTGATCCACAGAGTTTTGATCCAGTAGAAGAGGATCAGATTATGGATACTTGGATGAAGACAATAAGAGGATGCTTGATTTTGCTGTATCAAGTGGTCAGAAGAGGCTAGCTTAGCCACCATGGTGAGTGGCTCACAATGAATCAAATCAAGACACAGCTACCCAACCTGATGGGGAATCTTGACACAATGGGGACCATTGCTTTTCAAGGAGGGAGGAATGATCTAGGCACCAATTCAAGGTGACCATTCGGTGACAGTTAATGCATCAAATTTTGTATTGATTTCATTTTGTTTTGTCCTCAAGAGATTATGTCCTCGAGCGTTACATTGTTTTAATGCTGGGACATATGTCCTTGAGTGTTGTATTGTTTTAATACGAGCATTGTATGGTTTTAATGTTGGGACATTAAATCATCACCTATTAATTCCTTGAGCCATGCAATCTTCTAAGGTGGTCTTCAAAAATATGTATAAATGCATTGTAACCCAAAATGGGAAGGTAGACATCTCTTCTCAGAGATAAGCGCATGTTTTGTATTATGGTTTTTAAGTAATACGACGTCTCTTCTCAGAGAATCCATTGTTATTGTGTTATTTCTATGCTGTTAAAATATTTGTCCACCAGAACTTTTGAGTTTTGGATCAACTATAGCCTTTATCAACTAAGACTTTTAAGATAATAGTGGTATTAATGACTATTTTAATAAAGAGTGGTAGATCATCGGCACAAAAAAGAATTTCATCATTGATCATATCCTCTTCAATAAATTCAATGGAAGGTTTGGAAAAGGGACAAGAGGTTTCAATGGTATTGACATGATTAGGTTGGGAATGAATAGAAGGTGGTTATTCATCTATGGAGGATGCATCTTCAATTTCTTGAATTTGTTGCATAAGAAACTTACGATGATAGGATGAAGTACGAACTAACTCCATTAGAGGAATTTTACAAGGCATGGAGTTGAGTTATTTAAGAAAGTGCCAATGAGATTTAGAAGAACCAATAGGAGGTTTAGAAGGTAAATTAGTTTTGGAAGGTATAGATGTGGTTGAAGGATCTTAAGGAGGAAGTTGTTCCTCAAGTGCTTTTGAATCAATTTTAGAGGTGGTAGTATATTTAAGAAGTTGTTATTCTAAAGATGGCTATTTAGGCTTGGTAACAAGATCTTTGTGAGCTAGTTTATGATGATAATTGACCTTGGAAGTATTAACATATTGAGATTTTTTATAATATTGGTCATAATTAGCATCGATGACACAAACATCCTTGACATGTGCTTGATTATTATAAGAAGATTTTTGGTTATTGGAAGTAGAAGCTTTGAAAGTTTGTCATTTTTGAGAAGTGATAGTGTATTATTGATGATGAAGATTAATCATAGATTCATGATTAAATGAATCACCAAGCATATAAGAAACAACAAATTTATTGAGCCCTCTAAAAGCTTCATGAGAATGCCCAAAATCATCATGGAACCAGCAAAATAATTTGGGGTCATAACACTTAGAGGAGCATTGGGATAGATGCAAGGTTTTTGAGGGTGGTAGAAATTATTTCATTTGATAAATTGAAAGAGGTGTATGAGAAGGTGAAGGAATATCACTCTTGGCTACTCCTTATTTGGTTTGTAGAGTATTACTAGTGATAACATTAGATGTTTGAAAAGATCCTTTAAGTATTTTAGGATTAGGTTTGAATTGCTTCATAAGAAAATCTTGATGCTTAGCTTGATCAAGATCTTCATTAAGTGTTTAAGGAGCAAAGGTTCAAACCTTATATTTAAGATTAGGAGTTAAAGTCAAGATAAAGAGTTTAAATAAGTTATCATCACTCATGTTATGGTTGGTTTTATGAGCTAAAGATTTCTATCTTTTAATAAAGTCATGACTTGATTTAGTTGGAGATTGCTTAGCATTGATGAAATGGCTAAGACAATTTTTGGGAAGATCATTATGTTGAAACTTTTTAACCAAAGGATTGACCAAATCTTCAAGTTGCCAAATATAATGTTGGGGAAGTTTATTATACCATTCTAATACATCACCAGTAAAATTTTTGACTAAGAGTTTAGTAGTGTCGAAGGTATTAGTTTGGATCCACTCCTTGTAAAGGTTGATAAAGGCTTTGAGAAATGAGGTAGGGTCTTTAGTCCCATCATATTTGATAGTTGGAGATATGTTACAAATATAAATGGAAACAATGAGGGGAGCTAAAGGCTCATTTTGAATAGTTTGAAGCATCTTGTTATTCATTATGGGTTGAGGAATAACATTACTTGAGGCATCCCTAAGAGTTAGAGGAATGAAATTATAATTAGCTTGAGGATGAATAGTTGGAGGTTGGTTAGCCACATTGATTAATTTTTATTAAAGTTGCATCACTTTGGTTGGTTTTATAATTTTGCATAATCTTAATTTGTTGGATAACTTGGGATAACATTTGAGTTGTATCAGGTGGTGGGTTGGTCTTGGTAGGAGCACTTCCCAAATTGGTATTAGGGAGAGGATTAGAAGAAGATGGATTACTAGTGGGATTGTTAAGTAAACTTGTATTAATTAGTCCCATATTGTTTTGAACATTTTGAAGATGAGAAGTTTCTTGGTAATTAGAGAAAGCATCAGATCCATAAATTTCATCTTGAGGTGTTATTTGTACCATATTATAGTTCATAGATGGAGGAGAAGAGCTACCCAAAGAGTGATGGTTCTCTTGGGAGGAAAAGAGAGGAAGAAATGAACATCCCATATAGTACCTAAATAGATTTAGACTATTCAATAATATTTTGTATGGGACTTCATTCTGACTGAAGAGAGATGAAAAAAATGCAAAATTGGAGAGATGGGAACTTATATTGATGAATAGGGAAAGCAAAAAATAGTAAAGGTTTGGCTCGGTCGATCTAGTATAGAAAATAGGGCTTGTAAATTGTACAAGGTTGACTGGGTCAATCCAGTACAATGAATAAAGGTATGAAAAGGATGGAAAAAGAGCTATAGACTATACAGGGTTGACTAGATCAATCCAATATAATGAATAGGGGCTGAAAAAGATATTGGGTCAACTAGGTCAATCCAGTACAGCAGACAGGGAGAAAGAGAAACATGATAACATGTTATGAATTGAAACAAGACAATTTTTTCCATTAATCTAAGAAATAAAGAACTAAAGGGAAACAAATAGTTAATTGGATCAATGCTAGCCAATCTAATTGAGGCACATAAAATAAAAACTTGCCTAACATTCGCTAACACAAGTTTTTACACACATAATTGAACAAAGATCAAGCAAACAACCTGAAAAGCAAAGCTAACTAATTGGTCACCCTGATTATTTATTAGATTTTTAAGAATGATTTTTAATGTGATTGGAAGTTGGCTATAAGCAAGGTACTAGATAGTAATATAAGGATGGTTTTAGCTAGTTTGGGCTTAAAAGGACTGTAGTGGCAATGATACAAGCTTGGTATTGGCTCTTACACCCTCACTTTAAAAATCGTAGTGATAAGGGTGGTGGGTGCTTAGCCAAAATATACCATTAATTGAACATTATATTTGACTAGAGCATCAAGTTGGATTACCCCTTGGTGATGAAATCCAAGTAGGTTGGCCTACGGTAGACAAATGTTGAAGTGTTTTTTTATGTTATGCGATTTAGTCATATGTACATAAAATAGAAATAGTGAAACTAAATGATTAATTGAAAATCCCCTAATTAAACTATGTGAACTATTCTAAGCATGCAAACAACAAGAAAAGAAATGTGTGAGATAATTACTATAAGATATGATGTTAATTCCAACATTGAAATAAGGTATAGTGTGAACACTATATGTAAAAAAATATAGAATAGGGTGAAATCTATACTACAAAAGTAAGGTATGAAAATGAACTAGGTAGGTTGCATCGATCTAGTTATTTCAGATAGTACACAAAACATAGAACTAGGTCGGTAGTGTCAATACAGTTGACTGTGTAAGCGTAGTTTTAAAGACTGAAAACTATGAAAGGAAAGATAGAAAAGAAAGAAAGAAAGAAGTAAAAAGGAACCTTGGTAGATCAGAGATGAAATAAATAAGATTATTGGTCTCTAACTTGGAAGTGTGCTTGATAAACCTACAAACTAGGTTGATAGTATTGATCAAGATGTACAGGAATCTGCTAAAAAGTGTTAAAACTATAAGGGGTCAACTAGGTCAAAACTAGTAGGTTTAACTAGATGTATGAAAGGTTGGAAAACTATACTAGGTTGATTAGGTTGATATAGTTACCTATTCCTAAAACTTGCTCACAGAGATAAAAAAAAATGGGTTGATAGAATCGATCTAGAATGTTAAAATATATGATCAAAATGATGATCACAATAGATGAAATAAATGAAGAAAATTTGAACAAATCTTGCAAGGGTTAGTTCACGTCAAGTAATGAAGGTGAAGCCAAAGTGAAAGCTACTACTAACAAGAAAAGAAACAAGAATGGAAATGTGAAGACAAATCAAACCAATGGTGGGGTAGGATTCACATCAGGTTCAAAAAAATGTATGCAATTATAAATGCATCATATCTATGAATTAATCCTGGATCAGATAAGATAGATCACACCTACACTTCTGATTGGGGATACACTCATTAAGTGGGAGCATGACCAATATGGGGATCCACTAGACCCAATTAGGGGATCACTTGTATCACTTGTCATAACATAACATGCTAGGAAGGGTTTTAAATCCTATAATCTAACACAATCACACAACCCTAATGGAGTCCTAAGGTTAGAAATGTTCACTATATTCTAATAACAAGAAAGCAAAATCTAATCTAGTGCTCGCCAAAGTTTGTGGCACAAAGTGGGGGGTTAGAAATAAATAAAACAAATATTTATAGGGAAATTCAATTAAAATAAGTATGAGTAACACCCTAATACATGAAATATGAAAGATAGTATTTTTCAATCCAACACTTTATGCTACTTCTATCTACTAAAAGAGAGGAGAACAAAGTTAGAATATACTTACCTAAATGTGAACTTGTAGAGACTCAATCTCTCTCTTAGCCAAAGTGGATTCATAAGAGGTTTTTGTGGTTTGTAAGGATCACTAAGAAATGCCAAAGAATCCAATACTTATCCACAAGACTAGATTATCCAAAATAAGAAATCTAAGCTAAGTCTCCTCAAGTAGAATGGTGGAAGAGCAGATTGTGAAGAAGCATGAGAAAATAAAAACTCTTGATTACACATATGAATAATTACTATAATAACCTTGTATATATAGGTGGCTCTCAGCCTAAATCCTTTTTGGAACATCAGTTGTATGGGGTTGACCTAATTGACCCAATGTGTTTTTAGGGATAATTTACTAAGTTTGTGCTAGGTCGACTAAAAGGCTAACAAACCAAAAAGTAAATAGTACCCCTAAACTATACTGGGTTAACCCAATCAACCCATTATAATCGATAGTCAAAAAGGATGTCAAGGTAAGAAAGAAGGGATAGAAAGAGGAAAATACTAGAGGAATACTCAAGTGAGGAGAAATAGCTTAGGTAATGGTTTTGAGATCTGGTTGGATTGGTAATAATGTGGCAAAAAGGGACAACAATATTGTGAAGCACCAAAGGTCTTATCACCCATTTCTTCATGAACCCCTTAGGGCATGAACTTATATATATTGAGTTTCGATGGGTTCTCTCAAGATACAAAGCATCACTATTTGATAAAAGTTGAAAATATTGTGTGTATACACATGGACCCTGCTATGTTTGCTTGGTTAGGCAAGGTGATCAATGTTGGTGTTATGTTAACTAAGTTTAAGGGGTCTTATTAGGATTCAATATTTTTTAGGGTAATTTTATAAGTTAAATTAATTCATTGGAGGAGTCTTGTGAAGGTCTAGGTTATCCTAGTCATCTTAGCAGATCTTCCTAAGTAAGCAGATTGATGACATCAGTATTCTCCTATGTGAAGTTTCAGAAGAAAGTGGTCATATGGGTTTATTCAAATTTGTGCCTAGATCATCTATTTAAAATTTTAGGTCTTGACATTATTTATAACAAAATTTATGGTAGTAAAAATTTGGCCTCCCAAGTAGATTTCACTAGTTTCCATAGTTAAATTTGCATTAAAATGTGACCATTGGAATTCAAATATTTGAATTTACAAAGGAAAACTAGTCCTAATTGTTTTGCCTATAACTTTTTAGGATGAATGAATTTTATGTTTGTATTAAAAACAAAGTGGTATATAACATCATGGGTATTCCATTAAAAATGATTTGGAGGTTTGAATGGTCGTGCAACTACATTTATTGCACTCAAAATTTGAATGAGGGTTTAGCTTTCTTCTACAAGTGACCCAAAAAGGATGTTTGAGTTTTTATTGATGGTGTTTGGATGTTTCAAGGTAAAGTATCTATTTAAGAGTGTTTTATACTCCCTGAGGATCATCTGTATGGATTTTAGAGGTTTTACTAATCCATTTTCAATATGAACAATTGCTTACAAGTTGACTAATTATTCGTTCATGATGTTTTCGTGTACAAGGCAAATGTTAGATAGGTTTTGCATATGCAGATGTGTGTAGTGATGAATTTAATAACTTTATGGTGTCTTAGGTGTCATGTGTCATGGACCTATATGGTTTAAAGTGGTCTTATGTTCCTAGTTTTGCTCGGTGAAGTGTTAAAAGGATGAATAGGTCTCCATGGACCTAAAAGGGCTTTTTAGGCCTAATTGAAAGGTGTTGGTGCTTAAGGGTGGTCTATAAAATATATGGTCAACATATGTGAATAATTTTGATCATATTATAAGTGTGATAGAATCCTTAAGATTTAAGGTATGTCTTATGGTTGACCACAAAGGTGGTGATCATGAAGGCTCTATCAAAGGTATAAAAAATGATGAAGGTTTCTAGAGTTGACAAGCAAAGAAAAGAAAAGAAAAGAGTGAGTGTGATTGGTGGATGGATTTAAGAGAAGAGTAGTTTGTGGAATATTTTAATGACCTAGAGGTCATATTTCTAATGTTATAACAATTTTCTTGTAGGGTTGAAGATTGAGGATGAGCGAAGAGGTCTAGAGTGATCCAAAAGATTATTTTGGATGCATTGCTTGTGTGAAGGCTTGAAGGGTTGAAGAGAGTTGATATTCACTATTTATCCATCATATTTAAATGTAATCATATCTATTTAGGTGTTGATATTAGATGGTCTTGTGTGGGTGATCAACATCTAGGGTAAGTTGGTGCTTGTTCATGCTTAGGGGGTTGGTGTTCCTTATGAAGTGGGTGTTTCACTAAGGTCTTATGTTTGTAAATCTCTTAAAAGACTGTATTCCTCTTTTTCTTAGACTTGAGATTGGGTTTTATCCCCCATGAGGGTTTCCCACATAATCCATGTGTTATGTATGTTGATCTTGCATACTTTCCATTATTTTTTGCAATAACTGGTTTATATGCTTCATGAATGTTTTTATTAAGTGGTTAAGAGTTTGATGTTTTTGTAATTTTAATTTAATTTACCTAACATATGTATGTATGTTATAAATAAACATAGTCATAAAGTGGTCATAAAGGTTATATTTATAAAATACATGAATGTGATTAAGAACTAGGTGATTAAATATGCAAGGTTATGAAGTGGTCACTCTAGTACATCAAGATAATTAAGGTGGCCTCAAGGACTAGTGAGAACATGAATTATTATTTAATATTTATTCAATTAATTGGTATATATAATTATAAAATACAGTTTTAATTAGAAATTTAAATATAATTATGAAATTAGTATTTGAAGCCCAAATTTGAAAAGTTTAGACACATTCCTTAGGTTCTCAAATGTTATGAAATTGGTAGTGATTACCATTTTTATCTTCAATAAAATTGGGCAAAGTTATTTCTTAAGGTCCATAATTATAATCCCAATAGTGTAAGCTTCAATGAGCTTATCCATTTAAATCATAATTGATATACCCATACTGACATGATATCATTCATTATGAAATAATTTATATGTTCATTCACTTTAATGTGATTAATGTTAGTTTTGGTGTTGGTGTTTGAATCTAAAACTTGGTGTAATAACATTTAACTCATTAAAAATATGTTTTTTGAAGTTTGTATTGAGTAGATCTGGAAGGGTGATACACATTAGTATTAAAGCATGGTTAATCACCTATGGATTTGTTGAAAAACCATGCATTTATTTATATAAAATATAACTTGAAAATTTATATTTTTTAAATAAATACTTTCCCTTTTTCCTTTCACAATTAAGTTTTTCTCATTCTCTTTCACTGAAATAATACAAGATGAATTTCAAAAAGTCTAAGTGTAGAATATAGGTTGACCCTCATCAAAAGAAGATAAGAGGTTACACCTATTAGATCTATTGATATGGAGATAATCATCATACTTTGAGATCTCATTGACAAAATGTCTCCAAGTAAAAAACATGGAAATGGAGTAGATCATGAACCATATCACAAACATGAACATGAGGAAATAATTCACCAATAAGGGGATCCAAGACTAATTTAAGGGAGATTAGTCGCAAAATAATATCATGAAAGTGGTATCAAAAAAAATATTGGATGAGATCACTCTAGACAAAATAATGTTAGCCCTCGCAAAATTTGACAAACAAAGATTTGGTAGAGAATTAGAGGATTGGATAGATGATGTAAAGAGATGCATTCGATTGAGAAATCCTCATGTAAAAACAAGGATAGATTGGCTATTTTAAAATTCATTATTGAATTAACCCAATGGTGGGATTAACAAGAAAGGATGGATAACTTGTACATGACAAGGGTCGATTGGGAAAGTTTTGAATATATATTATGAAGGTATTATTTGTTGAAAAATTAATTCACCATGATAATCAACAAATTCCATTCTCTCCAACAAGGTGATATGAATGTGGAGGAACACAACACATGAATTTCAATCCTACTCAAGTATGTGGGATACATAAATGATGATCCTACTAAATTTAATTTATATATCATTGTAAATTTAGTCATCATCAACATTGAACTAGGAACCTCTGAACCCAATAAATTAGATGATGATGTTCAAAAGGCTTGGCTAGTTGAACAAGAGGACACAATAATCAGACTTAGTTATATAGGGCCCAATAGTATGTCTACATATAAATATTTACTCCCTACCTAGGAAATGCATTATAATAATAAAATATGAAAAAATAAAAACATGTAAATAATGGTCACTCCAAAGGTAGATTTTATGGAAGACAATTTGAAACTTGACACTATAGAGCCATGAGTGGCAAAAGTATCAACAAATAAAATGGAATTTAGGATTTAAAAAACCCAAATGGGGATGTAAATATGCTTTCCAAATATATATAACATGAATCAACCAATATTAAGTGTTTAATCTATGGAGGCTTTCTCTATGTGCATAAATGTTCAAACAAATCATATCTTACACTACCTATAGATAAATATAGGAAATAATGAAACAATGATCACAAACACTATATTCATACAATAGTAGGGAAGCACCGAGATAGGTATCAAGCAACTATATTCATTACTTCATGTAATAATATTATTATTTCCATATTGATAGACATAGGTGCTACTAGTTCATTTATTTCACTTGTGATGGTAGAAAAGTGTGGCTTGTAAAGCATATAACAAGAGGGATTAATGTTTAACCTGATATTTATATAGATATCCAATGGGGTTAAGGTTAAGAATATATAAATGCATAAGTATAATGGTGATAAATTAACTATAGCACACCAATTAATTATAAATATTAGATAAAACATATAATGAATTTATTATGTTGAGATATACTTAAAATGGAAAGTATGACTATAGTAGATGATAGGTTGTCATTATACCTCTCATTTAACCAATCAATGAATTGGTGTCATTTTCTACCAAGGCCAGTGTATAAGGATATATGAAATGATACCATTAGATATTTGAGTTTATAGTTTGGTATTTGGTGCTTTACTCTGATGCTGATGTCTAAATCCTAAAGACAACAAATAAGATTCTAATTCTATGTTATAAAAAAATAAATCTAGAAAGTTATGCTAATTGGAGATCTCCTATGGTATTCCTTATCAAGGGAATATTCAATTCACACCATCAACATCCAAAACTTAAACATATTGTGTAAGACACTACAATGTCCTCACTCAACTTGCCCGATTGGGTAGGACAGTGTGGTATTTCAGACTGTGAGAATGTCGAATTGTTTATTGTCACTTAGATTTTTTCCTGGTAGATTCTAAATATAGAGATAGGTTAAAAAACTTTGATTCTTTTGAAATATAAAAGACATGCTTTATAGAAAGTAAAATAATTTTATTTTAATTAAAATAAACTTTGCATTCAAATAAAAACACACTTGTATTAAAAGGAAATTCACACTTTGCTTTAAAAGGGAAATCACACTTGCAATAAAATGGAAATCGCACTTACGTTAAAAGGGAAAACATGCTTGTAGTAAAAGGTAAATCACACTTTGAAACAAAATGAATTATACCTGAATTAAAGAAATATACTTTTAAATTATAAAATAAAAATGCCAATTATCCTTGTCTTTGGAGAGAAGTGGGCCCTTGCTTCTTCCTCAGAATAGGATCATCTTTTACTTAGTAATGAAAATGAATGTTAAAATTTATTTCATATCAAAAGGAACATATACAGATATGTGAAATTACACTTGAATGTTTATGTTATCCACTATCTAATTTTTTATCACTCTCTATTCATTATCTGGAATGAATATGAGATTTTATTTAAAGCACATATCAACATCTATTCATAGAATACAAAATTTGGAGATCTAAACAACCAAATCTACTTATTCAAAAATAAAAGATCTTGGAATCAGATCCACACTTATAAGGAGGCATTGGAACTAATTAGACTAATAATAGATCACGTATTACTAACAAATATCTAAAGATATCATATTCAAATTTAAAAAATTGAAATACATTTATATCTAGATTATTTTAGGCCATTACTATGAACAAATATGTTTAAAACAAGATATCTAAATAAGGAAAGTCTATATATACACATTAGATATCTTTGGAGTTACTATCTTGATCTACAAGATCCAACTGGGCATCTTCAGAGCATAGTTAAGCATCTTCAGAGCATGGTTGGACAAACCTTCAAAGCATCTTTGGATCATCTTTGGAGTGTCTTTAGAACATATTCATAATGTCTTTAGAGCATCTTCAAAGCTATAAATCTTTAGAGATTGATGTGTTTTTTGTTAAATCTTACAAACTATTACCAAAAAGGGTTTCCAAAATGGTTGATAATCTTCTCAAAATGATCCTATCGTAGGATGTGTCTCTGTATACAAAACTTTGTCCATTTCATCCTAGTTAAACTCAAATAATAGGAAACAAAATTATCAATGTATCACATATAAATAAAGTATAATTTCACTCATTTATTACTTGGATAAGACCTTAAATATTAAATGCAATGAAATATATAACCAAAAGGCAACACTTATTGATAATGTTTATGAGATATAATGAGCCATATGGAGTGCTCATCATTTTCCCCCACCTTTACCTTTTACATGTCCTCTTGAAAACTAGTGGAGAACTATTATTCAATCAAGGAGTCCAAATTATAAACATTGACTAAGATCATAGATTTAAAAGTGGTACCCCCAGTCATGATGATTTCAAGGTAGGAATCCTAAATCTCTTACCACTATATGTAGCCATTCCTAAAATTCAATTTTTGCTTGATTGTTCCAATTTTGCTAAAGGGACATAAAATAGAGAAGAATGGGTGGACTAAATCTCATACCAATCCACATGGCTAATCCACCTTCACCCAAAAGCTAAGTGATAATCTAAGCAACTGCTTGATCTCTCTAAAGACTCCACTTGATAGTGGTGGGACTCAACTTTACTATATTTTAAAGCAACAGGCAAAGTCTCCCACCTAGTCATACTTATATTGATGGAGTTGGTGAAATTTTATCTCATAAAATACCTAAAATATTCTACATTTGATACTAAAAAATCATGATATTTATTTTTCATGTACATATGGTACATAGGCTGAAAAGTAGTAAGACGTTTATGGGCCTCTAGAACCTGAGGTCTCATGCACAAACCTATAGTGTTCTATAATTCAAGGTATTTATTGTGTGCTTTCTCCCAAGATATCTAATTTATCATGGTAGAAAGGAAAGCATGTAATTGTATTTTCCCTATAAATAAAGTCACTAAAAATCTAGATTGGTAACCCAACAAAATGTTAAAAGAGAAATCATTCTATGGTACTTTTTAGAAAGACATTCCTAAACATATGATCATCCTCAATAACATGGAGAAAAATAAGAGAAATCAATTACATTTACCATTTGTAAAATTATTGATGAAGGAATAGAACATAAAAAGAGGAAGGTTGTTTTCAAGACAACAATTTTTTAGCAATCTCATAAATATTTTGAATGGAAGTTTGAGCTTTCTACATATGTTGCTTAGACTCTGCTTTGAGCTTGTTATTTTCTTCTTCTAATTTAAAAATTTTATGTTGAGATTTATTCCAAACTAAAATCATCTCATGCAGTGGTAAAGGGAAGGAAGGAATAGCTCTTGTAGGTCCTTTAGTTTTTACAACTATTTCCCTAGTTTTCCTCTCCATAGATTGTAAGGAAGCTTACAACTCAAATGTTGAGTTGTTAGCTCCTCTATGTGATTACTTTGTTGAGAAAGAAATGAATTTTTACTATTAATAGAATGTTGTAAATTATTAACCTAAGCATATTTATCAACAATAGAATTTTGTAAACTAGCAATTTGAGCATCTTTATTTGCAATGGAATTTTGTAAAGTGCTTAGATCATGATTCAGGAAAAACAATTGATTGTGTATTCTAGTCTATTCAGTATTAAATATAGTGAGGATCACTACTTGTGCTTTAACTAGAGAAACACAATCCTTATATCTTATTTTTAAAATCAAAATAGTTTTATTCTTACCGTGTAGTGTCAATTGAAGAAATTCCAACTTTACCTATTATTTTTGAATGGTCACCTTGTGATGGGACGAGTCATGGCATGTTGCAACTCCTTATCTTCATGAACAGGCTAGGGAGAAGATGAAACTTCTTCTATAAGTAGATATTTTCCCTTGTCAATTGCAGAGGGTAAGGGTCTCTCTTCTTCAATCATAATTTCATGTGCAAGGTTTTATTCTTCTTCAATTATAATGTCTAGTGTAGGGGTTTATTCTTCTTTAACTATTAGTTCAACATCCATAACTTTGATTGGAAATCGTAGACTTCCCAAAATTTTAGTTTCCTATATATTGCCTTCCTCTTCCTCTTGGAGGATCAACCGATGAATTCATCAGGGTTTGACTGGTGGAGTAGGGTTTTAAGATGAAACCCCCATTTTTATCATTGGTACAACATCTTTAGAGCTGAGGGCATTGAATATTGGCCTTATTTTATTTTTGATTTTGAATGAATAGGAAAAGAAGGACATGGTGATTTCTTACCTAAAATTAGGGATGATTTTTGCAAGAATGAGGACCAAGCCTTCTCACTTTTAGGTTTTCTTAGAAAATGATGATGATAGATGACGTGAATCAAGACATGATGTCTGACTAAACCATTTCCCTTTTTTAATTTATAGACTACATTAATTAGCATAGTGGAAAAAATATGGTAGATTTATCTAGTATTCTAGTATGATGGCTCCTTTTCTCAAATGAATGAGAAGTCACATGGCATCTCCTCTGACCATAGTGAATTGGCCATAATAGGTAAAATAATTCATAACCCAATAAGCAACATTATGCCATGGCAGTGGAATATTGTCTCAAGAAATTCCTTAGACCATGTCTTGTGGGGTTTTGGCTAATTTGAGACGTGGCTCATTCTCATAAATTAATAATTGAATTATATTAACAAAATTACTTTGTTAGTGAAAACCATACCTTATTTAGGGATTCTAAAAAGCTCACTGATCATCAAAGAATTCACAAGAATATGCTCACCATGGACAATAAAATGATTCTCTTCAAAATTTTCTAAAACTTCCTAGATAATGTTTTCCTGAAAACCTTGAAATGTTTTTAGAAAATTCAGCCATCCTACCATCTCAAAGATAACCCTATTGTTTCATATTGTATCAATGCTTCTACTGACTTTGGTTTACTCTTCTTCTTCTTGCCTCCCATCTTCGGAATTGTTCACAATAATCTTGTAAACCTGCTTATGTGATGAAAAAATGAGCATAAAATTGTAGAGAGTACAAAGGAGGGAAAGGAAATGGGAATGTGATGCAATAATGAGTAGCAAATAAAGGTGTATCATGAAATGATGGAAAAAATTATGACTAAGCACTTCCAAACATGAAAAGTATAATGAAAAAGCACTTTCTAAATATTCACAATGATTACCACATCATGTCATATGTTTTTTGAAAAGGTATTTTATAATAATTTCACATCAAATCTATTATGTTTGGATATGGTACCGGTTGAAGTCACTTCTATGTGGCATGAAAAGAAATAATCCATATTGAAAAGTGTTTTCACCTAATGATTATACATGTAAATAATAAAACAAAAAATTCCTAACCTATTGGGAAGGAAGTACAAATATACCTTTGACATATGAATCCATGCTTATATCCTCAAGGTTTCCATGTTTCTTGCAAGGATAAACAAGTTTGAGAAGATAAAGTTAGATGATAAAATAATAATTCATGTTTATTGTAGAAGTTTCTTCTAAAAGGCACCATTTCTAGTTTTCACTTTCTATTTTTTTTTTTTTTTTTTTTTTTAAGTTTTTTTTTTTTTTTTATATTTTTATTTTATTTTTTTGAATTTTGAAGGGAAGATAACCTCCATTTTCTAGCTTTCAGCACTTCCCCTTTATTGAATGTCTACTACAAAGATCATTCAACCTTGGTGGAAGATCTAGGTTCTTCCACAAGGTCAAAATAGTCTTGATTATGTTCAAATAATTCTTCCTTGCTGAGGGGTCTTTTATACATTTTAAGCATGTGATCATTGACCAAAATTGTCCTTTGGTCACCATCAATTGGTTGAAGTTGGATAGAGCCATTGTTGTAAATGGTTTTGATCATATATGGCCCCAACCATCTTGTCCTGAGTTTACCTTTAAAATCTTGGAACTTAGAATCAAATAGAAGTGCCCAATCTCTTTCTTAAAACTATTTTTATCTGATGTAAGTATCATGTCACTATTTACTCTACTTATGGATCATGATAGTTTGAGTGAGTGCATCCATTCTTGGTTCATCCAACCCATTTAGTTGCATTATTCTTTCCTATTATGATTTATCAAGATCAATTCCCATATAAGCTATTGTTTTCAATGTCAACAATTCAAACTCTATTGGAAACAAAAGTTTCTTTCCGAACACAAGCTCATATGGAGAGAAGCCTTAGTCTTCCATGTTGTATTATATGCCCAAACTGATTTAGGAAGCTTATCAACCCAATATTTTATATTGTTGTTTACTATTTTGGTTAGAATCTTTTCTAGCTCTCGATTGGTGACCTCTACTTGCCCATAAGCTTGGGAATGATATGGTGACTAATTTGGTAGAGTTCTATGAAATATTTAATCATGTTAGACATGAATTGAGGTCCTTGATCAGAAATAATAGATCTAATAGCTCTAAATCTCACAATGATCTTATGATATATGAAATCAACAACCATTTCTTCCTTAACAAAAGTGAGTACCTACACTTTAGCCCACTTAGTAACATAATCAGTACATACTAATAAATACTATTATCCTTGAAATGGTGGGTTGATTGGTCCAAAAAAATCCAAACCCCATTTTTTAAATGGTTCTAAACTTATTTGAGGATGGAGAGGCATTTCTAAAGATAAGGTAGGCTTACCTATCCTTTGTCAAAGATCACATTGCCATACAAACCTTTTTAAAATCTTGTAAAGAGATAGCCAGCAGTAACCTATACCAAATATTTTATGAATTCTCCTTTTTGTTGAATAATTTCCTCCTCCAAGTTCACTATGGCATGATATTATGATGTCAAATAATTCATCTTCTCTAACACACATATGAAGTACATGATTAGGTCCTATTTTAAACAACATGCCTTTAGACCATTTGAAATGAGAAATAGCTCTAACCAAATCTTTTATTTCTTTAGAAGTAAAAAAATGAAGAAACCTCCCTATTGTCAAGTAATTTTCCATGTCTTTAAACCACAAGGAGTATGTAGATATAGAAAATAACAGTTCATCTGGAAAACAATCCTCCATAGGTTCATCTTCACCTATAGTGATAAACCTAAATAAAAATTCAATAACAACATTATATTTCACATGTTTATATATAATGGTAATATCAAATTCTTACTACAATAATATCCATCTAATAATTCTCCCACCTACTACTGGTTTATTCATTAAGTACTTAATAGTTGAATGATTTATATAGATAAATACCTGATAACTTGTAATGTAATGCCTAAACTTGTTTATGGCATAAATAACAACAAGAATTTTTTTTCTATTGTAGTGTAGTTCTTATCCATGGGAGTAAGATTCTTGTTGATATAATAAGTAGCATACATTTTTCCTTCCTCATCTATTTATCCTAAGACTACCCCTAGTGCATTATTGAAAGCATCAATATAGACATGAAAAGGCTTTTCCCAATTAGGTCCTTTCAAAATTAGAGTAGTTATGAGTTTGTTATTTAATATTTCAAAAGATTATTAACACTTATCATTCCATAAAAATTCACTATCTTTTGTTAGCAATGAAACATAGGTGTACCTATTTTACTAAAATCTTCAATAAATCTTCTATAATATCTTGCATGATCGAGAAATTTTTTGACATTTGTTTGTGTTTGAGGAATAAGAAGACTAGAAATTACCTCAATCTTTGTAGGATCCACTTTTATTCCTTGAGAAGAGATATGATGTCCTAAGACTATCCCTTCATCAACCATCATGATACACTTTTTTTGACTCAAAAATACTTGGTGTTCCTCACATCTAGTTAGTATTTTATCCAAACTATCCAAAGCTTCATCAAATATAGTGCCATAGATAGTGAAATAATCCATGTACACTTCTACAAAATCATTTGTAAGATCAAAAAATATAGCTAACACTACTCTTTGGAAGGTAGCAGGTATATTGCATAATACAAAAGGAAGGACTGTATAAGCAAATATTCCCCAAGGGTAGGTGAATGTGGTTTTATCCTGATCTTCAGGGGCTATTTTGATTTAATTATATCCATTGAATCCCTCTAATAAATAAAATACTATTTTCCTACCAAGTTGTCAAAAAATTGATCAATAAAAAGCATAATAACTAGAGGTGAAACCCCTTGACTATTAGATATGGGGTAAATGAGACCAACTTCCAATTTTTTTTCTATCTCTATTTTTACAATTTATTTTAAGGTTGGGTTAATTCTCTATTGTGGTTGTCTAACTAGTCTAACATCTTTAATGTAGATGTGATGTGTACATAAACTGGGATGTATTCCTTTCATATCACTGTAATCCTAAGTAAAGGATTTCATATGTCGTACCAGTACATCAAACACTTTACCTTCTTGCTAGTCAATTAACTAGTTGTTGATGTTCAACATTTTTTTAGGATGGTTTGCAATTTATTTATTGCCTTTAATAATGGAATTCAACTATTTGTATTCACTCATCAAAGCATTCAATGGATATGTGTGTGGCATTATCATATAAAAATTAACTACATATTTGTAAAAAGTTTCAATTTTGGGGAGCATATTGGCCAACGGACAATGAAAATCATGTAAAAAAGAATTATGCTCATTTTGATCCCAATCAACTATGACTTGTTGGATATCTTATGGACTAGAAAACATATTTAGGGAATTTAGGATATTGTCCTTATTCTCAATATTGGAATGAAATCCTTCCCATTCATGATATTTGAAGCACCTTTAGAGCATCTTTAGAGGATCTTTGGAGCATATTCAAAGCATCTTTAGAGTGTCTTCAGAGCATCTATATAGCGTCTTCAGAGCATATTCAGATCATATTTGGAGCTACTAATCTGTAGAGCTAAGTTGTTAGTCTTTGAAGCTAAGCTATCTTGATCCAAATTATTTGTTATATGTTCTTCAAACTCTTGAACATGTTCTTTTATGGTAACCATGGCTAAGAAAGACACACTATTGTTAGTGTAATTATGTGTTTACCTTGGGTTATTGACTAAGGTAATAATTCTATGGTTAGTTGCCTTAACCACTTGGGTTAAGAGGTTAGTTTATTTATCAAGCTTAGCTATTTTCATGCTAGTTGACGTTGGTTGTTTTACCCACCCTTTTCACATGTTTCTCAGGTGGCTCATTTCTTTGCCTATTTAATAGGCCTTCTTATATTGTTTGGATATGGAATGTATGTTATGTAATGTAATCTAGTTCTTTAAATCACTCTCTATGTTTTATCTAATATAGTAATCAAATCCCATGGTTCGTAAATCCTAAATGGAGTTTTGTGGAAGCCAAAGAGGATAGTGTCTTATTAGGTAGGAGCTTCATGTGCCTAATGGAGAGCTAGAGGAGAGAGGAAATTTTGTAAACTCAACTTGAAGACCAAAAAACTACTTGGGAGGATCAAAATATCAAATAAGATCAAAAGAAGCTCAGAAGAATCAATTTCAGGAGGTTTAAAGCCTCTATTTATTTTTTTGGGTAGGATTTATAGTGTATGGCACCTTACAATTTAGGGAGAGGATAAAAAATTCAAATCTTGATCATTTTCAGCAAAATAAGAGTCTAAACTGTGAGTTATTTCATAACTTGAATAGTGGTTTAGACGGTTTGTGATTTGGCTAAGAAACGGGCTCAAAATCTGTGCCTAACGTTTCATAGATAGGCTAATTTTTTGATTGGCTAAATACTTTTAATAAATTTTTAACCAAAATTTTTATTATTTCAATTGCTTTTAATTTTTTAATTGAAATAAATCAAAACTTTGGCCAATAGGGGTTATTGGGGACCTATCACTGATTAATAATCATGGAAGCATCTGAGAAGTTAAAAATTTCACCATTTTTTGGGTTTTTTATCTAGATGTGTATGGATAAAGAAAATTTTAAATTAGGATTTTAGGTTTCCTAATTTAATTTTTTTAGTGGTATAAAAGTTGAGATCTTAAAAATAGTATTGAGTTTGTTGCTAAAAACTGGTAGAGTTGTTCAGTGTCAATACAGAATTAGTGTGTAGAAGAAATTTATATAAAAGTCATTACAATTTTTTTGACTTAATTATTACCATGAAAAAATAGGTCAAATGGCTAGTATTCAACACCTATTACTACCAGATTCTCAGAAATTGATAGGCAAGAATTTTAGTTTATAGAGTCACAAGGTTTTAATGATATGTGAATATTAGGACCTTGATCAAATAGTTTTTGGTAAAGAGAAAAGGCCTACCACTAGTTATGATGACTATAATAAACATCCTAGGGAGGCTCTTATCTTATTAAAACTATCAGTTGCAGATAATTTAATCTCAAAGGTTAGAAATATGATTATTGCATCAATTTTGTAGACTAGTCTTACTTCTAAATACCAAGCATCAGAATCTAATAGGGTATTTTATTTGAATAATTTATTATTTTCTACTAAGATGCAAGAAGGTGGCTCCATTTCTTATTGTATATCAAGGACATTAATGATTAGTTAAAGGTTGTGCAAAAGCCTATTGATGATCAATATTTGATTACTCTAGTTATACAAAATCTTCCACCTTCATTTAAGTCATTTGTGGAGTCCTTGCACATGATTGCTGAGACATAGACATTGAACTTTGAAAATTTGTCCACATTGTTATTACAAAAGGAGAGATGGGCAAGAGCAAATGGTGTTGTCTACATCTACTTCTATAAAGACTGCATTCTTCATCAAGGGAAAGGGTAAGTAGTTTGGTAAAACTACTAGTTCTCTAATAGAAACTTCACAAGTAAGTGGTTCTAATAAGAGATCTAAGTGGAAATGTTTTTACTATAAATAACCTAGTCACCTTAAGAAAGATTGTAGGAAAAGACAATAGGATATGGCTAACCATAGAAAGAAAGCTCATCATATGAATGTAGCTTAAGGTAAAGGTGAGGAATCATCTCTTGATTTTGATTTCATGGCTTTTAGTGGTAATTCTACATTATATCAAGCTTGGTATTTTGATTCAAGGGCATCTTGCCATTATACATGTCATAAGGAATGTTATGTGGATTTTGTTGAAAATGATAGTAATAATGACTGTATTTTTGGGAGATGGTAAGACTCATTTTGTGAAATAATATGGTAATATTCAAATCAATTTTAATGGTGCAGTTTGGCATACATTTAAGAATGTTAGGTATGTGCTTGATGTGAACAAAAATTTTCTTTCCATTAGTGAGATCACATTAAAATCTAACTTTGTTGTAAATTTTCAAGGACAATAAAGTTTATTCACTACCAAATATAACAAGATTATTGTTATTGGGATTGGTGGGAAAGGCTTGTATAAGCTTGGAGATCCATGGAGGGTAAAGGAAAGTTCACTTGTAATAGTTGATAGCATAAGTTCACTATGGCATGAAAGTTATGGGCATTTGAATTTCTAGTATTTGACTACACTGAGCAAGACTAAGATGGTTAAGTGGATTCCTTATATTCAAGATAGTCATCATGTATGTACTAGATGTCAGTTGGGGAAGCAAGTTAGACATTTATTTTATGTTGGTAAAGCTTCAAGAGCAAAGGGAGTATTGGATTTGGTACATTTGGATTTGCATGGTCCAATATAGACACCTACCCCTTTTGGAGCCTATTATTTTCAATTATTGGTCGATTATTTCTCTAGGAAAAGTGGGTATAATTTTTGGTGAAGAAATCTGATTATTTTTCTAACATTTTTACTTGGAAAGCTATGGTTGAAAAATAGGTAGGAAATTCAATGAAATCTCTTAAAATGGATAAAGGGGGTGAGTTCATCTCAAAATAGTTCAAGGAGTTTTATGCCACTAAAGGCATACACAGACATTATACTACCCCTTACACTCCATAGTAAAATAGAGTTATGGAAAGGCAAAATAAGATGGTAATGGACATGGCTCACTATATGGTCCAAAGTATAAATGTCCCATATAGATATTGGGCAAAAGCAATGAATACAAAAGTGTATATCCTCAACATAAGTCCTAAAAATCATTAGAGAATATGACTCTAAAGGAGGCTTGGTCAAGTTAAACTCCAGATGTAAGTGCTTTTTGAATATTTGGTTGTGTAGCTTTTACAGTTATTCCTAGTCAAAAAAGAAGTAACTTGGATGTGAAAAGCAAAGCATACATGTTTTTTGGGTACAGTGAGTAGTCAAAATCCTATAGATTACTTGATGGTTTCTACTAACAAAGTTGTGGTAAATAGAGATGTCATAGTAAATGAAAAAATGTCATACTTCATAGCAACTGGTATAGTGTTAGATATTGAGTCATTATTTTCTCCTAATGATTCTACTATAAGTTGTGGTGTGAAAGTTGAGCATGATTCTAGTTCATAAGTGGAATCACATTCTAGGGAGGGAATTGATGCAAGTCATTATGAGGTTCCAATAGAACAAATAAAGAAGCCAAAGTGGTATTCTACCACAATGGAAGCACTAAAGGAAGGAGACTTACCATAAGGTGTAGAAGGAAGAAGATTGAGATTAGGAAAGTAGTTTCGTAATAGAGGTGAGCATGACAATTTTGCTCTAACAACTATTGTTTCACATGTTTTTTAGCCTAATTATTTTTCAAAGGCCAAATGGAAGCATGATTAGGAATCAACCATGCAATTGGAATACGATTCTTTGATGAAAAATAAGACTTGGGAGCTCATGGAGCTACCACCAGGAAAGAAATTCATTGGTTGTAAATAGATTAAAATGTAAAGTAGATGGTTGCTTTGACAAACACAAATCCAGACTTGTTCCAAAAGGTTATGCATAAGAGGAAGGGGTTGATTATTAGGAGACTTTTCTCCTACTAAAAAGATGGTAAATTTTCATTTGATTGTTGCTATTACTACTCAATTTGGATGGTAGATGCAGTAAATGGATGTCAAGAGTGCTTTCTTGAATGGAGATCTAGAGGAGGAAGTTTACATGGTTCAGCCATAGGGTTTTCAATTTCCTAGTAAGGAACATCTTATTTTCAAGTTGATGAAGTCCCTGTATGGACTTAAGCAGGCCCCTTGATCCTAGTATATGATGATAGATACATACCCTAAGGATTATAGTTTTAAAATGTGTAACTCTAAACCAACTCTCTATGTAAAGGTGTTTGGTGATGATATCTTGATTCTCACTATATATGTTGATGATATATCCATCACTAGGAGTAGTGTTAGTCTCATTCAGTAGATGAAGGCTGATATTTGTTGTACTTTTGACATGATAGACTTAAGGCTACTAAAATATTGTTTAGGTGTTGAATTTTGGCAAAGTGATTATGTTATATTCATGTCATAGAATAAGTATGCCAAATCATTGCTAGAAAGGTTTAGAATGATGTATTTTAATCCAACTCACACACCTATGGAAGTTGGATATAAAATTTTAACTGATACTGCTTCACCTCTAGTAAATGAAACAATGTATCAGCAGTTAGTGGGTAGTCTCATTTAGCTCACTACTACTAGACCAGATATTTGTTTTGTAGTGAGTTTTCTATCTTGCTTCATGTCCAAACCATAGGAAGTACATTGGTTAGATACAAAATAGGTATTAAGATATGTCAAAGGGACTCTTGACTTTGGCATACTATATGAGAAGTTTATAGATTTTGAGCTTTTAGGATATTTTGACTCTAATTGGGTAGGATCAGTATATTTAATAAAATCTACAACAGGTTATGTATTTGTTCTTGGTTTAGGAGTTTTCTCATGGTAGAGAAAACTTCAAACTATAGTAGAGTTATATTAAATAGAATTAGAATATAAAGTTATGGTCAGTGTAGCTTGTGAAACTATGTGGATAAATAAAATCTTGGAGGATCTTTAATTTGAGTCATCAAAGCCTACTCTAATTTTATGTGACAACTAGAGTATTCTAAAGATGGTGAAAAATATATTATTCCATGCTAGGACTAAACACATTTAGGTTCACCATCATTACATCTGATATTTGGTTACAAATGAAGACATTAGTCTCTTCTACTTCCCCATTATAGAGCAACTAGCTGATATAATGACCAAACCACTTGGTGCAAACAAGTTCATAAAACTCAGAGATAAAATTGGCCTTGTTTTTAGTTTTTTCATTAAGGGAGGGTGTTAGTGTAATTATATATTTACCTTGGGTTATTGACTAAGGTAATAAGACTATGGTTAGTTACCTTAACCGCTTGGGTTAAGAGGTTAGTTTTTTTATTGGGCTCAGCTATTTTCATGCCAGCCGATGTTGGTTGTTTTACCCACTCTTTTCACATGTTTCTTGGGTGGCTCATTTATTTGCCTATTTAATATTCCTTCTTGTATTTATATATGGAATGTATGTTATGTAATACAATCTGGTTCTTTCTCACTCTCTATGTTTTATCTAATAGATATTTTGATTTTGTTCAAGTTGATCCACCCATAACTATTCAAAAAGGCTTAATGAAGGTATCACATGTGGATAAAGGAAGATTTTTTAGCATGAATTTCATTAGAAATGGGCATGTTTATATATCTATAGTTAATTCATGTTATGATTATGGATAACCAATGTATTCTAAGAATGATTGGATATTCTACCCTCTTAGGTTTTGGTTGAAATATCATGAAATACATAGGATATTCCTAGGATTCTATGGTTATTGGAAAATTTTCAATGGTTCCTTCAAGTGCAGCAGTGGATTAATCTACCATTTTCAAGATTGTAGTAGTAGGTTAAATCCCTATGAGGGATAAAGATTCTATTTTTTCGATAGTCATTATGTTGATAGAAGCACCTATATCTATAAACACATTTGGTATGTACTTGTTCCCAATTGTCATAGTCATCACAAGACTATTAGGGTCTCCGTATTTAGGAACAAGTATGTTTCTTACTAGTAAATCAATAATATTGCTAGTTACTAGAATTGTTTTAGGATATTATTTCTTTTTTCTTGGTGATTTGATGGACAATCCTTTAATAATTTGATTCAAATCATAAATATCCTTAATGGATCTTAACAGTGTAATTTCTATATTCATCTCTCTTAATATGTGCATCAATTTAGAATTCTCCCTAGGTTTTTCTTCCTTAAATCTCTCAAAAAATAGAATAGCAGGAGGATATTAAATTGTGGTTTATATGATTGGAGTTTTTATGGATTCTACCTTTTCTTCATTTGGTTTTTGATCTATAGATAACTCAAAAGTGTTTTCATCACTGGTAATTTTAGTTATGGTAATGAGTGAATCTCCAACTTCCTTTCTTGATCTGAGCTAAATATTGTTACACTCAGTTGAATCACTTGCAACATTATTTTCTTGATCATGTCCATAAATAGGTGTATTTTTCCTAGTTTTAGGATTTGCCACTGGTTGGGTAGGTAGCTATGTTTGGTTAACATGTTGTTCAATTGGTGGTGACTAAGGTTGTAAAGGCATCAAATCTTGTTGTGTTAAAAACCTTCTTTGTGTTTGATATTGTTGATTTGGAAATTAAGGTAGTTACTATTGTATCTAATGTGATTGTTGGTTTTGTTGTTGTAACCAAGGTTGTGAAATATTTTGAGGCATTCCCCACATCCGTAGAATCCATTGTTGAGTACCCCCAAGGTTGTGGTTATGGTGGTGGTCCCCAAATGGGTGGTGTGACTTGTCCATCCCATGGTTTCATCTGTGGATTGGGAGGAAATCTTAGAACAAATTGATTTTGAGGTTGGTAGTACTATTGCCCTTGTCTTTGGATAAATTTAACTTCCTCAACTATATGTGTTGCTTGTTTTACTTGGTATATGATGGTAAGAAGATGATTTCAATTTGTGGTTTCGTGGTTTATGTCACAAATACCATATACCTCTATTTTATCTAAAGGGCAATCTTTTACCACATGTTTGATTCTACATGTTTTTGTGTTTTAAGGTATATGAATGTGTTTTTTTAATTTTATTATATAACTCTAATATAGGATCTCACTAATACTTATTAATTAAGATGTGTCCCCGAGAAGGTGCCAAAAATGATAGGCTATCATTATACCTATCATTTAACCAATCCATGGATTGGTGTCAATTTATACCAAGGATAGTGTCCAAGGATATATGCAATTAGACCATTAGATATTTGAGTTTACAGTTTGTTATTTGGGAGTTTACTCTATTGTTGATGTCTAAATCCTAAGGACAACAAATAAGATTCTAATTCTATGTTGTAGAAAAGTAAATCTACAAAGTTATAGTAACTAAATATCTCCTCTAGCATTCCTTGTCAAGGGACTCTTCAATTCACACCATCAAAATCCAAAACTTAAACATATGGTGTAAGACACTACAGTGTCTTCACTTGACTTGCCCGACTGGGTAGGACAGTGTGGTATTTTAGATTGTGAGAATTTCAATTGCCTATTATCAGTTAGATTATTTCCTAATAGATTATGAATATGGAGATAGGTTAACAAACTTTGCTTCTTATGAAATTTAAAAGAAACATTTTATGGAAAGGCAACTCACTTTATTTTAATTAAAACAACCTTTTCATTCAAACAGAAACACACTTGCATTAAAAGAAAATTCACACTTTGCTTTGAAAGGGAAATCACACTTGCAGTAAAAGGGAAATCACACTTGCGTTAAAAGGTAAATAACACTTGTAGTAAAATGTAAATCGAACTTTGAAGTAAAGTGAATTATACCTGAATTAAATAAAAATACTTTGAAATTATAAAATAAAAATATTATTTGTCCTAATATTTGGAGAGAAGTGGGCCATTGCTCCTTCCTCAAAATAAGATCAACATTTACTCAGTAATCAAAAGGAATGTTGAAATTTATTTCATATCAAAAGGAACATATACAAATATGTGAAATTAAACTTGAATGTTTGTATTATCTACTATCTGATTTCTGATCACTCTCTATTCATTATCTTTTATATAGGGTTTGTGTATAATTCATAAGAAGAAATTTCTTCCTCAGATTTCTCTCAATATTTTTCCATGAGTTGATCTTCTCTTTACCTTTTATTTATCTCTCTTTTGGGAGGTGATCTCAAAAAATCATTGCATGACCCTTCAATTTTGTACACACAATCTTTAATTTATTGTCTTCTTTCAGATTTTTTCATTCAAAAAACTTCTTCATGCTATTCATCCAATCTATCAATTCCTCTAGTTTTAAACTTCATTTTATGGAATGTCAACTTTGATTCTTTCATTCCTTCCCTATAAATACTTAACATCCTCTCTTCCATTGATTGTGGTTGTTCCTATTATTCCTCCTATTTCTAAATTTCATCTTCATGATCTATTTCTTCCTCTATGTCATCTTCCACTCTCCTTTGTATTTGATTTATGACAATTGTAGTTAATTGTTCCACTTTCCTCTACATCTATTGCATAGTCTTATTCATTTTATCAATTTCTCCCCATCTTCTCACCATATCTTACGCTTAAAAGAATCAAACTTGATCTAATAGCAAATACTGAAAATGAATATTATCTAGATATAAAAACCCTAATTGCACATTACACATAATTTTTCAAACAATATTATGTATTGATTCATAGTGAATGAAGAAAATAACGAAATATAAGATAATAAATAAACCTCTAATCATAATTTTAGTTGACATGCAAAATTGGAAAATATAAAATAGAAACAACTCGATGTCTTATTTTTTGTAGATGTTTTTTTAGCAAGTTTTGCATGCAAGCTCGAACAAATCTAAAATCCACATATCTCCTAAATACCAAAGTTAACCTAATGGAAGAATTTTAATTTAAGTTCATGTCCACTTATATAAATACACTAATTTTAAAAATAGAAAAAACATGATAAAATTTTAAAATTTAGTCTTAGACCCTCAAATAGTCATGTATGGCCTCTAATTTTTTTTGAAAATGTCTCTAAGAATATATGTTTACTTATGGCTGAATTGAACTTTCCAAACAATTATTTTTGTGTGAATGAAAACTAAAATAGAGTTACAGATCAAAATTTATGGTATCCAAAAATTTGGACCCCACATCACCTAGTCAAATGTCCACAAAGCAAGGGAAGACATATTCAAATGTCAACATACAACAATTAATGACATATTCAAATGTCAAGGAGATAAACAAAGGCATGGAGGATAAAAATAATGGAGCATATTCAAATGCTTGAAAAAACAAGGCAATAACAAGGAAAGACAAGACACTCAAAGAAGTGCATGAATTAAAAGCATAAGCAACTGACAAACATATCATAATAATTCATGGATCATATGTATTAACAAAAAATATTAAGTACATAGCATATCAATTACACTGAGAGAGATATAAATATTGATAAATCCATGTGTAAGTAAATAATCACAAACATGATAATGTAAAATCACTATATAATTATATAACATGGGTGTATCATGTGTTAGGGATTAGCTTTTACATTGTGTATTTACCGAGAGGTAAATAGTAATTGTTTGGTAGTTATATTTGGTAGTAATATTATTATAAGCAATATTATGATATTAGGTTAGAATATAATATTATTGAGATATATTGTTATAATTTATAACAATATATCGTAAATAGAGTTTGTATAAGTTGAGAGATTTTTGGGAGAGAAATTAGGAATGAGGTTTCTATAAATATGTAACTCCCATATTGTTTTAAAAATATAGAGTGCGCAGAAATAATATATTATCAATGTTTAAGAAATTTTCTATGTTTGGCTCTCTGGTCTTTATGTGTTCATCTATGCAAAATTGAACTAGACTTATCATCTAGTATCAGATTAGGGAGCCATGAGAGTCTTGTACAAGTAATTTGCTTTGTATGGTCATATCCTTCAATAATTTGAGTGTTAGTTTTTTTATTCTCTACCATATAAATATGCATGCATTATATTTGGATTCCTATATATCTAAGTGCATGATTCATCTATTCATATCACATTTTGCATCAATACTTGAATTATTTCTAGCTAGTGAGGCATATTACATCAGTATCAATTTTTGTTTGAAGTGTTTATCACAACAACCAAAAACAAAGCGTAGCCTGTAGAGGTGAAGCTCTTTGTCTGTGATAAAATTCATTTTACAAAATGTAGCAATGACATCTACATTTTCATTGGCACCATCTATTAGTTGGTCAACATGGGTTGTCGTACTTGCCTACATAGTTAATGATCTGATTTAGGTTTTGAAGCTATATTTCAAGCAGATCGACGATTGCCATTTCCCAGTATAGGAGCTATTATATGTTTTGCATTCATTTTTAATTTGGTTTATGTATAAATAATTTGTCAATCTTGACTCACTTGATCACATATCATTTGGATTCTTCACGTATTCATGGCAAACATGGATCTATCCATGGATTCCTCCTTGAGCTTGGCCAATTCCTCACATCCATGATTCTTGTAATCATAAGGGGTCTTTAGTTTATGGTCTTTTATAAATCTATGTTATGGTTTTATAAAATGTTTAAAATTTAATTATTTTATTAGATAAAAAATAAAAAAGGTCAATTTAAATTTGTTTTAGGTTTTAATTTACAAAATTTGTTTTTATTAAGATTAGATTTGGCATTTATGTCAAAGTATTTTTTTTAAAGTGTCTATTGTTGAGTTTATTAGTAAGTCAATTATTAAAATTATTTTGACAAATCTCAAAGTGTCAAAGTCAATAGTTAAGTCTTGTCGAAAAGAGTCATTTAAAAAGTTGTGTCATTTTTTTGTCAAAATTATTTAGGTCCAAAATTCATCAAAAATGTCAAAATAGTCAAGTCATATTTATAATTATGTCAATAACTATGATTTAGTGTTAGAAATCTCAGTCATCAAAAGTGTCAAAAAAATAAAAAAAATCTTAATTGTACATAGATGCATTATCAGTGTAACCAACATCCTTTTTGTAAAAATTATGTCAAAAATGTGGGGTGGGTAGTAATTATCTTCATGACATCATCGAATGAGTAAGCAGTGAAGATACTGGAGGATGGAGGATACACAGAGAAAGGAGGTTTTTCAATGACCTCTCATTAGTCACCAATGATGGAGTCGCACCAATGATGTGGTAACATTTTGTGTGGTGTGTTTTCTTTATTTTCGTTGTGTGTTTTCAAAATAAGAATAGAATAATAATGCCTATTCATGTAATTTAATTTGTGTAAAAATTCCAAACATAATTCTCTAAGGTGAAAACATTGTGAAAGGATAGAAAGCACCAATGTAAGTTAGTTTATGGATCTTGAAAGGGTTTATGGTAGAGATCCAAAAAATCATAGGAAGTTAATAGTGTTTTGGTAATAGTTAGGAGAGAAGCTACTATAAAGATCCTATGACTACATTACTTATTTATGTAGATGACCCTCAGTGACACGTCCATTGAGGTCACATAAAATAAATGCAAGATGTGTTCTTTCACACAATAGTGGTCATGTGCAACAAGATTACATCAGTAGTATGCATACCTAAGAGTATGCGGTGTATACAATTCTATTCTTTCTATTTATATCAAGGTTTATGGTAAATCTATAAAACCATGGGAGGGGTGAGGCTCTCTTTATATCAAGGTCATGATCCAAATAGGGCATGCTACAATGGGAGAGGATACTACAGATAAGAGTGTGAATGTTTTTGAACCATGTAAAAACTATGGGGGGAATGTTAGGGATTAACTTTTACAATGTGTATTTACTGAGAGGTAAATAGTAATTATTAGGTAGTTATATTTGGTAGTAATATTTTTATAAACAATATTACAATATTAAGTTAGAATATAATATTGTTTAGATATAATGTTATAGGTTATAATAATATATCATAAATAGAGTTTGTATAAGTTGAGAGATTTTGGGGAGAGAAATTGAGGGGAAAAAATTAGGAATGAGGTTCCTATAAATATGTAACTCCTATATTGTTTTAAAAATATAGAGTGTGTAAAAATAATATATTATCAGTGTTTAATAAATTTCCTATGTTCGGCTCTCTAGTCTTTTCATGTTCATCTATGCATAACTGAACCAAACTTATCATCATGATCAAAGAAGCAGATGCCCCCAATGTTCACATGACATGATTAGAGAGAGCCATAAACATCTAAAAGTGTATAGATCATGTATTTGTGTATACTTGTATCAAACTCAAAAGATGCATGAAACACGTGTATATATAAATATATGATATATTATCCACTAACATGGAACTAAAAATATAGATTCCAAGGATCCAATGTAAATGTGGAAAATATTTTTAAATTTTAGATTTTTTTTGGCATTTTTGGAAAATGACACCTTGCAGCCTTAAGTTGAATCCGTTAAATTGTTTGAATTATGGTTTAATAACAATGAATGGTCATAGCATGCTCTCCCTCATGATTTACATGTGAATTAGAAGAACCATTGTTATGATTTGTAATATGGATCAATTTTCCTTCATGATAAAAAAGATATACCTTGTTGATTTTGGTCAATTTTGGCCTCTATTTGGTATAACCAGAGAGTGACCAATATAAATGCATATGGAGATGTGGTGAGCATAACCCATACCTTTGATTGAATTACTTTAGGACCATATGCAATTGGTATTATTATATTACCCAAGGAGTCCTTCCAATCTCCTTTTATTTGTAAGTCTTTTAAATCAAAGCCAAACTATTGTAAACATCTTATATTGTAAGTATTTTTTATCTATGTAATATCCACATGGTTATGATAAAAATAAGTACTGCACATGAATAGTGTGATTTTTAAATCTTGTTGGCATCAATACTTGTTGGGTTGGTAAACTTGGCATGTTTGCACAAAATTTGAGCCTTGGATTGGTTACATAGTAAGTATTTTTTTTAAATTTACCATATGAATATTATGAACCCCACATTTTTGTTCATAATGTTCATTAGGTAATTCATCTCCCTCCCTTTGTGTGAGGTATAAAACTTTGGTAATTACAAGGGGGTATGTGAATCTCCTTTTGATGAGTAAGTATGAATGAAGAATATCTAATCACATCCACATATAAATGGGTGAATGAATCATTTTATTTGTGAAATGCTCTTTATTTAAATGGAGAAATAATACATCCACTAAAAATTAATTGTATCTCCAAATCTGAAGGTCTAAATGCTAAGCTCGAATAAAAATTTGAATCGAATGGTATAATCTCAAAGGGATTCATCACCACATTATTTAAAATTTTGAAAATTTGATAATGGAAGTTTTGGAACCCTATGTATATTGAAAGCCATGAAGAATACATCTTCTAATTGTGAAAATATGGTTAAAGATCCCTTTGTTAGTCTATGGAACCAGTCAGCCTCATCATAAATTCTCATATAAAATACCTTTAGTAATATTCTATCATATTTTGTCCATTGACCAAAAGAGTGTACATATGTAATCATGTGCTCAAATGGATCTTTATGACTTCAAAAAATAGGTAAATCTATGAATTCAAAACCATATGAATAAATATAGTCAAGTATACATTGTGCAAGAGGTTGCTTGTTGCATGAGGTAACATTTGTTTTAGTGTTATGTAAATCCATTTACATTTGAAGAATATAAACCTATTTTTGAATAAACCCAATAGTTTTCATCATAGACATCAGATACAACATAAAAATGGAGGTATTTTGCATAAGTGATATCATTTTTCCTAATCCACCACCCCTCTTGAATCTAGGCATATGAGTATCATCTGTTAGGATCCACTCCTAAGAGCACGCTTGATTACCTTTTGTATATAAGCAACTAAACACGGAATTGAACCAGAAGTAATAAGTAACTAGAAATCAGAAATAGAAAAGAATATGAGAAACAATACAGTCTTGTATTAACACTCTTCTAGAATACAATGAAGAAATCTCACTCTTCCACACCTCTTGGGTGTCTAGTATTTCTCTCAAGAGTTCTCTCTCTCAATTACAATCAACTCAAACACAGAGTTGTTCCCTCCACAGGTGACAACCAACTCAACCATTGTTGCCTACCTTACAGCAAATCTAATTGACCTTGCTTACCAAGCAGACCTTCTTGATCTTGCACACTTGCATATCTAACTGGTCTTACTTACCATGTAGATCTTTCGTGATCTTGCACACCCTACAGATCAATTGATCTTACACTTGAGGATCTAATCCTTCTTAGTCCTTAATTACAATATAGCCCCATGGGTCTATTAAATAGATCCCAAACTAAACAATAATTAGAAACACAGACTCAAGACTAAACTTAGTCTTTACATGCAAACACTCGGTCCTCCTAAAATTAGAACAAATCTAATTTTGGAAATGCATGCAAATGCACACACATAGGTGACCAACACCGGTAGCTATCGGTATGCATATGACTGATGTCGGCTGATCCCTAATCGACATCGGTCAGTTCTGATCCATGCCTGACTGATGTCAGTGATACTACCAATGCCGATTACTGGTTAAGCCTAGCAACCTCCCCATTTGCATAATAGTGAAGCTTTTAGCTCCACAACTCAACAATCTCCCACTTGGAAATAAATAGTTGCACCTGTATCTGTACAGCAACATCCTCTGTCTTATTTATCTGGCTTGTTTCTGCATCTTCAAGTTCAATCTTGAAGACTAACAAAAGTTGAATGAAGATTCAACTTCTCCTTTGTTACTGGCTTTGTTAACATATCTGCAGGGTTCTTATCCGTATGGATCTTTTCCAGCTTCAACTGTCCATCCTCCAATACCTGTCTAATGAAGTGGTACCTAAGCTGTATATATCTAGTTCTTGAATGAAAGGCTGAATCCTTTGCCAAATGAATTGTTCTTTGACTATTATTGTATAATCTGCAACTCTCTTGCTCCTTTCCCAACTCTTCCATGAACCAAGTCATCTATATCATTTCCTTGCTAGCCTCTGTGACTGCAACAACCTTCTACATCTCTGAAATCTAGCTAACCATTGTTCCACCAATAGTGAACACATATCTTGTGGTGCTTCACCTACCATCCAAGCCACCTGCCATATCTAAATCTACATACCCATGTAGAGAAGTGTTTGACCCTGAATAGCATAAATACCTACTACTGGTCCCTCTCAGATATCTGAGAATCCACTAAACTGCTTTCCAATGTTCCTTTCTTGGATTGGCCATAAACTTGCTGACAACTCCCACTGCTTGGGCAATATTAGGTCTAGTACATACCATGTACTCAACCTCATCATGTGATTTAGGACACTATTCATAGCTCAACTTAAACTATCCAACCATAAGTGTGCTAACCAGTTTTACATCCTGTAAATTGAACCTCTCCACTACCTTATTCACATAATCCTCTGGAGACAAAATCAACTTGTGATTTTCCCTGTCTCTAGAAATACTCATGCCAAGGATTTTCTTTGCTCCTCCTAAATCCTTCTTGGCACATGTCTGAGATACTTTTACCTTTAGCTTAGCAATTCCCTGCATGTGTGACCCTGCAATAAGCATATACACTACATACAGTAATAGGATAATGTAGCTATCATTATCCAACCTGGTAAAATAAACACAATGGTCACATTGACATTGACTAAAGCCATGCTTTATCATAAACCTGTCAAACCTTAAATACCACTATCCTAGAGCTTGCTCAAGATCATATAACCTAGCCTTTTGTCTCACTTGTCCATTCTCTCCTTTCTTTAACCTATGAATCCATTCATCTTCAGTGCTTTCCTTCTAGCTGGCAACTCAACCAAATTCCACGTTCGATTCTTTTCCAAGGAATCAATTTCCTCATTCATGCCATGCTCCCACTATTTCCTAGATTCTACCTGCATTGCCTCTTCAAAACTTCCTAGTTTTCCACCATCAATGAGCAACAAGTAGTATAAAGAAGGGGAATAATGAATTTGAGGCTTACTTACCCTTTCAGACCTCCTCATGGGCATTTGAGACTCATTGATAGCTTGTTTTCTGCCCAAATTTTGTTCTAACAGTGACCGATCTCTGTCATCTGTCAGTCTACACCCGACTGATGTTAGTTCCATGTGACCGACCTGACCAACATCAGTTCTTACCTGACCAACATCAGTTCTTACCTGACTAACATCGATTTCCACCTGCCCAACATCACTGACTTCAGTCTTCACCTGACTGACGTCGGTTCCTATCTTATCACCAACGTCAGTTTCCTGACCGACGTTGGTCTCTGTGTTTTCCTGTGAGTGATGATTTTTACCTGCGAGCTCATTTTGGATCATAACCTTGTCTAAATCAACCTTGCCCTATTCAAAATTATACAGCCTCTTGAACTGATCTTTGTCCATCATCTTCTCCTTGAAAACCAAGGCTTTCCAATTCTTAAATATGTCAAAAACATCAGATTTCTTCTTTATGAAATAAATCCATACCTTTCTTGTAGCATCATCAGAAACATAACATTGTGATCCTCCAATAGAAGCTCCCTGAGCTGGTCTCCACACACCTGTGTGAACAAGCTCCAACCTGTGCTTCTTCTTTGTTGACCTAGTTGTGAGAAACCTCACTTTCACCTATTTCCCAAACATACAATGCTCACAGAAATCTTGGTCTATCAAATCTGAAAGCTTACCTTTTGACTTAAGAACATCCATTCCCTTCTCACTCATGTGATCAAGCCTACAGAGCCACATCTTTCCATCTACATCTGAAGTAGATAAAATAGAAGAAGAATTAGTAATACAAGTAGATAGATAAAGTGTACCTACTTTCTTACCTCTTGCTAATACAAGTGCACCCTTGGAAACTTTCCAAGATTTCACTGTGAGAGTTATTGTGCAACCCTCATCACCCAACTTTCCTATAAAAATCAAATTCCACTTCAGGACTGGGACATGCATGACATCCTTCAACACCCATGTGTTGTCAGTCTACAACTTCAGCTGCACTTTCCCTTTTCCAACTATTTGACAAGGCTCACCATCCCCTAAATAAACTTTTCCAAAGTCTCCATGGACATAATCATGAAAAAATTCTCTATTTGGGGTTGTATGGAAAGAAGCACCATAATCTAAAACCCATGATTCTACCTGACTATCCAAAGAAAATATGAGAGCATCCTATGCAACAATACCTGCATCTTTTGCTTCTTCATTACCTTCATGCTGATCTTCTTTCAACCAACAATCTTTCTTTGCATGTCCTTTCTTTCCACAATTCCAACAGATTATACTGCCATACTTGGATTTGGATCCACTGCCTATCTTTGACCTTGATTTTTCTTGCTTGCTCTTCTCTCTTTGCCATCCCCTACTTTCAACACTTAAAGCATTACCTGATGTCTCCTCTATGCTTTTCCTGTGAATTTCTTCATTCAAGATTACACTAACAACATCATCAACTTTCAAGATATTTGAAGTAGACGCAGTATTACTAACTGCCATTACCAAGCTATGCCAGCTTTCAAGTAAAGAGCATAAGATTAAGAGAGCCTTAATTTCATCATCAAAAACTATTTTGACTGAAGTTAACTGGTTTACCAAACCATGGAAATCACTAAGATGACTATATACAGATCCACCTTCTAGCATTTGCAAATTAAATAATTGCTTCATAAGAAATACTTTATTCAAAGCTGAGGGTTTTTCATATAAATTTGCCAAAGATTCCATTGACTCTACCATTTTCCTTGCTTGAGATAAGTTGGAAAACATAGAAGCTGCCAGGGTCAGCCTTATAGCTCCAAGAGCCTTTCTGTCAAGAACCTTCCATTCTTCATCATGCATTCATGTGGGCTTACATGAAACCCCACCCAACGATAAGTACAAATCTTTCTGATATAGATAATCCTCTATCTGCATCCTCCATAATTGATAATTCTTGCCATTGAATTTCTCTATTCTTAGCATACTTTCTTCTGCCATTGCTTTACTCCCACTCAAACAGAAACCCCTGTGAGTGACCTATAATCAACAAACACTTAACACACTCTGAAACCAAGGTGTTAGTGAACCAAGCTCTGATACCACTTGTTAGGATCCACTACTAAGAGCACACTTGATTACCTTTTGTATATAAGAAACTAAACATGGAATTGAACCAGAAGTAATAAGTAACTAGAAATAAGAAATAGCAAAGAATATGAGAAATAATACAATCTTGTATTAACACTCTTCCATAATACAATGAAGAAATCTCACTCTTTCACACCTCTTGGGTGTCTAGTATTTCTCTCAAGAGTTCTCTCTCTCAATTACAATCAACTCAAACATAGAGTTGTTCCCTCCACAGGGGACAACCAACTCAACTGTTGTTGCCTACTTTACAGCAGATCTAATTGACCTTGCTTACCAAGCAGACCTTCTATCTTGCACACTTGCAAATCTAACTAGTCTTACTTACCATGTAGATCTTCCCTAGTCTTGCACACCCTGCAGATCAACTGATCTTACACTTGAGGATCTAATCCTTCTTAGTCCTTAATTACAATACAGCCCCATGGGTCTATTAAATAGATCCCAAATCAAACAATAATTAGAAACACAGACTCAAGACTAAAATTAGTCTTTACATGCAAACACTCGGTCCTCCTAAAATTAGAACAAATCTAATTCTGGAAATGCATTCAAACGCACACACACAAGTGACCGACGCTGGTAGCTGTCGGTCTGCATATGACCGATGTCAGTTGATCCCTAACTGACGTCAGTCAGTTTTGATCCACGCTTGACCAATGTTAGCGATACTGCCGATGCCGGTTACTGGTTAAGCCCAGCAACCTCCCCATTTGCAAACTCAACAATATAAACCTATTTTTGAAGAAACCCAATAGTTTTCATCATAGACATCAAATACAACATAAAAATGGAGGTATTTGGCATAAGTGATATCATTTTTCCTAATCCACCACCCCTCTTAAATCTAGGCATATGAGTATCATCATCATCAAGGATAACAAGGACAAGTTTAGAATCACTGAATTTAGGGTACTTCGGTAATGGTTTACAATCTCTGAGTTGTGCTACACTTGGTATATCATTTGAAGAGCTTGGAAAATTTGAATGACTTGGTTCATTAACCTTTGCTAGAGATATAGAAAATGGTATTTGAGGGAGATTTGGTAAAGGCACCTCTTTTGGTATGGTAGAAATCTTTTGCATACATGGATATTTAGAAAGACAAAGATCCTTTGGTTTAGATAGTTTAGGTTTGTAATGTTTATTTATACTTGGTTCCTTAATGTTACTTGGTAAAAAGGCCATGATGCCTTGGTTAACCTTTCAAAAAAATTCAATGTCAAATGAACAAAAATAATAATAATCACCCTTAATAAGGGCGAAATTGTTTGGCAATGTTGAAATTATAGGGTTTTGAATCAATTTACTTGAGTTAATAGCCCCTTTATTTGTAATTTACATAAATCGGATCTAAATTAATTATCTAGATTTTGAAATTCTTAATGGTCATATGAAGGAACATCTGGGTCATTTGTATCCACTTTTCTGGTAGAATGTGCATGAAGAGCATGATGAGATTACTTGCCTTGTTGGTGACTAATAGAATGGAACAAAGATTCCCATATAAATTATGGGTTTATAATGGGTTTGGAATGGTAGCTAGTAGCACCTTGAATATGTTTTACAAGTCTAGGAATCACATATTCCCACTTGTCATCATCTAATATTGTTGGATATATTTTCGTTATCATAGGTTATAGCTTGACAAATATACCTTTATTATCTTTTAAAGTCATCCCTTAGTTAGGTATATTTGGACATGGAGAAATTCTAATGTCATGTCATCATATTTAGTGCATACTTTAATTTGACACATGCATTAGATTGTTTGGATCCCTTCCCGTTTCTTCCACTTTTGAACCCATTGTTTAATTAAATACTCTTTTTTTCTAGTTACAAATATTTAAAAAATAAAGTACAAAAATATTAAAATATTTAAAATAAAAAACATGTGAAATACTTTAAGAAATCTAAATTTAGAACCTAAGCATGATTAAACATCTAGTTTAAATCATTGTTGTATGTTATTTATCTAAAGATGGGTAGATAACATATTTTTTCCATCACACATCATTTTCACTAGTATTTTTTGTTTTATGCATAATATAGAATATTACATGGACTAAGATAATGTACTTGCATCTACCAAGTGGACATGCTAAACAAGGGGCATATTATCCAAAGTATACAATATGTTGATGTGTTACCATTATATATATATATATATATATATATATATATATATATATATATATATATATATATATATATATATATATATATATATCTTACATTGTGTAAATGAATATTTTAGTTTCTAAGATATGATCACATTACACATACATGGGTTACAATATATTTCTAGTTCTATAGTCCATTGATGTTGTTACTTGTACATATCATATTAGAGTTTGATTTTCTATTGTATGTGCCCCTTGACCCCTGTGTGCAATTTTTTAATCATCTATATAAGATCATTACTTTGTTAATATGACATTTGAACATGTTTATTTCTTGTGGCCCTTGGGTCTTAGTTTTATGCAACCTTTAAACATGCCTCTTATTTGAAATATTACTAATGTCTATTGTGTGTCTCCCTTGACCTTGATTATGAAAAAATTATTTATACGATATTTGAACATGCCCCTTATTTGAGGCCCTTGGTATTATTGGATGAAATTATGTTTTTTATGTTTGTGTGCTTGTTGAGCTTGTAAATTTTGATGAGTGTCATGATCTACATCATGTACTAGTTATTGCATTTTCTTATATTACAATTAGTAATATGATATTAATTAATAATTTTATCTACATTTGAAACTTTAGACCATGCCTCATATGTTACATACATGATTTGAATGGTACATATCTTACTATATTTATAGACATTTTTTCATATGTTACATTATTTAATGATTACCTGTCAATAAACATCATATAGTTAAATTTTATTTTGAGATGAGTGACTTTCAAGATACATTATACACCTCAAAAAGATTTTCATACATGAGATGAATGTATATAAGTGAAAATTAATTTTGAGTGAAAACTATAGTTTCAAAGAATTCAGGTTGGTTAAAAAATACAATCATCGGTATAAATTATTGGGGCATATGCTATGCATATGCACTCACATTAAAAGAACATGTTATAAATTCATAAAATTTTGGGTACATGATACAGATTCATGAACAAGATTAAAAAAATTCACAAATTTGCATTTACATATAATTATATATTTTAAATTTATCAATGGGGGGATAATATAGATTCATGTCATGTTTTCAATAGTATTTCATATCCATGGTGATGGTAGGATAATTGATGTACTACATTCTTTTTTAATCATGCATACAAGAACCATGGAACCAAGTGAAAATTGAATCTATAATTCATCTGTAAATTAGAGATTGAATTTGTTACAACATTATATCCTACAAATCCATTATGGATTCCAAGTTGTTTCCATCTTGGGATTACAAAGACAAATAAAGATAATTGATGTTTCTACATCCCTCAATGGATTCTATTTTATATGAATGATCAATTGAAATTATATCTTGGTCACCTCCAATTTTTCATTTATTCAAATAAAGAATCAATTTCTCTGACTGTTTCATGGGAACACCATTTATCCAATGCTTCAAGGAAGAATCATCAACAAAAAAAATTTCAAGTGCAACATTGGTTTCAAATATATGTGTGTAATACTTCCTTGTTCTTTTCAATTTTTTCAGATTCAAGTTGCATTTTAATTTTCAATTTCACATATAAACATTAACTAATTTTACATCATTGTATGATTTTTTATGGAACACCTTGCATGATTGGATCTTTCTCCCATAAGCAAAGTGTGTTATACACACTTAGGTATATCTTTTATGTTAATCTAGTAATCTCATATATAGAATAAAGCAAAGGGGAAAATGTAGTCACTTAAATTTCATCATGATTCCCTGATAATGTTAGTTTTGTTCCACTTTTAATCTAATTAAATTAATTACATAATCTAGATCTATTTCATCATCTCAATCTATCCTAAGTACCTATACGAACCTATACCATTCTAAATTTCTATATTACACCTACAGAAATGTTATTAATTAATATGACCCTCTCTAAGCATCGTATAGACATCTCAAACCCAAAATTTCACACATTATTCTTAAGGACAAAAATGGCTAATATGGGTCAATAATGGCACTCTATCGTGACCCCTATAAGTCAATCCTACCATTCACCTTAGCAATGGCTATTTTTCAAATTTACACACTTCATTACAATTTATTCCATATTTTTAGGATAGGTAACATGAGTTTTTCCTCTTTTGGATTGTTATAAAGGCATATCTAAGTCACGTATTCTATCACTAGGAAATCACTTAGAAATTTCAATATTGAAATGTAATTAAACTATTACACACTGAGAAAAGCTTCACTATTCTTGAAAAACTTGATTGTAATCATTTGAAGCAGTCCTTAGCCTAGCCAAGAGACTATAATATCCAATTTAAAGTAAAGTATTATCAATTATTCAATCAATCTCCAGATGCATACATGTAGCAAAATTAGGAAAATCACACAAAGCACTCTAAGTGGGAGAATTATGTGGACCTAATTTCAATATTAAAACTATTTGACATATAGCCAATCATCAATCATCATGGGGCGATTGGGCTCAAATCGACCCATTTCACTCCCCCCACCCCTTTTCTCTTTGTAGTTTTTTAGCTATTGCAATCCCTAGTGGGGTTTAAACTTTGAGTAAGTCATTTACAAGTCATTCACACTCATCGAAAGGCAAAATTTCAATACACAAGTGTTTTTTAAGAAAGCACAGATGATTGTGCCTTCAATTTTCATGATTATTAGAAAAGGTCAAGATTTAGCCATAACAATAGTACTAACTGATTGGTCTTGTCCCCTTTCTGGTGACCTCGACATTGATCATTTACAATCATAGAGTCTATTGTATGCATATAGTTTAGTTTGATTTGATCTTTTAATGTATCTTATTCTTTATTTTATTGTTCATAACTAATTTCTTTCATTCATTTATGTTTTTTTTATTATAGTTTTCTATAATTTAATTCTACTAGTTACAAGTAATTTACATCATATACTATTATTTTTATTCATTTTATCTTAATTAAAATTAGCACACCATTAAATTTCAAATTCTAATAAAATAATTTTTATTTTTATTTAAATTAAAATTATATAAATATTCATAATGTAAATTATCCTTATATGAGAATTTTCTATTCATCATATTAATACTATTATTAAACATATACAAATTAAAATTATATTCAAACATAAATGACAAGCATAAAATTTTGTTAAGAAACTTCTCATTTACAGAGCATGACGTATTTCATGTAGATGCTATCAACATGAAGACCAAAGTTTAGTCTTACCACAATCATTACATAACAGGTAAGCAATGATTTCTGAATACAAAAATGACGAGTTTGTTTCTAAAATTGTTTCATACAAAATTCATTTTGGGATTCGACGTGGGATCATAATTAATTCGACAATTCAAAGATAATAATATGCAATAACAAAGTCAAACAGACCATTCAATTTTTTAATTTATTTTTTTCTTATGACAAGTATAAAATTTGTTTTCAGTGAGACATTAGAGTGCTATCCAAATTCTAAATGTCTAGAATTCCTATCAAACGGATATTCATTTTGGTCTTTAGTGTCAATTATAAGTTTTCTAAAGAAAGAATATATAACTCCCAGAGTTAAAGCAGCCAACAGGGATCATTTAAAATTAATAATAAAATATATATTACTCACAGCAAGCTTTTTATATTTTAAAATGTAGAAATTATTAGTATATATTTATTTATATGGGTGGTGATTTTCTGGAGTGTATTAAATTATATAATAAGATTTTAAGTTTCAGTTATATGAATCAATATTCATTGATCCATACAATCTTAAGACTCAGTTATGTGAGTCAATATTCATTGATTCATATAATTTTAAGATTTAGTTACATGAGTTAATATTCATTGATTAATATTTTACAAATAGTGATTTATAAAAATAAGTTTTTCAAAATCATATTACATGATTTAATGTAAAACTAACACATATATAAATTTTAAAAATTATAAATCTCTATAATAAATAATTCATAAGGTATAATATTTATTGAAAAAAATATAAATAAAATCACAAATTAATTATAATTAATTGTTAAAAAAAAATTATAATTAAACACATTTGAATTAGAATAGTATCAAAATGAGTGATAGCTCTTAATGTTATGGATCAATTCTTAAGCAATCATTTTCACCATCAAAACTGTTATAATCAAAATTATTGTACGGATTACTTTCACCCTTCATTTCCTTGATTTACCATTAATTTATTAAATATATCAATAGATATCATTCTTGAAGTATTCACAATTCAAAATGATATAGATGTCTCAAGAATGATATATATCGATGTATTTTACATAGATTTATCTAAGATATGTATGTTAGTTTATATATATATATATATATGAAGATTTAAAAGTGGATTGGAACGCTAAATGATATAGAGAAGTATAAATAATTTTTGAAATTAGGTTTTTCAAATTGATGAAGTAATATAAAAAAATACCTTTTGTATTGATGTTCTATGTTATCCTTGCACTTTATTTCTCTCGCTTGTATCGCTGTTATTTGTTTTCCTCTACACTTTATTTTCATTACTATCTTCTTTGATTTTATTTGTGATTGTTTTTTAATTTATATTTATATGATTTTTATCATGTCGTTGTCTTATTTATTTTTATAATGTAAACTTTACATGAATTAAATAATTATAAATTAAATAAATAATTTTTTCTATTTTAAAATAAATAAAATTATCACAATAACAAATATAATTCATCTATCATATATTGTAACATGCTAAATAAATAAAAAAAATTATTTGTAAAGAAAATTACCACAATAAAAAATATAAAATAAATAAATAAATTCTTTTATTTTAAAATAAATAAAATTACCACAATAACAAATATAATTCATCTATTATATATTTTAACATGGTAAATAAATAATTAAATTCTTTTATTTATGATAACAAATATAAAATAAATAAATAATAAATAAAATTAGGACAATAGCAAATATAATTCACCTATCATATATTCCAACATGGTAAATAGAATTACCACACTAACAAATATAAAATAAATAAATAATTTTTTTTAAATTTTAAACTCATCTATCATATATTCTAACATGGTAAATAAATTAATTAATTAAAGTAAATAAAATTATCACAATAACAAATAAATTTCACTTATCATATTCCAATATGGTAAATAAATAAATAAAATGTTTTATTTTAAAATAAATAAAATTATCACAATAAAATAAATAAATAAATAAATTATTTTATTTTAATATAAATAAAATTACCACAATAATAAATATAATTCACTTATCATATTCCAATATGGTAAATAAATAAATAATTTTTTTAATTTTAAAATAAATAAAATTATCACAATAACAAATATAAAATAAATATATATATTTAATGTAAATAAATAAATAATTTTTTCTATAATTCAACTTTCATGTTATTAAATAATTACTTTTCAATAAATAAATTGATTAAAAGTTATGTAGGTTTCTTATAATATCATTTTTTAAATAATTAATTGTCAACCTACTCATGTCATTACAGTCTTCATCTCCAAATATCATTACTAAAAACACCTATCAATATAAATATTTGTTTCAAAACACCATAAAAATTTGACCAAATCTATCAATAAATTTGAGAAGTTAAAGTCATCATATAAATACATCTTAATAAAATAAAATGCATTGTCGATTTTGTTCGCTACATGGCCCATAATACGGCCTAATGTTTCTTATGCTCTGCTCAACAACACAACCATAAGGTAAAAGTTGTAAATGGAATAGATCCAAGAATAATATCCAAGAACTAATCTTCAAGATGCCCCACATATTCATGAAATTAATGTGATCAACTATTTTCCTGCAGTAAGTGTTGTGCGAAAAAAAAGAGAAAAACAACTGTAATGCTTTAGACATGAAAGAAAAATACGATTTTTATCATGGGTCTTGAAGGAGACTAGATTAGCTCCCCATATGATAAAGTTCGATGTGTAGATTACCCTTATCTAAATCATACAAACCTGCAAGACTTCTTCCTTTGATGGGGCTTTTTTTTTAAAAATTTCCATCTACACGTTTCATTCCATTATGACTGGTTTCACCATCAAAATTTTGATAAACAAAACTATTGTATGGTTTACTTCCACCATTCATATTCTTGAATTTTCATATAAGTCATTATCAAATGCCCTTCTCTTTCCTATATTTCATAAGCTTTGTTTCAAATAATCACAATAAAAATGACCAAATATATCTTTGAATTTGAGATATAAAAGCCATGATAGTGAATCAATGTCTAATGCTTCTTAGAAAAATAAAGAAGTGCAGGGTAGTGAAGAAAGGTATTCACCATGACTGGAATTATTCCCATCATTGGTTGAAACATGCATTCTTGATTATGTTGGCTACATGGCCCAAAATGGCATCAAAGTAAGGATTAATGCATAAGCATAAAAAACACAATCATATCATAAAATTTGTACCATGGAACAGATCCGTGATTATAATAAAGGAAAATGTAATAAATACTTACCATGTAGGAAGCTAGAGAATAATATTCGAGAAGTACATTTGCTAGATGTCTTGCATATTTATGACATTAATGTGATACTCTATTATCCTGCAGTACAATGAAATGCAAAAAGATCAAGATTCCCGAAGAAGACTATAGTTGCTCCCATATGATAAGTTTGACGTGTAGATTACCTTTATTATAAATCAAATAAATCTGCAAACCTTCTTCTTTTCATGGGCTTCTTGACAAGATTTCCATCCACATGTTGGCATTCGAAAAGAGAAAGTAAGAGGTAAATGGAGTAGAATAATTAAAAAAACTTCAGGGATTTTTTCGATGATGTTAATGCCCAACTTGATCAACAGTTAAAAATCACAGCCCTGTGGTTAAAGCATGTATGGAAAAGGAATCAACAATCACAAAATACTTGTCATAGATTTCATTAAAGCAATCTCTCAAATAAAATTGAACTGTAATGTTTATTTCTAATCATATAAATAGAATAACCACAAGATCCATTTAACTATTAAAATGCCCTAATTAAATTAATTACAATTCTATTACTAAATATTTATTTTGATCAAACCTAACCAGTTATAATCAACTCCTCAAACTCTAATAATATAATCTGTTATACCTTATTTTCTTTTTTATTAATCCATAATTATTTTTTTTCAATATCCAATTTTAAATCTATATTTTTAAAATAATGTTTAAAAAATACTAACATGCTTACAATTGCTAAGTTTTGTTAGAAAAATCATTTACCATTTGTTTTTTACCTTTATCTACAATCATCATGGCCTTTTCACATTTTGAAGGCATGTTTTATCTTACATAAATTTGAAAAGTTGTATAATTTCAAATGCATTCATATCATCTAAATATTATTTGGGACTTAATGGGGTAAAATTTATCTCGAAGGATTTTTCTTTAGTGTGGAAAAAAATATAGTAAATATCCTCATCATTATGTAGACTGTTGTAATATTCAAAATTTTCTACTTTCTTAGCATAAATAACTTGGATCCTACTATACTTTAATTATTATTTAAATGAGACATTAGATTATAATAATAATATTTTTATAACTTGTACTAAGTTATAATTTAAAATAAATTTACTTTTTATTTAAATGTTAATAAATATTATATAAAATTAGTATTATGTAAAAATTTGAAGGTATAAGTATTTTTTTTATTTAGATATTTAAAAACTGTTTATATAAATGTAATAGGAAATTGTTGTGTATGTTAGGTTTTCATAAAAAATATATAGTTGTGGAACCTATAAACAAGTCATTATATCAACTATAATCTAATATGAACTTGAATCTCTTTTCCTGATGATAGGTGATGTAAACAGACTAGAAACATTTAACTAAATAACAACCATTCAATTGATTCTAAAAAACTTTCACAATATTCAAAATGCATGATAATTTGAATAAGTTAAAAACTGATGATGGTTTTTATATGTTCAAAACAGATTATGGTCATAGAGACTTTTATTTGAAGAATTTCACCTCATCTTATTCATATAACTTTTACATTATAAATTAAAAAAACTATGTTTAGTTAAAATTTTCAACAAGAAATAAGAATGTTCATTTATTTCCATTGTTTTATCTAATTTTATTCAATGTAAAAACAATAACTCAAATTCTTTTCTTATTTTTTCGTAAATATTTTCTTTCATGGAAAATTTGGGTAGTGCCCATGTCTAACAAGCTCTTATAAAACTATATTGATATTTAAATTGCAATTATGATATTCTATCCACATATTTGTTGTTCGTAAACTTTTTATTCACAAAATCACATTGTTTGTTTGCTTTCTTCATTTCTAGATTGAAAGATTCTTAATCATTACCCTTACATTTCTCTATTTCCAATTCTCAATATCACATATTATGATACTATTTTTCCATTCGATGCATCTCCTCCATACTTAGTGCATCCCCTCTATACTTAGGGAGCTTGGTCTGAATTTTTGCAATTATCTATGCTCGTCAATTATTGTGGATATATTTATTAATCCATAGCTTTTTAGAACTTTATATAGTGTAATACCCTCATTAATAGGTGTGTTATATTTCTAATGCAATATGTATTTTTTAATTAGTTTGAGAACATTTCTAGGCTCCTCCTCCTCCTTAGAGAAAGCCACACTCTTTATCCATCCTCACACTCTCTCTTTTGTTTCCTTTCCTTTCTTTCTTATTTATTAATTTATTTTTTTTATTTAACTTGGAGAAACCGACTTTCTTTCCCTTCTAGCATATCTTTCTCTTTACGCTTTTTTTTTTTATCAGTATTTATTTGGCTTAATAGTGTATGTGGGAGGTGTTTGTCTTCATTATTACAAAATGGGAAGAAATTGTGCAATATGTATTTTTATGACAATATTTATATGCAAAATACAACAATATTTATATGCTTTTGCTTCAATATTATGAATGTCAATGTTGGGTTTTATAATTTTGTTAATAAGATGGTGATTATATTTACGGTTTGTTGTTATCATGTAATATAATTATGTAAAGAGGTGCTCCTACAAAGACATTTGTGGGGAGTGTTGGAAGGCTGTAATAGCATAAGTGTGTTCACTTTTAATGGTTTATATTTTAAAAATTACCTTTTTATAATTGTAAAATTTAAATAACTAGTATATTAAAAACAAATCAATTTTAATATCATGAAAGATTTAATGTAATAAAAATGAACTCATTCTCTAATCAAATCTAATCTACAAGCAAGTATTCATTTTTATCCCTAATGGAAGGCCCATTTCTCAGTTCTAAGTCATATTGGAATACATCTAAGAAACCTAGACAGTGCACTCATTGATCTCATATTCCCCTTATAAAAGGGCCATTTCTCGATTCTGGGTAGATTATATAATAGTAGGATTTTTAGTAAACTGTAAAACTTGATGTCATTCAAATTGAATGTAATATTTATGAAAAAAATTATATAAAAATTACTCATCTGTATTAAATTTTGATTCATACAATTTGATAAAAATCAAGATAATAATTATAAATTCATCAAAAATGCCTATAGTATGCATGGAAAACAATGGAAAGAAGAATTTCATAAGGATTTTGCTGAGGCATCTGTGTCCCTTGGGCTTCATGGATCACTGTCTTCTGTGGCATGGATTGTTGAGGCAGCTAAGGTAGAGGATGGATGGACAGCAGTTAAGAGGAAGAAGTCTAAGCCTTTGGTCCCCCCTCTAGATATGAATCTTCGATCGTGTAAAAATAAATAAAAACCTTATTTGTTTGGGAGGTTTTGTAGGATGTTGATCCTGTCTGTTGGCGGTCCGTTCCGTGTTTTGTCAGCTATTACATCTGGTCTTTCTTGTTGTTTTCAGGTTCCTGTTTAACCTGGTTTTGCTTTTTCTGGTTTCGGGTTTCTTTTTAGAAACCCGATTGTGCTTAAAGGTTTATCTCTTTTGATGTAAAGGGTTTCGGGGCCCCTTCAAAACCTGATTTTACCTTAATCTAAAACAATGGAAAGAAGAAGAAACAAGATAGATTTTCTCAAAAAAATTGTAATAAGAACCTCCTTTATTGACTGTTTTGTTGGAAAATCATCTCTCAGTTCACGAATTCTCCTCTTCATCTATTCCCCTTCTTTTCTATCTATAATCAATCTCTTCATGATTTCTTCCATCTCTATCTCCCCACAACATCATTTATTACAATCCCAATCTTTCAAATATAACTCACAATGCCCTACTTAAATAAGTTTATAGTTACAAACTAAGTACCATATCTCACTAAGTGATGATTTAATTCCACTATAATACCCTTGACATGGTGGGATACTTTACTAGCAATATAATAATAATACTTTTATAACTTGAACTAAATTATAGCTTTAAATCAATTTACTTCTTATTTAAATGTTAATGTGAATATCATATAATATTAGTACTATGCAAAAATTTAAAAGTATAATAGGTATATTATTGCATTTCAATCTTTCAAAACTGCTTATATATAAATGTAATAAAGAATTTGTGTGTTTGTTAAGTTTTAATAAATAAATAAATAGTTGTAGAAATTGTAAATAAGTTATCATGTCAATTATAATCTAATGTTAGCTTTAATCTCTTTTTTGATAATAAATCATGTAAAGAAACCTGAAACATTCAACTAAATATTTACCAGTTATTTGATTCAAAAAACATTCATAATATTTAAAATACATGATAATTTCAATAAATTTAAAATAAATGATAATTTTTATAGATTCAATTTGTTTTTAAAGAGAGGTAAAAATTTTATTGAATACCAAGAGAGAACAAAGCAAGAAGGGCCAAACAGCTAGCAAAGAAAAGAGTACTATAGAGCTCTATCATGATTCACTAAATCATCCAAAATGTGAGTCAAATATGGAGATAATTGATCTCTATCCACAATATTCCAACCTTGCATATGATCAGAGACCCATTTGGCTAAGCAATATGTTGCTCCATTCCACTCTCAAGGAATGTGAGTAAAGATAACAGATTCCAAAGAGCCACACAATTGAAGAATTCGTCTAATAACCATGGCTAAAGACCAACTGGCATCCTCAGACCGTTGTGCATTCCACAAGGACACTACCACCTGAGAGTCAAATTCACAAATAATCCTTTGCCAACCAAACACACAACAATGCTCCACCACATACAAAATGGCAAGAGCCTCCATATAATTATTGGTATGAAAGCCCTTATAAATTTAAAAAATAAATTGAATATCTCCTGAGCTACCACACCCAATACTGCCAATTCTAGCATGACCTGAATTCCCTCGAGAAGAACCATCAGTGTTAATCTTTAAAACTCCATAAAGAAGAGGGATCCACTGACCTTCCCGATTTATCTTATGTGTAGGATGTCTGCAACTTCTCTGCATAGTCTGGCTAACACTCCTTACCCCAAGAGAAGGAATAACACCCTGAAAAGGAAGGTTGAGATGATCGCAAAAAATAACCCCCTAAGGATCCACTCCTCCAGCAAAGTCACATTTAGCCAAAACAGTCTCTCGAAGAGAATGAATAATTTTTCACCATAAATTTTGAACAGTCAACCGAGCATTATGAAAAATCTAATAATTCCTCTCCATCCAAATATGCCAAATGATAAAAGAAGGTCCAAAAAGCTAGGCCATCTGAAGAAAAGAAGTTCTAACAAGAAGCTTATCCCTACGGGCCCAAAACTCAGCCAAGGAAGAGACATGCCAACAGGCTTGATTCCACACATCCCACCAGAAGTGCCAAATCTTCCAGGAAAAAGAGCACTGAAAGAAAAGATGTGAAACACACTCCTCACTACTATGACATAGAATGCACATAGAGGGACCCATAAATCCCCGCTTACACAAATTATCCCAAGTAAGGCATCGATTTTGAACCACAAGCCACATAAAGAAATTGTCTTTGGGCCATGAAAATTTGGTCCACACTTTTTTCCACCAAGGCACCTCAACTCCCCCAAAAAGTTATCTGACAATCTCTAGTTACCCTGCTAACACTATATACTTACCTGACATGTCACTACCCCAGGCCAGAATATCCTGCTCTTGCAATGAATTACACTCATGAAAGGTAAGAAGCTGAGCCAGGGCATGATGAGCTCCCAGAGAACCACTAGGTGGCCATTCACTAGAAACCTTCCATTCTATAACCAATAGCCAATCCAAAATTCTAAGTCATTTTATAATGCGCCACTATGCTCCATCTAGCAACATTAAAATAATCACAAAGGGGTTGAAGGTGAAGATATATAGAGAGGATAGGAGGGTGACCATCCCAAGGGTCATGCCACAATAGAGCCTTCAAACCTTTATTTCAAATCTAAAAAAGTCCACTTTTAATAAGTTGTGCTCTAGTTTAAAGAGTATGCCAAATCATAGATCATTTACCCTCCAAAGGACAATGAGGAACATCCCAAATATTAACACCACCAAGATACTTGTGAGTGAGGATGCGAGCTCAAACCTGATGCTGACTAGTACACCATCTCCAATAGACCTTGGCAGTAAGAGCTTGCTTATTCAGGATTGTAGAATGAAGACCAAGACCCCCCCCTCATGCTTGGGCCTACACATAGATTCCCACTTGACTAAGCTCCACTTAGAAGTATGCAAATTCCTTGTCCAAAGGAATTGGCATGAGAGAGCATCAAATTCCTTAAGGAAGTACATAGGGGCTGCCTGAACAAAGCTACAATAAATAAGAAGAGCCTAAATTATAGATTGAAGAAGATTCACCCTATTAGTAGTAGACAACCACTGATGAGTCCAATGATTAACCTTCTGCCTCAACTTATCTAGCAATTCTTGCCAGTATGGACTATGGCCTAAGTTTCCTACCAATAGCTAGAGGAATACCCATATAAAGCACGAGGGAACTAATCTAAAACCACAAAATCTTGGCAATCCTTCTCTGAATAGGCTCAGGAGTGTTAAAAAATAAAATAGATGATTTGTGCTCATTGACTTTCTGACCTGAAGTAACTAAATAAATATCCAACATATGCTTGAAAGAATCATCTTCATGAATAAATTCAACCCCCATGAGAGCAGTGTCATCCATGAATTGGAGATGAGAAAAAATAGGAAACCCATTCCCCCAGCACCAACCTTGAATCAATCCCTGAGAAACCCGAGCCTTATTAAATCTACCCAAACCCTCAGCCATAATGATAAATAGATATGGAGAGAGGGGGTCCCTTTGGTGAAGGCCTATATAAGCTCCAAATAACTCTGAAGGCTCACCATTAATAATAACAGAGAAATAAGAAGAAGAAACATAGCTCATAATCCAACTAACCCACTCCTGACAAAAACCAAAGGTGAGAAGAAGATTTTACAAAAAATTCCACTTAACTCTATTATATGCCTTGGCCATATCCAATTTGATGAACATAGACTTTTATTTAGAAACTGCCATAGAGTGAATGGATTCAACAGCGACCACCACCCCATCCAGAATTTGTCTCCCAGCTACAAAACCCCCTTGCTCATTCGAGATCAAAGACAGAAGCCAAATTTTGAGTCTCTCTACAATTAACTTAGTAATAATTTTGTACACCACATTACAAAGGGCGATGGGCCTAAAAAAATCCAAAATATTATCTCCTTCTCACTTAGGAATAAGGACAAGAAAAGTTGAATTCAAGGCGTGAAGCATTTGTTTACTTTCCTAAAATTCTTGAACCACCTCCAGCAAATCCAATTTAATAATATCCCAAAATTCCTTAAAGAATTCTATAGGAAATCCATCTAGGCCAGGAGCTTTGCCCTTATGCATCCCAAAAATAATCGCTTCCAATTCTGACAAAGAGATCGGACGCATGAGAGAGTCATTCATCGCATTGGTGACTAAAGAGGGAATACAAGCTAGAATCAAATTCTCCTCATAGTCTACTGGGGGCAAATCCTCAGAAAAGAGAGTAAAATAAAACTAAGTAGCCTTGTGAGACATCGCTTGCAGAGAAGTCAACTTAATGCCCTCCAAATTTACCAACGAGGACATATAACTCCTATTCCAACAAGCTTACATCAATTTATGAAAGAAAGTTATGTTTTTATCTCCTTCCCGAAGCCAATCAACCTGAGCCTTCTATTTCCAAAAGATCTCCTCTTGAAGTTGCCATTCCTCCAACTCCCACACAACTTGAGACTCGGCTCTTCCTAAATCCTCTATGAAACCAAAATCCCAAATTTGGCAGCTAATTACATCTAGGCACTCTTGAATAGTCCTTTTCCTAGTATGAAAGTTACCAAAGTATAACCTATTCCATCTTTTAAGTTGATATTTCACAAACTACATTTTCTTTGCAAAGGTATACATAGCAGTACCATAGGTAAGACCCCCATCTCTCCACCATTGAACCATTAGGTGAAAAACAGAAGACTCACGGAGCCACATAAGCTAGAACTTAAAAGGAGGATGTTTGGCATGTCTAAAAGAAGTCACTAAAAATTTAATAAGCCAATGATCTGAACCCCTGCAATCAAGGATCTCAGAGTTTGTAAATAAACTACCACCAACCCGATAATAGGAAACCATAAATCTATCAAGTGGTTCAGAAATAGCATCCTCACCATAATGTCTATTAGACCAAGTATACACCCCATTGGAAAGCTTGACATCAATTAAATTCAAGAGGTCCACATGTTGCTGAAAGAGAGCAAAAGAAGGATCTAGATGAGCCAACCCCCCTTTTCTCAGCCAAACTTAACACAAAATTAAAATCACTGGCAAGAATCTAAGGGAGATAAGGAACACATGCCTGAACATACCTTAAATAGGCCAAAATCTATGTTTTCCGCCGAAAGTGAATTGAAGCATACATAGAAGTGACTAGAATAGTCTCACCAGAATCCGAGCAAGAGGTGACCATAGAGATAGTAGAGTCACTAGAAATCCATCAACAAGGAACAATCTTTCTCAGATCCCAAAAAAGAGCCAAGCCACCAGAAGAGACCATGGAACTAATACATTGACATTGACCAAGATGCCAAAGAGCAAAAGCATGTTGAAACATACAATCAACTGAAAGCTTAGTCTCCTAGATACAAAAAATATCTAGCGAATGAACTGCAACCAAATCATGAATAGCCTTTTGGTGAGGGATGTTATTCAACCCCCTTATATTCCATGAGAGAATAATCATTTAGGAGACTGATAAAATTGAGTGTCAATGGGTTTCACTGACCCACATTCCACTAACAGATCCCCAACTAACTATAATTTCCCCTGATCCTTCTTTTGACCCCCTTTGGAAGCAGTCATAAATGAACCTTTCTTAGTAGTACGGCATTGTTGCAAACTCAAAGCCTAAGATGAACCTTTGGATTTACCAGATGCTAACCCCTCAGCCAAATCCATTAGGACAATATCATCCTGTATGACACTGGAATCAACTAGATCCATCAAATCAGGACCACAAAGAGTTACCAGAGGAAGTTGAGGGAAATCCTAAGTAGCGGCTTTCTCCTGCACCTCACCCATACCCAAGGTGGTATTCTTAGGAGACACATCAACTGGAACCCCTTCCTCCAAAGCCAAAGTTTCCAAAACCTCAAAGTGGTTGAAATCCTCATTATTTTGCCTGTCCTTATAAGGCCTCTTCTGACCTGCCCCTTAGCACGGGGCTTAACAGGTACAAAACCATCCATATCCATCATGGGATAATTCTTGTATCTGTCATAAGGGATTTATCCCCTTTATCCACATTCATAACTGGAGAAGGAAGGTTAGCACCAGCTGCAAAAGTAACTCAAGGACATTGATGGTGAAGGTGACCATACGTATGACAAACCCAATAGTGGAAAGGATGGGACTCATAATCTAGTTGTTGAATCCAAGATGAAGAGCCTAGGCAAATTTCCAAATAATTAGGAAAAGGATTATTTAGATCAATCTCAACACAAATACGAGTCAATTCCTCAGCCGAGTTTAAACCTATATGCCATGGTTTGATGAACAAGCCGACATGATTGTAAAAGTATGGTCCTCCTTCAAAAACCCTGTTCCAATTCGCCATACTAGAAAAAACAACTAAGAAATAGCTATTCACAGTGAACATAATTTCCATATCACCTTCAACATGCCAAGAATGATGGATCCATGTATCCAATACTAATAGAGAATTGTGAATCCCAAGATATTTGCAAATGAGAGCATGTTTATTCCAATAAGTGACATCTTCCATAACCGATTCAGGGGGAATAACCAAAACTGGATGATCTAGACTCCGAGGTAAACACCCATTCACTCTTTTGAGTTTTGGACCATCACCCACATAAAATGAGTTTGAAGACCCCACATGCATGCTAGAAAATGAACAGTCGTGCAGCCCTATAACAGCAGCAACCACCAAAAAAGAGGAAAAATGATCGCGAGGGTCCACCATTTTTTCCAAAAAAACTAATACATATCTTTATATATTCAAAATAAATTATGATTATACAAACATTTATTTTAAGAATTTTACCACTTCATTTGATTTGAACTTTTATATTGTAAATTAAAAAAATTAAAAAACACTGTATTTAATAAAAAAAATTAAACGAGAAACAAGAGTGTTGATTTATTTCGATATAAAAACAATCATTCAGATTCCCCTCAGTTTTTTCCTAAACATTTTAAACTAGCAGATGGCGATGGCTTATCCAATAGAATTGAGTCAAGGAAGTTGAAAGTTATGACATAAGGCCCTCGCAGACACAAGCACGATGTCATAAGCTCGAGCTACCACATGGGGAGTGAAGTATTAACCCGAGGACGTTAGACTAAATCATGGAAGGAAGACATTTCTGTTTGAAAAAAAATTCAAACAACTCTTCAATGACAGTTTGCAGCAACTCCAACAATTATGTTCTTCATTGTTGTTCGCTTGATTCACAAACTGCGAACACATGGACTCTTTGTGAATCTGATGTGCCTTTCAAAAATATAAATAGATAAAATACCAACACCATCTCATCCTCACCAAATATAAATGTAAAACCACACAATGCACAGGAAATAATCATCGTTGCAAATACGTATAGAATCATGAATGTTGATTTGATGGCTTATTATTCATGATAGTGGTGACCACCATATTCTATGCATTTTTTTCTTGTATTCACACACTCTAGCGTCCTTTCTCTATCTAATTTGGATGTTGCAGCCATGCCCAAATATATTCGAATTTAAATTCAAAAGTGAGGCATACCTATGATTTTCCATGTTCCTTTACGGTTGACATGATGGCTATAAATTCTATTGTAAAATGTAGGAAAGGAGAGAGGTAGCATTATCTAAATAGAAAGATGTCCGTTGAATCAATTTTTCATTTCCTTAAAAAATAATGATGTGAGGTTAAGATGGATGACGAGCTATGGTGCAAATTAAAATATTGCAAATTGCATTAATGAAGAATGAAAGAATATATTATTAAATTGTTAATAATAATTATTTATTTCATATTATAAAATGACTCTTCATCTTCCTACAAAGACTCTCTAATTTATTATTATGAGACAAAAGTTTCTTACAATAATTGTATATATTTATAATTATTTTCTAGAAACTATGGAATTAACACAAAGTTCCTACTCTAAACCTTATCACAATATCTCATATCAGAGCGTAAAGAGACAAGCAAATAAATGAAAAATAAATGAAGCAATAAAAAAATATATATACCTCAAATTCACAGGTACATGCTTCCTCCTCGATGTTATAGATAAACTCCAAATGACTTGAAAGATTGATGCATGATGTAGAATGTTAATGCTATGGATGACTCAAGAATTGGACTCCATGTTGCTATGGATTTTCTAGTTTGTTTGACAAGGTGATGGCACTATTACATTGAAATATTTTCACATTCAAAGCTCTTGGTTTTCATGGGAGTGTAGCTCAATTTATAGAGCCACATGGGAGGGATCAACGGCTAGGATTGAGCCATAGAGGATTTAGATCAATGGCTCAAAATTGATATAACTATTTGGTAGGTGGAATTTAGGAATTAAAATTTTGTATATAATTATAGAGGATGGTGAGTGGCTCAAGATGGAGTGTTAGGTTCTATAAATGATTAGGATAATTAATGAGGATTTAGGTGTGGATCAGGGATGTGATTTGTTAGGATTGTTAGTGAAGGTAATTGGGGTAGCTGACAAGGAATATAGAATTCCTTAATAATGTTAAGATTTGATTAGTGATTAAATAAGATGTTGATGAAGGTGATTAATTAGCCTGAAAGATAATGGGATGAAGGATAAGGTTGATGTGGTGAATAAGATGCAAAGAAATATGTTAGTAATGTTGTAAGGTTAGTATGATCAAGTCAAAAAGGGTGAGGTTAAGATAATGATGTTAGTGTGATTGATGAATAATGATAAAATTATTAATGATAGAGGAATGGTTAATTTTATATGTCTACATTTTCTCTGTATTTGAAGGGGCATTACGACTTAAAGGAGTGGAATTTCAAAGATGTGAAAGAATGCATTGGTTATTAAGTTAATCAAAGGTAGAGTGGGTGATGTACCCTCGAGGGATCATGTGGGGAAGAACAAGAGTAATTAACACTGAAAATAAAAGAGGGGTGGGATGTGTGGATAGAAGAAAGAGGGGTTGGGCTAGATTAAATAGATGGGATAGATGTTTTGGATGCAATAGATGCACCAGATATGGTTGATATGATTAATGTGCCCGAGTTGATGTGATGCTTATAATCGATGAGCTATGATTGATTGATATTTGGTTAAATTGATGGTGCCCCAATAAACATTATATGTTAGGGAGAGAGGTAGATAACGTTACAACCTTAGGCATGCCCCATAAAGGGAGAATCCATAAAATTTGTATAGATTGTTTATAAAATATGCAAGCTTTGGATGTATCCTAGGCAACGATATATGGTAGGAAAGATATGATCTTAGATTGGATTAATTGATTGAATAACTAATTGATTGATTGATTGACTAATTATTTGATTCATTAATTTATTAATTGATAGATTGAGATGGCATAAAATATGGATGTCATGAATTGCCAGCCCTAATTGATAAGTCCGAGAGATTTAATGGAATGATTAGGAATGATTGAGTGGAATGATTGATGATTTATTGATTAATGGATTGACTAATTAATTGATTGATTGATTTACTAATGGATTGGGAGTGACATGTATCGAGGTGATTATCTTTAGACTTGATTTTCTTCTAGCAATGATGCATTTAAGGGAGTGGAAATGACAAGCTTTGATGTGGAAGTGATGCCTCTTGATTGATCTCAATGAACTAGTTGAATGTAGCTCAAGGATTCCATCGATTACACAGAATAATGATGATGGATCACGTTAATGAAGGATTTGATAAGATTGGATGAATGAGATGGAAAACTAATGTCTGCATGGTTAGGTTGATGTGGATGATAGTTAGCGATTGATAGTTAGTTAGAATAAAGTGATGAAATATGAATGATTACAGAAGATTATAGATGATTGTGTATTATTATGATATTGTGGTCGAGCTAACTTCAAACACCCCATGTGACTAAGCATTGCCTACATAGTCGATATGGTCCTTAGGCTGATGTAATTCTCATATAAAGGGAGGAATGTGATTAGAAATCATATAACAAATTAAATGTTGTAAATGCCCCAAGGGTGTCCCAAGGAAATGGATGAGATTGATATTTGACTTGATCAAAGATGGATGAGTTGATTGGATTGTTAGTGGAAATCTTAGACTAGTATTAATTGGAATTGTGATTGTTGGATAAAGGATTAATGATTTGCCTAATAGTTGGTTGAGATATATGATTGGAGGTGGATATTTGATTTGATTATGATTGATAGATGATTAGATAAATGATGTGATTTGGATAAGGTTGATATATGATGACTAGACAAAGTTGAAATATAATTTGAGTTTATTCTAACAATGATTGGGATGTTAGATATGATCATTATGGATGTTGGATAAGAATTTAGATGATTTGATTTGGATGTTTTTTCTAGATAAGATTGATTTTTTAATGATGGGATGTTGATGGTAAGGGTGTGGATTCGTGTTGTCTGTATATAGATCCATATACATAAGGAATCATTATTTAATGTATCACTAGGTAGTATGCACTATGATATGTGTAATCATGATGACTTTTTGTCATAATGCATGTTGGACTGATGTAAAACACACAAAGAGTAAAATAATGTAAATGGATGATTGTATTGGTTGTCTCAAGGGATAAACTGATATTGGATAGGGTTCCCAGGATAATTTTCCCTTCTCTAGTATGATAAGGGATGTCATGAATAAGACTGTACTTGGTAGATGTAAATTTTGCTTATGATTTGCTAGCACATGGAATAGAATTAATCTAATTTTGATGTGAGAGGACCTTATTTTACCTACTTATGATGGAACTTAAATCTATGTAATCGAAGTTGAAAAGAAGTTAGAACCTGATTTCTAAGAGCTTCAAAAGGAAAATGTCCTTGTTTTCAAAATTTTATTGTTCGAATGGGTACCATGGATCAAGATGGGAGAAAGGATAAATTTTATGATTTTTCAACCCCAATAAATAGGTGTGGGGGATTGAATGGAAAGATTCCCAAAATGATTGCTGGATATTTGGATGAGGTGGAGTAGATTTAGATTTTGAATTATTTGATGTTTGTTTGTTTTAAATTGATTTGAAAAAAAAATATGATTTGATTGGATTATATGATGTTTGGATTGTCGATGTGATTCGATTAATGATGATAGATGTTGGATAAACTTGAGTAGGTTAATGTATTTGATTGAAATCTAGCTTAATTCAATTTGATTATGGTAGTCTTAACCCTTAGATGGTGTTGGGTGATAAGATTGTATAATTTTTTTGATCGATGTTTGATTGATTGGATTAGGGTTACTTTGGATGTAACCTTAGATGATGATATAGTGTGATTTAGAGATATAGTGTTTCTATAGTCTATGCCATAGAAGTAATGGGTAATGCATATAACATATAAATATGAAGATGTTAACAACAAGTGACACAAAATATTTTTAATATTTATTTAAAAATTTGAGATCATATTGGTTTGAATTCCATATAAATATTTAATTTTTTCATTTCATATGTACTTCAAATAAATATTTTTAGATTTACCATGAATATATATTTTAAAATAGATAGATCACTAATGAAACAAAATGAATTTATATGTTAAATATGGTGATAACTAAAAAAATGGATCATGTCACTAGTAATGCCATTTGTATCTCTATTGTTATATAAATAATATTTGTTAGTATGAGTGATATTACTAGGTGACAAGGATAGTGCAGAGAATTGAACTAATTAAATGTAGTTTGTAGAGAGGTAGTTTTGGTAATAGTTGTTTGAAAAAAAAATGTTTACATGAAATTTAATCCATTGGTGGAGTTGAGGAGGTGTGATGTTGAATTCCTTGCATAATGCACCCACTATCATATAACTTATATGTATGCATGAACACACTAATGTTGGATATTAAAGAGATAATCACATATGTATATGATTATGGGAAACATGTGTTTGCATATGTGCACATACATAAAATGTCGAGCCCATAAGTTCATAATTCAATGGTTATTATTTTGTGTAAAACATTAAAAGGTTGTAAAATTAGATCCCCCTAATCATGTCTGCATAGACAAAATAAGACTCAAATTTAGAGGTCTACATTTTGAAACTTTTGACACCGTTTTCCATAAATATTTGGAATTTAGCTCATGTATCCTACCTTGAATTTGATCTATTAATTGTACATTTATGATTGGGTCCAGGTTATTTTTATGTATAAAGCATTAGAATTAGGAACTATGCCACTTCGCAATCCAAACAAGTAGTTTTTATTCAACAAAGCACCTGATGCATTTTTTATAATCAACAATGACAAATCCCATGCCATGTGTGGGGTTTTGTGTTGTCTAAAATGTCATAGTTTTAATATTGCTAGTGCATGCAGATGTTATCATGTTAGCTTTGAGCTCATTCTCCATACTTATGGGGCAAAGTTAATCAATTAGTCAGAAAAACTAATAGAGTTACATACTTAGTATTTATTTATTAACATCATATACATGGATATTTAATAAATGCAAGATAAGGTTTGGAATAAATGTTACTATGTTATCACTAATAAATGTGATACTATATTCTCACGAATAAATACAGTGTCATTTGAAACCCCAATTTTATTACTAGTAAATGAGAAACATTTAAAGATGCATTAAATTTACAAGAATATGCTTAAATAGCACTATGGAATATTTCAATATTTATATGTCAAACATTATAATTGTTAAAATAATACTATTTTAATATTTTCCATTTGTTAAAGGAAAGATAAGGTAATTGAAAAGTGATTCATATTGTTCCTCTCTTGGCAAGGACTAATAATAATCAAAAGGGGATGTTATTAGATGTCTTTATTTTAAATGTTTTAATACCAATGTGTGAAAACTATGTAAATGTTAAAAATTTATGTAAATTTTTTTACAAAATGCTCAAATAAGATGTGATCTCAAGGAATGGAAATAATTTTTATTCCAAAATCTTTCATTATTCTGAGTGCCTTTATATACACATATTTTAAATATGATAACATAGAGAAGGCATGGGAACTATTTAACAAATGCCTAAAATGTGGTTTTCTAAAATATAATGACTGATTAATATGTAAAAAATGGGCTCATAAAAATACTTCAGAGTCTTCTATAAAAATGCAATTGGAAAATGTAAATCCAAACTCTAAATTTTTTCACATTGTTATTGCAACTTGTATTAAAATAGGTTTGGATTTCCATCAAAGAATATCCAGAAAAGAGTTTTTATTAGATGTAATAGTTAAAAATTCCTTCATAGATATGTATGAAAAATGTAGGAGCATGAAGAAGGCAAAAGGGAAGTGAATTGTTCGATAAAATGTCTCAAAGATGTGGTTTCATTGAATATGATGACTGCATGATCATTGAAAATGCATTGGAGATTTTTATCTAAATGCAATTGATATATATATAGCTAGAATCCATAAGTTCTACTTATTTTTGAATTAACTATTTATTCCATTCATTCTTGTAGTTTATCTTATGATGATAAAATTATTCACATAATGGGTTATAAAAATATTATACTATTGATATAGTGCCATGACATCAATATATATAAATAAAAATTTAATTATAAAATTCAAATAACATTAATCCCCATGTCAAGTAACTTAGTTTAATTGGCAACGAGGTTTGATGTTCGTATAAAAAACCTCCGATGTGGTATATAAAGGTTATAATGAAAATTAGTATCCCCCTCTTGTAGTTGTAAAGGATCCCAACTAGGGGGTTCAATATATATTTTTTACATCTAAAAAACATTAATCCTGATTAAAGGGATGGAGATATTCATAATAAAATATGTGTGGTCAATAGATGACCCTTAATATTGTTTTCAAAAATCTCAATTTTGATGGGCCCTGTGGGGTAACATCACTTCCGCATGTACTGATGGAATTATATGATTCTTCCAACAAAGAATGTGAATCATTGTTTAATCTCTCCATCCAGGCACTTAGACAAATAATATCACTAAGGTGTTCTCTCTTGTTGATTTCCTTAAGTCAACACTTTCAATAAGAATTAAAATGTTTGTGGTTTAGCGGAACTCTCAAGTCATCTTAAATGTCATGTTTAAATGTTATTTTCTTGATTTTTAACTATAAGGATCCATGGAAAATAATTAATAACTCCATTATACTCCAAGAACATGTCAAGATCATAAAAAACAAGGAATATTTATGAGTATCAATATTGTGCATTATTACTCCTCAAAGAAAAATTTATACTTCAATAAGGTGACACACATGATATACGTAATCAAAGGTCAATTTTGATTGCATACATGGATTTATCTCATAAAATTATGGCCTTTATAAGTTGTAAGACTTTTTAGTGTTACAAAACTATTAGTTAATGCACAGGTGGTAGTAACATAACAATTGATCTAATCAAAGTGGATTTTTTTCAACCTTTATGAGCAGTTTGGAAACCATCATGCTATGTATGTAACAGTCAATTTCCTAAGTGTAGTTTTCATCATGTCTTCAGTGATGGTTTCACATGAATCAAATGAGTTGTTAAAGTAGCGATTTATCTTCTCATTCTAGGTGTTTCATAATCTTTGATATTCAAAGGGGCATATTCATAAATGTATAATAAGGTTAATAGGCTAAGGAATTAGCATCAAAGAGGGGAGCGATGGATTCAATTGGTGAATGTATAAGTGAATAGCGAGGAATAGTCAAGTATTCATAGTTGATATAATCTATGTTCCTTTTATTATTTCCCTTACATCAATAGGAATATAGGAGATAACATAAGGAGTGATTTATATACGCCTTATAGATCTTTGTATTGACAAAGGAAGACTTTAAATAAAATTTACATGTGCTTAGTTTAGGTACAAAATTTCCACTCAATTTGATTACAATTTCAACCCAATTGTATTGAGAAGGAGACATTTAAATAGGTTTTATAAGTGCTTAGTTTAGGTACCAACCACTAGCTAGAAGATATGAAATGAATGCACATTTTTTTGATGAAACCAACATACGGATGAAATAATAATCAAATCCCTAATAATTTTCTAACTAGTCTTATCCTAATTTATCTTAGGATAACAACTAATAATCCCTAATTACAATATTTTTTACAAGGTTAAAATACATAGTGGCAATTTTAGACTATGAGTATATGACTATCCTAAGCATACATATATATCCTCATCGAAGAATTGGCAACCATAAACAAAAGGGGAAGAAGAGCCTCCCAAATAAAAATAATAAATGAAAAGAGAACAACTCTCACATATATCTTCATTACATTACAAGGAAGTAGTGGTAAGATATCGGAGTTGTTGCCAGAATCCAGATAATGTGAATGCAATGGAGACATGATTACACGAGATGAAGCAAGTGCACACCACATAAATGTTAAAGTAATTTTAAATTATACAAGAAGATAAATTGCACAAGACAAAATGGAGAAAACCAAAATCTGATTAACATGAGATGGCCAAAGTGAGGAATACATATAGGAGAGCACGTACGTAACTCTTCCACAAAAGGTGGTCAAGGCACCCAAAGAATAGACTGTAACTCCTCCATGAAAGGTGGTGACAAGGTTCTAAGAATAGAGAAGTAACTCCCATCAAGGGAGTTACTTATGACACCTATGACACATCTATGACACACACCTCCACATAAGCTAGCATATCCCATAAATATAGGAAAATTCTATGTATGCACAAAATACAATTTTCCTAATTAAAAAATAAGGAAAAATTAAAACCTTCACTAATACCCCCCCCATAAGCGCAACTTAGGTGGGCAGTGTGGAAATATAAAATGGGTCCCGACAACTAGGCCTGATGAGGTACCCATGTACAAATGCAATCTCCCATAAGATAGAGAAAAAGAGAAAACCCGTAGGAAAAAACTCCCCCCCAAAAGAGAGACATAAAAGAAAAAAGAGGCTAGTGGGCCCCCATGAAGATGATGTTGATGCAGATGTGGACCGCACCCCAAGAAGAGCTCGTAGATGAATGAACTTGCTCTCAGTGAAAGGTTTGGTGAAGATGTCTACAACCTTCTCCAAAGATTGGCAAGATATCAAGTCAATGACCTGACTATGAATAAGCTCTCGAATAAAAGGCATGTGAATCTCTATGTGCTTGGTCTGCTGGTACTGAATTAGATTCTTGTAAATCTAAATGGTACTCTGGTTGTCACAATAAATGATTGTGGGCTGCCTGATAGGAATGTCAAACTCAAAAAGAATCCCCTAAAGCTAAATAGCCTCAGTAGCTGCATTAACAGCTCCCCTGTACTCTGCCTTTATGGATGATATAGCAATAGCATTATGTTTCTTGCTAGACCAACTGATAGGACCTAAACTTAGAGAGAAACTGTAACCAAAAGTGGACTTGTGAGTCTGTGAATCGCTAGCCCAGTCTAAATCTGTATATCCAACCAAGTCAACCTCTATGCCAAATTTGTAATGAATCCCATATCTCTGTGAACCCTGTATGTAATGCAAGATCCTCTTAGTTGCTTTCCAATGCAGCTCATGAGGTTCCTGCATAAATCTAGAGACAAGTCCCACTGTATATGATATGTCGGGCTTGGTGTGAGTCAAGTAGATGAGACTGCCAACAAGTTTTCGATACCGAGTGGCATCAACCAATGGTGAAGAACAGTCAGCCTCAAGCTTGACTCCTGATAGAAAGGGAGTCGGAGATGGCTTGCAATCAGCCATGTGAAATCGAGCTAATAAGTCAAGAGCATACTTAGATTGTGCAAGAGAAATCCTTGAATCTGACTGTGAGATCTCGATGCCAAGGAAGTAGTGCAACAAACCCAAGTCTGTCATGTCAAATTTATCCTCGAGAGATGCCTTCACCGCTGCAATAGCTGATGAAGATCTCCTAGTGATCAAAAGGTCATCAACATATAGAACCAAAATTAGGAGCGAATCATCCTGCCACAAGAAGTAGATATTGGGATCAGAATGGCACCTAGCGAAACTCACTATGAGAAGGAAGGAATCCATCTTGGCATACCAAGCTTGAGGGGCCTATTTGAGGCCATAGATAGATTTCCTAAATCTGCATACTAAAGAAGAATTTTGAATAAATTATGGTGGCTGCTCCATGTAGATCTCTTCCTCTAGGTCTCCGTGAAGAAAGGCACTCTTCACATCCATCTGGTGTACATCCCAACCATGTGTTGCGACAATAGCCAAGGTGAGTCGGATAGAAGTCATCTTTGCAATGGGTGCAAAGGTCTCTGAGTAGTCAATGCCTGCCACCTATGAGAAACCCTTGGTGACTAATCGCGCCTTGTACTTATCAACCGACCCATCTACTGCAAACTTGGTCTAATATATCCACCTACATCAAACCATCTTTCTTCCCTTAGAAAGTGAAGTCAAATCCCAAGTGTGATTTTTGATTAAGAAAGAATATTCTTCCTCCATAGCACTATCCCACTCAGGTACCCCAAATGCCTCTTGAAAAGTTTGTAGATCCAAAACTGAAGCAAAGAAGGCATGTGGATCTCTCTGAAAATCCCCCCTAGTACGTTTGTTATCTGTGAGATCTCCTGCCCAAGTGCCAGCACTCTCTGGCCCAAAGTGGCCTGAAAGTGGGTGAGTCAGGTGCTAACTCCTCATCCTCTAACTGACTAAAGGTGGATGACTCTGCACCACTGTCCTCGTTGTCTAAACTCAAAGAAAAAGAAGATGTCTCTGGCTCAAGAACCTATTGTGGCTGATCTGAATCTGATGAGGAATCATCATGAAGAAGTAGATCTGATGAGAGAGAAGAAGTGTCAAGTGTTGAGTCTCTAAGACTCTCTTGAAAATGGACACTTCTCTTGATGAACAACTCATGAGTGACTGGATTTAGAAGGCGATACTGATCCGGGAAACAATTTGAGGTGACAATTTGGTGGCAATTAAGGCCTCAAATTTTGTTTTGATTTCATTTTGTATTGTCCTTGAGCGATTATGTCCTCGAGCATTGTATTGTTTTAATGCTGGGACGTATGTCCTCAAGCGTTGTATTGTTTTAATGCGAGTGTTGTATGGTTTCAATGCTGGGATATTAAATCATCACTCGTTAATTCCTCAAGCCATGCAATCTCCTGAGGTGGTCTTCAAAAATATGTATAAATGCATTGTAACCTGAAAGAGGAAGGCAGATATCTCTCCTCAGAGATAAGCGCATGTTTTGTATTGCGATTGTTAAGTAATACGACGTCTCTTCTTAGAGAATCCATTGTTATTGTGTTATTTATGTGTTATTGAAATATTTGCCAACTAGAACTTCTGAGTTTTGGATCAGTGGTATCAGAGCAGTTTGTCTTGAGAGTGTATGTTCCCAAGGATGAGGTCAGGATATAAGAAACTTGGGTGGAAAGTGACAGAGCTTCCAAATGCTCCACCTGTGCGCCCCAAATGACCTCAAATGGTAGACGACACCGAGACATCCGATCCTTTCAAAGAAATGGTGAATGAAGCCCTCCAATGGAAACAAGCGCAGATGCTCCAACAATTTGCTCAAATTCTTTAAACACTTCCAATGGGATATTCTAGCTCCGCGACTACACATTCGAGCTCCTCATCGAGGGAGATTCCTTTCAGTTCCCCAACACCCTTCAAGGTTCAAGTAAATTTTGATATTCCCATATTTGAAGGCAAAATCAATGTTGATGTAGTGGAAAATTGATTGGATCAATTGTCATCCTACTTCTCTGTAAATAAGTTCACCAATGGAGAAAAGATCACTTTTGCTCTTTTGAAATCATCATTGCCCATGAAAAACTAGTGGAAAATGTACAAAAAAAGGTTCAGTTCAAATATCATTAGCCTTAGGGTGGAACCCACCTGGGATGATTTTACGGAAGCAGTAAAAAAAAATACTATCCCCTCGACACGTATGATGATCTGTACATACAGTGGCAACAACTTTGCCAAGGCAAGGAACAATTTGTGCAAGATTACACAGACATTTTTCATTCTTTGTCTGCAAGACTGGGCATTGAAGAAAGTGAGAAACATAAAACTCTCAAATATCGTGGTGGACTATAATGGTACATCCAGAGGGAAATGGAACTCTTCAATTTGGAAACCCTCGGTGAGGCATATAAATTTGCAGTGAAGATTGAGCAGAAGCATGGTAGGAAGAATACGAAGAGTCAACCTTTAAAAGGGAAAAGTGACAAGGAAGGTCAAACACGAGGCCAAAATTGGAAGCAAAAAGAGTTTCAGAATAAGAAATCCCAGAAGGGGAATGCTGGAAAATGGTGTGATTACCACAAGCTGGAACTCACTCCAAAGAAGAATGTCGAGCCATCAAGTCACTGCTCTCTGAGTCACAATACTCGACGTCTACTACTCTGCCTCATACACAACCTACATCAAAGAGGACGAAGAAGAAATTGTAGATGTTGAGCCCGACACCATCGTCGCTTTGTCACAGACTCGTGAGGAAAGACCAGATGACAAAGAAAGATTGTTTCACTCCAAATTATGGGTAAAAGGTAAGCCTCTGCATTTCATTCTTGATAGCGGGAGTCAAAAGAATTTAATCTCGGCTAAAGTTGTGAAAAGTCTAGGTCTATCCATGAAGCCTCATCCAAAGCCATATAGTATTGGGTGGTTGAGCCCAGGGAGAGACCTTCGTGTCACCCACCAGTGTCTTCTTTCATATGCTATAAAACCATTCCAAGATAAAGTCTTGTGTGACGTGGTCAATCTAGACGTTTGTGATGTCCTCCTTGGTCAATTGTTCATATATGAGCGACATGGCATCTATGAATTTCAAACCCAAAGGATCACCCTCACTCTTGGAACACGACGCTATAGGGTACCAGAGGTACCACCTCCCACATATGTTTCCCTGATCAGTGCTAAACAATGCAAGAGGTTGGTGGAGAAGACAAAGCAATTTGTTCTCATGATGGTCAAACCATAGAGATCCAAGGAGGCCGATGTTGCGGTCCTAACTACACAATCAACACAACAACAAAAGCAGATAGGATGAATCATAGGCAAATATGATGACTTATTCAAGTCACCCATAGGAGTTCCACTGCATTGCCAGGTAAAACATTCTATCGATTTAATCCTAGGATCACCTTTGCCTAACAGTCATGTGTATTACAGATCAGTTTTGGAAAATGATGAGATAAAAAGACAGATTCAAGAATTGATCAAAAGGGGTCACATCATGCCAAGATCTTCACCTTGTGGTAGCCCAATCATCTTGGCACCGAAGAAAGATCGAACATGGAGGCTTTGCATTGACTACTGAGCCCTAAATAAAATCTCTATGAGGAATCGCTACCCTCTCCCCATAATCGATGACCTGCTGGACCAGCTCCGTGGTGCAAAGTTCTTCACCAAAATTGATCTCAAATTTGGTTATCACCAAATTCCCATCGATCCCACTAATGTCTAGAAAACTGCATCCAAATCTAAGGAGGGGCTCTTTGAATGGTTGGTTATGCCTTTTGGCCTAACTAACGCACCTGCAACCTTCATGCGGATGATGGATGACATCCTATGACCCTTCACCAACTCATTTGTGGCTGTCTACTTAGATGACATTCTCATCTATAGCAAAACATGGGAAGAACATTTGCAACATGTCTGTAAGATGCTTCAAACTCTTCGGGAGCACAAGTTGTACGCAAATCTTGACAAATGCACATTCAGAATGACAACAATTCAGTACCTCAAGTATGTTGTGAATAAGGAAGGAGTCCACGTCGATCCAAAAAAAATTTGGGTTATTCGAGAATGGCCCACACCAAGGACCCTCACAGAGCTTCGCAGCTTTTTGGGCCTTGCAAATTTCTATTGCAAGTTTGTTCTTGGATTTTCACATGTTGCTTGATCACTAGCCCCAAGTGACTAGAGGAGGAGCTAAAGCTACATTTCAGTGGTGTGAAATACAACAAAGGGCATTTGAGAATTTGAAGAATAGACTCTGCTCAACCAATATTCAATGTATGCATCCAATATTCAATGTGAAGTTCCTCAAACCATATCACCCACCTCTATTGGACACTTCAGTTGTGGCAGAACAACTCGACATTGATGAGCTTGATCCACAGAGTTTTGCTCCAGTAGAAGAGGATCAGATTGTGGATACTTGGATGAAGACAACAAGAGGACGCTCGATTTTTCTATATCGAGTGGTCAGAAGAGGCCAGCTTAGCCACCATGGTGAGCGGCTCACAGCAAATCAAATCAAGACACAGCTACCCCACCTGATGGGAAATCTTGATGCAATGGGGACCATTGCTTTTCAAGGAGGGAGGAATGATCTGGGCAACAATTTGAGGTGACCATTCGGTGGCAGTTAAGGCCTTGAATTTTGTTTTGATTTCATTTTGTATTGTCCTCGAGTGATTATGTCCTCAAGCGTTGTATTGTTTTAATGTTAGGACGTATGTCCTCGAGCATTGTATTGTTTTAATGCAAGCATTGTATGGTTTTAATGCTGGGACGTTAAATCATCACTTGTTAATTTCTCAAGCCACGCAATCTCCCGAGGTGGTCTTCAAAAATATGTATAAATGCATTGTAACTTGAAAGGGGAAGGCAGACATCTCTCCTTAGAGATAAGCACATGTTTTGTATTGTGATTGTTAAGTAATACGACGTCTCTTCTTAGAGAATCCATTGTTGTTGTGTTATTTATGTGCTATTGAAATATTCTCCAACCAGAACTTCTGAGTTTTGGATCAGATACCCCTTAATACCATCCAGATATTTTACAAAGATGCAAGGCTTGGACTGACGTTCCATAGATTTGTGTTTCTTCTTCAAAATGCGAGCCATGGCTAGGGATCTAAAAACCCTAAGGTGCTCAACATCAGGTTTCCTTTTATGCCAAGATTCAAAGGGTGTTATCCATTTCAAAGCTTTGTGAGGAACCCTATTTTGAATGTAGCAAGTACAATCGATGGCTTCAGCCCAGTACTGTGGTGCTAAGGACTTGGAGTGAATCATATAGCTACCCATCTCTTTCAAGAACCTATTTTTGTGTTTTACAACCCCATTCTGTGAAAGACTGTAAGTGACTGTGCGCTGTAAATCAATCCCCTCTATGGTGCAAAACTGCTCAAACCTGATGCTGACATACTCCCCTCTATTATCAGTTTGAAGAACCTTGATGGATTTCTCACTCTGTTTCTCAACAAGAGCCATGAGGTCTAGAAAATTTTCAAACACTTCAGACTTTTGTTTGAGAAAATATATCCAAATGTACCTAGAGAAATCATCAATAAAAGTGAGGATGTACTTGGCCCTTATGAAATATGGTTTGAGAAAGGGTCCCGATACATCACTGTGGACTAACTCCAAAGGTTGTGAAGCCCTCCAAGCTTTGTCTTTGTCAAATTTTGCTTCAGGATGTTTCCCAAGGGAGCACCCCTTACAAAATCCTTTTGAGAATTGGACACGAGGCAAGCCAATGACCATGTCATTTTTTCAAAGTTGCTCAAGGTAGCGGTAGTTAAGGTGGCCAAACCACTCATGCCACAATTTGCTAACTCCATCTGAATGAGTCAGTAATGCTGTTGAAAAAGAATCGGGTGCAAAATATGAGAAGGTGTATAACTTTGCTTGGTGATCTGCCCTACCCACTGCCACTGTAGTATCACTGTGCAATTTCTAAATAGCCACTGAATCTAGTGAAAACTCAACTCTCATGCCCTAACCAATGTGAGTGATTTGGTACACTGATAAGAGATTGGTTGAAAGAGAAGGAATACTTAGAACATTATTGAATGTTCCTCCTTCTATTTCAACTGACCCTCTCTCTGCAATAAAAATTGATGTGTCATCACCCAAACTAATTGAAGTCATGCTACAAGGCTCTAAAGATGAAAACTCAACTAGTGAAGAGCCCATGTGGTGAGAAGCACATGAATCAATGACCCATGATGTTGTAGAAGTTGTAGTAGCTACAAGGGCCTTGCCCTTTTCTTTCTCCTTACCCTTGCCTTTTGCCTTGGTAGAATCTTGGGTAGATGAATTCTGCTTGATGAACTCAGGAACACCTATGTTGTGCTTCTCTAGAAGATGAGTTAGGTGATCTATTTATTTTTTCATGCATTTGTGTTCATCATGCCCTATCTTTTTACAATAGGCACACTTAACATTCTCTTTCTTAGGTTTAGCATTGGAAGAAGAAGACTCAGTGTTGTTTTTGGTAGGATTGTTGTTTTCTTTCTTCTTCTCGTGGTCCTTGTTCTTTTTTTTCTTCTCCTTTGTTGAAGTCTTATCCTTACCATTTCCAGCTATCAAAGCTTGGAGTTGAGTAGACTTCATTGTTTCCATTTGACTTAGCTTATCTTGCTCCCTAGTCAAGTCGACAATGAATGAATCCAAAGAAGGCATTTTCCATGTAGTGTTAAGGGCACTTTTTATGACATGAAAAGTGGAGACAAAGACTGAATAGCTTGGACCTAACTTTGCAAGAATAAAAAGGATGAGTTGATCATCTTTATAATCTATCCCGCATTCTTTCAATTTCAATCTAAGGGCCTTAAACTTAGTGAAAAATTCTTCTAAGGTGTCAAAGTTGCTAGGACTTAGACTTATGAGTTCATTTTTGAACTCATGACCTCTCATCTCATCAAGCTTCCCAAATAAGTTTTCTAGGGTGTCCCATATTTCTTTGGGAGTCTTAGAGTTTTATAAATGGAAGAGAATTTCTGGAGACACAAAAAAGCTCAGTAATCCATAGGCTTCATCACTACGGTTGTACCACTTGACATTTTCAGCATCAGTGTTGGGTTCTACTTCAGTACCCATGGTGATCCTATACAACCCTTTGCTTCTAAGAATGATTGACATTTTAACTTTTCATTCATGATAGTTGAAGGATGTTAGGGGTTTAAGTTGAAAAGATTCTATTTTAAGCTGAATTTAGGTGAAGTTGTGTTGATTGCAAGTTGTGAAATTATGCAGAAAGGAAAATGAAAGCAAAGATTTGCAAGTTGTGAAAAGCAATCACACCCCCCCCGAAATATTGAGCCCCTCTCAAATATGTAATTGCACGCTTAAAAATATGTTGGGTTCAGTCGATAATGCGTCTTAGATCAATCAGTGCAAGACTTAAGCAAACAGGACGTCGGACTCAGCCGAAAATGCATCCCGAGAGACCCAAATTTTTGGCACTTTATAAAGTAGTGCATTTTTGATAAATAATAAGTCTACGCTGTGAAGAATTAAATTATAAACACTTTTACAAAAAATGGCACCCAAATCTGAGCTATCGTTTGCAAAATATTAAAGGTTCAATTTTTTAGTAAACTAGTGTTTTTACAAAAAAACACTAAAATATTTTAAAAATGCATGTTTTGAGAGAAAACGTGGTCTTCCAACCACTCGTTGGATTCAAAACGAAATGAGGAATCCAAAGGAGGTTTGTGTGAGGGGGAATTAGCCTCCTGCCAACACGGGCCTCACCCTTCGTCTTCGACAAGCAAAGATACAAGTTTTAAATGTAAACCCCCAAATTATCAAACTGTCTAAAAAATTAAATATTCAGTCAAATTGACTGATTTTTTTTTACAAGTTAATTTTTAACTAAAAATAAAATAAAGCAAAGGACAATTTGATGGATGCCAAGTGTCTAAGGGCCCACATGGGATGCCAAGCAAGGAAGGGGCACCAAAAAAAACACAGTCTAGATTTTGCTCAGAAAAAACAAAAGAAATGAACTGCAGACCTACTGGACGTTGTACGGCTTGATGGCGCCTTGCTGTAAAGAAGATGCAGGAAGGACTGGCATTGCAGAAGGATAACAGCAGAAGGATATGGCTGCCCCTGGACTGACTATGCCTAGACTGATGCAGAAAGTATGTTTGACCAGAAGAGTTTCCAGTGCCCTCACCAAAAAAACTAAACTCAACAAGCAGCGCACGGCAGAAGTGTCGCACAGGTCAAAGGCCTATGAAGAAGCTTGCAACAAGGGTGGTCCCAAAAGCTTGCAACAAAGTCAGCGCCCTACAACTTGCAACAAAGTCAGCCCCTCCAACGTCCAAGAAGCAAACCAGATTGCAGAGATCTTATCTTTTTCCTGTAAAATGATCAAAAGAAAAGAAATTCTACTTCCTTTGCTAAAGCCACAACAAATCTAGACAAGATGTTTTGGCAAATTCTAACTCAGAAGTAATTTTTTGAACAAGTTTTCGTATGGATTTGCATGAGTTTTCAAAAAACTCTACCAAAACAATAGAGTTAAAAAAAAAACTACTAAGAAAGCAAAGTAAGAATTTCAGAATAGCATAACCAGACACACGATTATCGGAGTGGCTCTGATACCATATCAGAGTTGTTACCAGAATCCGAATAATGCGAATGCAATGGAGACATGATCACACGAGATGAAACAAGTACACACCACATAGATGCTAAAGCAATTTGAAATTATACAAGAAGATAAATTGCACAAGACAAAATGGAGAAAACCAAAATCTTATTAACATTAGATGGCCAAAGTGAGAAATACATATAGGAGAGCACGTAAGTAACTCCTCCACAAAAGGTGGTTAAGGCACCCCAAGAATAGACTGTAACTCCTCCATGAAAGGTGGTGACAAGGTGCTAAGAATAGAGAAGTAACTCCCATCAAAGGAGTTACTTATGACATTCTTATGACACCTATGACACATCTATGACACACACCTCCACATAAGCTAGCATATCCCACAAATGTAAGAAAACTCCATGTATACATAAAAATACAATTTTCCTAATTAAAAAATAGGAAAAAATAAAAACTTACACTAATATAAGATATTTCATTCAATTGTTAGAGTAATCATTTACATGATTTTCGAATAATAACAGGTCAAGTTGTAGTCACATGTAGGGAAATTGAATAACACTCCAAATGTGTCTTTAAACTATTATATAGTTCCATTTGTTGGTAGAAAAAATAGGTAAATAACTCTACTTGTATGGGTAAGCATGGGAAGACTTATACTCATTATAGGTTAAAATGGGAGTAAAAATACATTATGTAATATCAAGTATGTGGAGCCAAATAATGTGTTTTGACAACTTGTTTTTCATAAAAGAAAGGGTGAAGGAAAAATATTAAAGATATAAGAACTCCAAGAAAGAAACCATCTAAAACATGAGGTTGGGAAAAATAAATATAAGAAAAAAACCTTAAAATGATGGATAATAAGTTGCTTTGTGTTACTACAATGTTGTACTTTGTAAAATATTTCCTCACATTTGTTTAAAATGAAAATGGAAAAGTGATTCTAGTAAAAGGAAGAGTTATTTAAATTATTTTACTTGTTGCAACATGCATGTTGTCACATTAGTGATTACGCAAATGATGTATAAGTATAATTTTAACATCATACATTTTTTTTAGTATATATATGGGTATCACATTAATTATACAAGACTCTTTTCAACATGTATTTAGTACAAAACATATGTGCATAAGAAGTTACAATAGATAAGGCTATACTTAGCATCCATTATTTAGTTTTTGTAACTACATTGTATATGGTTAAGTCATGCTTCAAATCTAATTTTGAATTGGTATTAGTGTAGTATGCACATATTAATAACATTGAGAATGAAAATGCATTGCACAATGTATGTTTCCTCTATAGAAATGAGTTTTAGTAAGAGGAATGAATGCAAATTGAGCATGAAAGATAATGTAGCATATTTTGGTATCGCAAGGAGGTTGTAACATGAATGTATTTCCTAAAAGAATGAGTTGTAACATTCTCAATCTTGGATTACTCTCCTGCATGGATAAGAGGAAAATCACAAAGGTAATCTCATGTCACTCTTTCATTTATCAAGAGATTTATCAAGAGGAATATGCATAATCATATCCAACATCATGAAGCATCATTTAGAAAGAGAACCCATAATATCTAGTACAAGCATTCAAAATCTAATAAACTCATCTAAACATGTCTAGATAGTTTACAAATTTCAATGACTCCAAAGCCATTTGTTGACCTTTATACCATTTACACAGTCTGCGATCAAAATAAATCAATAACATATTAAGTACCCTAGTCCTCTTAGTGTTTTCCATAAATAATAAAGTGTAAATGAAAATATGCTTGTAGCATTTAGATTTGTTTAAAGTAGACATATTTAAAAATTCTAAATTATCCTAATATTTACAATGTTAAGATGATTAAAATAGATCCATAAGGATCGATGGAAAATAATCAATAAACACATTAGACTCCAAGGATATGTCATGATCAATGAAATGAAGCAAAGGTGATGAGTGGCAATATTTTTCATGTTACTCCTAAAAGAAACACTATCCGTGTAATGAAATTACTTAGATGTTCACACAAAATTATTATATGTCGCACAGAATAAGTAATTATGAGAGATCACACATCAATAATTGATAGCAGAGCATAATACTAGATAATATAACAAAGCCACTTCGAGGGAGCAACCTCCACAACAATGCAATAAGAGCAAAACATTTAATATGATAATCAAAGACTAACCATTACCTCATATATAGTCTACTTAGTCATGGTTATTCCATAGGCCGACCTAACTAAGAATATAGAGAAATGTAACAAGAATATAAAAGAGATATATAAGCCACAAGTCGGCCACACATATCCCTAGACATGCTAAATGTTAAAGGTGTAGCATGCCTCTCCCCTTCAAAACAACATTGAGTTAACTTTGGATGTTGTTACACAAAGACTTCATCCTCCCAAGTGGCATCTTCACAAGGCAGATTCTTTCATTTGATCAAGTACTTCTTAATCATTCTAGATCACAGCTACTTAGTGCGCATTTAAAAGATCACCTCGAGATCAAGAATAACTCTTCCTCATCCAATTCTGGTAACTCAGTTTAAGTATCAACTCTGTGTTCAATGACTTTCTTCAGGTATGATACATGAAATACTAAATGTATGTGAGTGGAGGAAGGAAACTCTAACTTGTAGGCCACACTAACAATTTTCAGCAAGATCCGATAAGGCCCATAATACTTAGGGGACAAATTTTTATCCTTTTTTTTTGCTTCAGGGATATTTCCTTATATGGCTGCAAGTGAACAAAGACCCAATCACCAATGTCAAAATGTCTCTCACTCTTATGTTGATCTCCCTGATACTTTATGCGATTCTGGGCCATGGCTAAATTTTTACAAAAATTTACAAGGACCTCCTATTGATGGTGAATATGTTCTTAAACTGCACGAACCTTAGGCTAGACCTTCAAGGTTGAAGTGATGGATAGAAGGTGATATCCATATAATGCGAAAAAAGAGACATTTTGGAAGAACTATGAACAGAAGTATTATACCACCAATCAACAAGTGGTAACCAATAAGCCCATTTATCATGTTTATCAAAAACAAAACAATAGAGATATCCTTCCAGACATTTGTTGACTACATTAGTTTGTCCATCTGATTGAAGATGATAGGATGAACTATGAGCCAACTAAGTGCCCAAACATGCAAAAAACTAAGTCCAAAAATTACTAATGAAAATAGGATCTCTATCACTAACAATGATCTGAGGCGTACCATGCAATTTTTGAACTGTATTGAAAAAAATAGAAGCTATTGTATTAGAAATAAATGGTTGTAATAAAGAACAAAAATGAGCATACTTATTGAGACAATCCACCACAACCATGATAACATTTTGATCATCAGATCTCGGTAACCCGGTAATGAAATCCATAGACACCTCTTCCCAACGTTGGCTAGGGATGGATAAAGGCTGCAAAAGACCTAGAATTTTGATGGTTTCTTTTTTATTTTGTTGACAAATCATACATTCAGCCACATATTTCTGGACATCCCCCTTGAGTCCTCAAAAAAAATCTTGCTTGATTCTATGATAGGTTTTCAAAAATCCTAAATGACCCCTAATTGGAGTTGCATGAAGTTCTTAAAGGAATTTTTGTTTAAGAAGAGAATTCTTACATAGGTATTATCTATCTTTATACCCTAATGCATCACCCTTCCATGTAAATTTTTCAAATCCACCTAAACATTGCTAAAGATTCTAAATCAAATCATAGGGAGCACTATCATTTTCCCATTTTGATCCTTCTTCCTCTACCCAATCTGCCTATAGGATGGTCATAGCACATAGCAATGTCTCAACTTATTCATCCTTCCTAGATAGTGCATCTATCACTACATTGTCCTTGCCTTTCTTGTAAACTATTTCAAAATCATAACCTAACATCTTAGCTACCCATCTCTGTTGTTCTTCAAATGGCAACCATTGTTCCAAAAAATATTTGAGATTATCATGATCAGTTTTTACCTAAAAATGATGACCCATCAAATAAAATCTCCATTGTTTGACTGCATGCAAAATGACCATCATTTCCTTCTCATAGATGGGCTTGTGTTTATTTTTACCCTTTAGTTGACGAATTTCAAATACAAGTGGTATATCTTCTTGCATGAGTATAACACCCATACCATACCCAGATGCATCACATTCAATCACAAATGTCTTGAAAAAATTAAGAGTGGCCAACACTAGAGTGGTGCACATAGCCAATTTCAATTGTTCAAATGCCCTGGTAGTTATATTAATCCACTAAAAGGAGTCTTTCTTCAACAAAGAGGTGAGTGGGGCTACAATGCTACCATAATTTTTGACAAACCTACGATAGTAACCAGTTAGCCCCAAAAATCCTCTTAGTTGCTTGAGTGTCTTAGGAATCAGCTAATCCATCATTGCTTGGATTTTTCTAGGATTCACTTTCACTCCATGTGAAACAAGATGACCCAAATACTCAACCTCACAGGCTCCAAAAGTACATTTAGAAGGTTTGGCATACAACTGATGTTATTTCAGAATTGAGAGTACATGTTTTACATGGTGCAAATGGTCTTCCCAATTTTTACTGTAAATGAGGATATCATCAAAAAATATCAGAACAAATTTTCTCAAAAATGACCTAAAAACAGTATTTATCAAACTCTGAAAGGTGGATGGTGCATTTGTTAGACCAAAAGACATAACCAAAAACTTATAATGGCCCTCATGAATTCTGAAAGTTGTTTTGGGTATGTTTTCATCATGGATACGGATTTGATGATACCCAGAATACAGATCTAACGTGGTAAAATAAAAATCACCATTTAATTCATTTAGCAAATTATCAATGATAGGAATAAAAAACTTATCTTTGATAGTGTACTTGTTGAGTTCTCTGTAGTTAGGGCACATCCTCCAAGTGTCATCCTTCTTTTTCACCATGACAACTGATGAAGAATATTCACAATAGCTGTGGTGAATGATTTTTGCATCCAACATCTCATGTACCATCTTTTCAATTTCACTTTTCTAGGCATAGGGATATCTGTATGGTCTGATGTTAGGTGGTGTACTACCAAAAATAATTTTGATAACATGATCATGTGTGTGGCTAGGTGGAAGTCCTTTCGGTATGTCACCAAAAATAATTGAATAGGCATCAATCACTTGTTGCAGATCAGGAGGTGTAGATGGTTGAGTTGGATGAACTTCCATGGAAAACAAGCGAGCTACAAATCCTTCAGCGCCATTATGGAGAATCTTTATCATTTGATGGGAGTTAACAAGTTGTGAATAGTTAGCCCTTAATCCCCTTAGCTCAAATGTCCTTCCCTCATAATAATCAAAATGCATGAATAATTCTTAAAAATTCATCTCAATAGTGTCGAAAGTGGTGAGCCATTGTACTCCCAGAATAATGTCAGCGCCCCTTATGAGAATAGAAAACATAGGAGAATTCAACAAGTACTCTCCTATGGCCAACTTAATACTATGGCATTTTCTTGAGCAGCTAACAGTACCACCATTTGCAATCATGGCCTAAAATTATGGAATAGGATAAATGAAACCGTTCAAACAAGAAACCAACCTATTATTGATGAAATTATGTGCTCTCAAAATCAATCAATATAGTGACCTATTTCTTTAGGAAACCCACCACTTTAAAAGTTTGGGGAGTAATAATACCTAAAAGGGCATGACTAGAAATAGTAAGCTGAGTCTTCAAATTCCTTCTCAAGACCACCTTCATCCTTACTAATTGCCTCCATATCATCGTCATCCTCATTGGCACTTTCGATGTAAAACATCATCTTTTTGGTACAAGATGGTCTTTGCTCCATTTGTTGTCGTAACCATAACACGACCCTTTGGCTCATTTTTATTCAATTTATCGAGGTGTCAATCTGGTGGGTTGAGGAAATGATGGTGCTAAAAAGGTGCGATCATGATCTGTAGTGAAAGTTTTTTGTATGACTATCTCTTTTTCTTCGATCATGCATGGTCGTGGGATAGCTTCAAATACAAATGTTGGGTTAAACATCTGAACCTCAAATTGAATGTTGTCTTTGAGGCCACCCAAACGAAGATCAATCAAATTTTTCTCAATGATGTTTTCCACCCGTAAGGATAGATTCTAAAATTGATGAATATAATCCTTCACAGTGCCTATTTGTCACAATTTAGCTAACTGGATAAAGTAGTTCTCAGAGACATTATTTCGATAATGAGCGAACAACTTATCAATGAAAATAGATCATGTAACATGAGCACCATTCTTTTTATTTTGAACATACAACCAGTGATAACAAATGAACTACTCAAATTCTAGATACAGAGATGCCACTATCACCTTCTGAGAACTAGGAGTTTGATGTAGATCAAATAAATTCTCAATTTGGGTAATCCAAGTTAGAGGATCCTTACCATAAAACTTATGCATGTCCATTTTTGACATTGGTTTCACATCATAATTGGAGTTGTTAGTGTTGAGAGGACCCAAGTGATGAAGCGGAGCGTTGTTAGACTATAACTGAGATGAAAAAATATCCAATTGTATAGTGATCTGATGCAATTGAGTGTGAACCCCATTAATCTCTTTGTGCTTCCCTAAAACATTAGTTTGAACTACAACAAAGTCATCATGTCAGACCAAGCCTTTTATGTCAACCTGAAGTTGAGAAATCAACGGATCTAAAGTTCTAGATTCCATGTCGTCGGTAGGAGTATTAGGAGTTTCTTGCCCCACTTTTCTTCCCCAAGTAGGACCTACCATATACAAACCCTATGAGGGTTTTTGCCCTAAAAAACTATACCAGGAGATGGTACCATTGCGATTATCTCACCAAGATGAATCCAACGACTACCTTTACACACTAGGGTAAAAATTTTGACACCAAAAAAGTGTACCGACAAAATATACCATTGCAATTATCTCACCGAAATCCAATGACTATAAATGTGCAAAGGGAGTTCCTTTTTTTTTTCAAAAAAACATTTTGAACAATACTGCGCTAACAAAAAAAATTCTTCTCGGAGTGCAAGTTATGTTTTTTCGTCCCTGCTTGTAGAACTCACACCTCCCCAGATCCGAAAAAATAATGCCGCATGAAACTTGCCCAAATCGAAGCTCTGATACCACTTGTAATGAAATTACTTGGATGTTCGCACAAAATGATTATATATCGCACAAAATAAGCAAGTATGAGAGATCACACATCAATAATTGACAACAGAGTAGGATACTAGATAATATAACAAAATCACTTTGAGGGGACAACCTCCACAATAATGCAATAAGAGCAAAATACTTAATATGATGATCAAAGACTAACCACTACCTTATATATATAGTCTACTTAGCCATGGTTATTCCATAGGCCGACCTAACTAAGAACATAGAGAAATGTAACAAAAATATAAAAGAGGTATGTAAACCACAAGTCGACCACGCATATCCCTAGACACGTCAAATATTAAGGGCATATCAATCTACTTCAACCAGGTGAAACAAATAGTGTAATTCATCAATATTAATTTTGATGAAATACATTATTTCCTCTCATAATTTAACAAACATTCAAAAAATGTTAACCTAATTTTGAGTCCTTATGTAAACTTACAGCCTCAACAAGATGCATGAATTTTCAGTGTTTCTAAACTTTTAATTAAAGTAGGAGTTGGTAACATAACTTCCACTATGCTTAAAGTGGTTATTTTTTATCATTTAGAATATTTTCATAATTTTGGGGCAGTTTCCTAATTACCAATTCCCAAAGTGGTGGTTTCATAAAAATGAAATGAAAAATAAAAATAGAAACAATAAGTAATTGATCTTCTCATTATGAGTGATTCATAAACTTTGATCTCTAAAGGGACATCTCTAGAGATGTACAAGGGTAATTAGATAAGTAATTGAAGTCAAAGAGGGCAGAAGAAGATGCCCATTTATCACTTCTAGCTAGATTTACCCACATTGGGGTTTCCATGTTAAAAATGGTTTTATGTTATGTGGTTTGTTTCTAATCCTTTCTAATTTTTAATGGTTTATATGTACTAGATTAATTATAATGCACTTTCTACAATGTTGTCACTCTTAAACCACAAGCATTTAATTAATTTGACATTGATAAAAAAAATATGCATTTAATTTTAGATAATAAAATTACTCAAGGATATTACATCTCATATTAACCCCTCAATTTTGTTACGAGTAAAAGTCACAGTATTACCTCCTAATTTGCTTATATCCATTAGAAAGATCTTTTTAGAAAAGACAACCATGTATTTTGGAGAGGATTGACAACATCGTCTTAGTTCGTTTCCCCTTACCCTCTTCTTGGTATAATCTTAAAGTTAATTTCGTATGCGACGATGGTTTCCCCATGCTCAAATATGTCATTGCACTATAACATTATAGGAAAAAAATATGCTTATTTTCGATGTTCACTAATTGTAGACACCTAATTTTTGTTACTATTTTTTTGTCTTGATGTAATCATATTAAGATAAAATTGTATAAAAGTAAGATTGCATAAGATATAACATTCAAATTCAAATATGAGTGTAACTAATAGAGCTTTTTTGACTTATTTAAACTCACTATCTATGGAAATATTAAAGAAATTGGGTAGTTGTATTGTGCAAATCTATGATAGGGTAAAATCATAAACAAAGATTATGAGAAGTATTGTGAATGCTCAGATTAGGAAATAGAGTACCTGCACTTGCTCAGATACGTATGTGATTCCTCAAAACTTTTTATGGTGCAGAACCGTCTATTGGTTGTAGAACTATTTATGTCAGTTGTACTAATTTTATGATTATTTTGATCGCTACAACTATGTATACCAATTCTTCCTTTACATTCAAATACCTTCAATCTAGTGTGAATAATTATGCTTTACTTATCCTTACTTAGAAACCATAGCTCTTTACATTATAATATGGATTACCATGAATGATAAAACTGGTGAAAAGGGATGGATTTGGCTATCCCCAATCACCCCTTATAGATAAGCACTACCTACATATCCAAATTCTGAAGAGGGTAGTCAAATTGAACATAACTCTCTAACATAGCTAAGTGTGTGAAATCAATGTAAGATTAGAATGCGATTATATCTTATGTATGGATTTTGTCACATGAAGACATGTAATTTGACATTACAGTGATTTTTAGACTTAGTTCAAGGCTTTCTCCTTCAAGGTGTTTTAGATTTTGAAACTTTAGGATAGTTCGTCCCAATGTGCAAAGTAATTTACAATGATAAATAAGTTCTAAATCAATGTTAGATAGAAATAAGTTTAGGATTAATATCTTTATATAGTGACTCTTTGTGTAATTTACTTCCAATCAATATGTGAAATGTACAAGCTAACTAATATGAGGAATTATAATTTAGGACAATGGCAGTTAAACGGTACACAAATAGATCTAGCCCATGTGAACAAATTCATAGTGTGACACTATCTAAGGAGACCCAAACCTATCTAGAGAATAATAATAGTGATTTGAGATCAACGGATAATTTGATAATGCTATTAAACTTGAGATAGAGCCTAAGTAAAACATGTGTAATAGTAAAATTTGTCAATTTAGGAAGGTTGAGACCATATATGGATGAGTGGCTAAGGAATAATGTGAACAAGAGTCATGTATGTGTGCACAAGACATGTTAAAGATTGGTCAAATTTTACATTTTAAAGCATTTAATACCCAATATGGGTGTGTACAATTACATACATTAAAATAGCAATGTTATTATTGTATTTTCATGCAGATCGACCATTGGTTAAAATTATGCTCTTATTGGCACAATTTTATTTGCATTGAATCCGGTATAGGCCTTCCTTATCACCATTGACTCCTAAACTCCTTTAGGTCGGTTATATGTTTTCCTCTAGATGCTTTCAAATGATCCTGTAATCCATTAGATCTTTGTTTTGAGGGTTTTCATCACATGACTAGTATTAGAATAGCATGATACTAGTCCTACTTCTATTAGACCATTCTAATAGTGGTCATGTTTGTCATGAGTCCTTTCAACCAATCCTTGTATACATTACATTTTATTGTGACTTTGTCCACATTAATGTTTGATTGCATGCTAATAAGGTATTAATTTGATTTTAAGAAGTGTGCATATAATTAAGCACCCTAATGCATTTATTCACCAAGGTATCACATCATATGCTCACATAATTAGAAATATCACATCCAAGGATTTCCTACAATATGTTGTTTATTAAATTTATATATATCAAGTTATCATTGCATACCTTTACCAAACTAAATAGTAGTGAAAGAACATACAAAATTGACTACTTATTTGCACGTGTTTTATGTGGAGGGTGCACAAGTTTTCAAAACACTACACCAACTAAATAAAATATGAAGATAAAGTAGATATGATATAAATACAATAAATACAAGAACATAAATAAACATAGATCTACATATGTTCTAAAAAGTTTGAAAGTACCTCAAAAATCTGATTTAACAAGAGAAATTGATAGATAAGTGTTTGATTTTAACTTTCCTGGATTTATATAGAGGTTGGAGATACTGAAAAGAACGTTCCCAAACTATACATAAAAAATACTGAAAGTAAACAACAATTTTAGATAGTAACCAAAATCAAACCATATGACAATGGCAAGACTAGAATTAGAATGTTCCAACAATGATAATCCCCCTGAAAGTGGTCAACCTATCCTGGTAACAATCAAGTAGGTCTAATAGAGTTCAAAAATTTTAATACCCTTTGTCAGTAAAACCTGTGTAATAGTAACATTGTCGTTTTAGGAAGGTTGAGACCATATATGGATGAATGGCTAAGGAATAATGTGAACAAGAGTCATGTATGTGTGAACAAGTAAGACATGTTAAAGATTGGTCAAATTTTACATTTTTAAGCATCTAATACCCAATATGAGTGTGTACAATTACATACATTAAAATAGCAATGTTATTATTGTATTTTCATGGTAATCGATGATTGGTTAAAATTATGCTCTTATTGGCACAATTTTATTTGCATTGGGTCTTGTATAGCCCTTCCTTATTGCCATTCACTCCTGAACTCATTTAGGTCAATTATATGTTTTCCTCTAAATGTTTTCAAATGATCTTGTAATCCATTAGATCTTTGTTTCGAGGGTTTTCATCACATGACTAGTATTAAAAAAATATGATACTAGTCTTACTTCTATTAGACCATTCTAATAGTGGTCGTGTTTGTCATGGGTCCTTTCAACCAATCCTCTTATACATTACGTTTTATTGTGCCTTTGTCCACATTAATGTTTGATTACATGATAATAAGGTATTAATTTGATTTTAAGAAGTCTGCATATAATTACGCACCCTAATGCATTTATTCACTAAGATATCACATCATATGTTCACATAATTAGAAAGATCACATCTAAGGATTTCCTACAATATGTTGTTTATTAAATTTATATATATCAAGGAGTTATCATTGCATACATTTACCAAACTAAATACTAGTGAAAGAGCATATAGAATTGACTACTTATTTTCATGTGTTTTATGTGGAGGGTGCACAAGTTTTCAAAACACCACACCAACTAAATAAAATATGAAGATAAGGTAGATATGATATAAATATAGGAAAATAAATAATCATAGATCTACATATGTTCTAAAAAGTTTGAAAGTACCTCAAAAATGGGATTTAACAAGAGAAATTGATAGATAAGTGTTTGATTTTAACTTTTCTGGATTTATATAGAGGTTGGAGATACTGAAAAGAACGTCCCCAAACTATGCATAAAAAATACAGAAAATAAACAATTTTAGATAGCAACCAAAATCAAACCATATGACAATGGCAAGACTAGAATTAGAATGGTCCAACAATGATAATCCTCTTGAAAGTGGTCAACCTATCCTGGTAACAATCAGGTAGGTCTAAGAGAGTTTAAATTTTTTAATACCCTTTGTCAATAAATGATACCTATAAAACTCTCTTCTATATGTAAGTAGACGCATGCATGTGTCAAAATACTCTCTTCTAGAGCTCAAGTCCACACTTGTTATTGCATAAATATTGGTATTTTATTTAAGGAGTCTGTGTTACTCAACTCTCAGTCTAATTTTAAATAGGTTTTAAAGTTTGTAAATCAACACTCATTCATGTCACTAAGTAAACCATGTGTACGTTTCTTCATGCCATTTATCTATATGAGATGTTTAATCTAGTAAATAAAACTATATGGTATTTCACTTAAGCCTCTTCTTAGTACAAGTATCAACAAAATGAAATAAAGGAAATCCAAGATGTAATACCTTACAATTGTTTAAGATCATGATTGATATAATTCATCCCTTAAATGCATTAGGGTATTGTAACACCCCCCAAAAAAAAAATTGTGAAATTGTTTTACAGAGTGCAAAACAGAACTGCACACAGGGCCCGTCACGCAACTTCATGATGCAAAGTGCATCACTTTAGATGTTCAAAAGTATTAAAGTACACGGTAACTGGGTTGGGTCACTCTAAACACTTCTCTAGAGTGAACACCTATAGAGGGTTCTATAGAGTAGGTTGCTATCATAATGGTCCCACACGAATAGCCTCCGAGCTTTATGGAAGGCACACGCCTCCCTTAACGAACCACCTAGAAATCTATGACCCTAAGTATTTGATTTATTTTAAATGGCTGGTTTGATGCTTCAAGAGTTGGAAATGACCCATTCTTGGTTGTGGTGCCATCAAGATTATACCCATGAACTAAGTTCATACCAGTAGGATAGGGCAACCACATTGTTAGGAAGTAAGGTATCAAGTATACAAATCTAAAATAAGAGGCTACAACTAGTTAATCATGAGATCTGAAATCATTCAATAGAAGAATTATTCTACCAAGATTCTCTTAGCAAATTTACAATATCTTTGGGAGGTGAGCATCAACATTCAACTACTCCTAATCACAACATCATGAGTTAAAGATCACCTTAATAATGTGAACACCACATAAGACATTAACAATTATGGTGTTCCCCCCTTTTTGGATCATTATACCATGATCCATAGGGTTAGAAATCATCACACCACCATTATTAGCATGGCAAAAGACACAATAGAAGATATGATCAAAGTACCGCAATAATTGATATTGCATTATTAGGAAACCAATATAAAAATAGTTGTTTCCATTATCATTATACACAACGATCAAAAAGGTTACCAAGTTAGAGTGTAATTGCATTCAACAATAAACTTAACCAAATTGTAAAAAATAAAAAATAACCCAAGCATTTTAAATCATAGAGGGTGCTACCTGTCATAATTGTATAGATGATTCCTAACTTGGGGTCCTTGCACCATATTGCCTCACAAGTTTAATGATCAAACATTAAAACAAAATGGATTTTGAATAAATCATGATCTACTTTGTCAAGGATGGATGGCATCACACAAGTGAGCATCTCATCAACTAAGCGTACAAGAGGCATAAGAAAATCAAAACATTCAAATGGTATAGATAAACCATCCCATAAATGGGAAATAGAAGTCTAGCATATTTTTCACCACTTACTTGTCCTTTGGTTCAATGTCATTCTGTTGTCATTAACATGGTTGTTCAAATTAAGTACATAAGAGTTTAGGGTCTATGCAATATTCCATTCCTATAATAAATCAACCACCAGCTTGAATGACCATCAAATAAATCTAAATTGATAACTCATATCTAAGATGATTATGAAATCATAGAATATAGTACCTAAATCATAAGTTCATTCATGATATTTAGTCCACATATAAGATCCAAGGTTCTTTGTGAATTCATCTAGTCTATTCATTGACCTATGACCAATAGGTACTATAATAGTAGGCTAGATTTATTCCATGTCAAGGCCATGGTTATTAATTGTACCATACTTATTGCCCAACCAAGCAACCAACCGACTCAAGAATTCATCACCACTTGATGCGAACAATTAAATGATGCTACCAACCTTGCATCATATGGTCATTAGGAATCAAGATCAACTGAAAGCGACATAATAAACTCAAATACAAAAATACAATCAGCCTTCCATTATTCTATAGCGGATATATGAACAACCATAGTCATATCAAAACGTAAATAGCGAATCAATAACCTTCAAAGGTTTTTAGCAGGCTAAGTCACCAAAATGCATTTATTGGAACTAATCAAAATCAATAGTACCAAAGTCCTGCTAATAAAAAGTATATGGACAATGTCGAGTCATATCAAAAATATAGAGCAAGATTCATTTATGTAATTTGAAAGTATTCTATTTCATTTCTTGAGCAATAGAAATAGATAAGATAACAGAAGTCTATAAATTGGTACAGCCAGCAATTATAATCCAAAATTGATTCAACCAAAAATAAACTTCTACAACAAAGTACTATCACAATTCTAAATTCTGCCAGTTCCTATTATGCCACATCCTTTGGCCAACATATACATATATTATCAACTACACAAGTCATTGATTCAAATCCAAAATGCGTTCGACCCCAAGAAGGATCAGATTCAATAATCAACCATATACTATTGCTGAGAGGAAGTAATTGCAATTAAAGAGTAAGTTTAGAAAAGACAATAACGACCTAATTTCTTGTAACAAGACATTTGTCAATGAGAATAACAAATAATCATCATAATGAACAGCCAACCACATGGCTGCCTATAACCTATGCTCACAATAATATAAATACGAAAACACTTTAAAATGGTTATAAACATTAATCTCCAAATGGATAATTCGATCAAGTTTAACATGTTCCGAAAAGTGATTACAGGCTGATCTGGAAACCTTAAATCTTTCATACATAAATCCCCATACAAACATCCAAACATATCGTTATAACATGGTAAGTACAACTATTGGAATATCCGGATATAAATTTGCTAGTATAATATAAGTGTAAAGTCCTCCTTTCCGTAAACCAACAATGTAACAACAAGCCTCTCTCTTACCCATAACAATAAATGTACAAGACCATTCCTTACATACATAATGGAACCAACTACAACTATAATACAGCAGTGACCGAGCCACAAACAATCAACATGAACTAAATACCAGCAGGTACTACCATAAATCCGCCGCAACACTAAGATCCAAATGCCATAAAGAAGATACACTCAGCAACAAGAGGTCCATCCCTTCAAACCAGTCCTATGAGCCCTCCATCCGGTGGCCCTCACCACCCCATCCATCAGCTAGATAGTGGAGTTCGGTAGCCGGGTGCTCGGTTGAGGTATGGAGCATGTTAGGAGGGTACTAAGTCATCAGTGTGATACAACAGCAGTTATAATATGGGCTCACCACAAAAATCAAAGTCAATAAACATACACGATGGGCATACGTTGTCTATGCCACAAGCTGAACCATGCCATCACAACATAAAATTTTCTCAAGTAGATTTGAGGTCTAATTCGACCGCCTTAAGAACCAGCACAGTCAACGGAATTAAAACACAATCTCAAGCTGAAATCTTAAAAACTTAACGTAATAATAGAAAGCAACAATCGGTCATGATAGAGAAAAAGACATGGCTCACAAAGGACCTTAAGATAAAAGAAGGCATGCACAACAACAATCACCTAAATGAAGCGAGAAGTAGTTTTAGAACAAACTTCCCGTCCATAAGAATTGCACTCCCAACATATGTAAATAGGTTCCCAATTCGAATCAAACATCCACAAAATATCAAAAACCCAGGTGAATACAAGAACCTACTACTCACAGTCCATAAATATAAATCCATGGAATATAATAGAGTTAGTGTGTGCTTCGGGCCATTAAATCCATGATTCAAGCCAAATCATTAAAACTCCACTATATATAAATGAATATATACACCTTTCTATATGTATATGTATCTATATATAACTGTTCAGGGCTCGACAAGCATTAATAAACATTAGAAGATTAAAACAGGGCCATGCCAAAACCCAGCTTCACACAGCAGATCCAAAAGTCTCAAAGAAACCCCACGAAACATCAAAATGGTCAAAACATCGAGTTAAGAGTTCACCAGGGTTTGGAATATGGGAGAAAAACAATCGATGCACACCCCGGTAGCATGCTATGCATAAGATATAAATATAACCAGAATTATTTTTACCCAATTTTGTAGACTTCTCCTAATCGTGGCAACAACAGAACAAAGCCCACATAATTATTAAAAAAATAGGAGATTTGGATTTTCCATTAACAGGCCAAGTGCAACTCCTTCTATGGCTCAAGTAAAATGGCCAAGTGTAGCAATTTCGAAACACTACAACTTGTTTCTGTATGCCAAAGGAAAAATAACATAGCGGGAGCGGTCCAATATAGCATTGAAATCGATTTGACGAGACATAAAACAAAACAGATTTCCTTGGCTAGAGTAAACGATTCACAGGTCTTGCTCACTACGTTTTGACTTTGCAATAAGAAACTATTAAAATTATAAACCCTGCGCCAGGTTTTCCCGCTTGCATAATTTTCATAAAAAGGCATGATTAGAATGCTCCTCAAGCCAATAATAAAAAAACCCCAAATTGAAACGACCAGCCAAAGATTCAAACAGAAAACCCATAATTTTATAAGGAAAGAAAATCGAAATAATCACACTGAAGGTTCATATACAGGCCTCAATGCTAACAAAACCGAAACCCCTCAATCTTAATAAGGTAAAACCCATACAAAAAGGAAACCCGTAATTCACCCGTAGAATAAAACGTTTTAATAGCGCTACAGTCCCATTACTATGCACAGCATAATACCAACAACCAGCAGAAAAGACCATAATCAACAGGGAATAACCCCCTTACCTCACCGTTCTGGGAAGGTCGCCATTGGATAAATGTTAATTACCTCCAGGCTCGCTGTGTTTTTGTTTTCTGTTTCTGCCCTTTCCTCCTTCAACTCCTTCTGCCCCTATCGTGGCCTCTCCAAAACTGCCGCGCCTCTTCTTCCTCACCTATCTCTCCTTTTTCCTCCCTCCTGCCATAGCCCGTGGACTCTCCTCTTCTTAGCCCGTGGAATGGATAAATAAAACTGAGGGAGGTGGCATTCAGTTGACCAGTGTTGTAGTAAAGCTACTTTTATATGCAGATGACCTTATTCTTATAGCAAAAACTGCCCATGGTTTGAGGGATCATTTGAAGGCATTAGAGCTATTTTGCCAAGATGTCGGGATGCAAGTGAACATTAGCAAGACTAAAGTCATGATCTTCTCTCTAAAAAGGAAACAACAACAAACTAATTTTATGTTCGAAGGTAGCCCATTGGAAATCGTCGAAGAATACAAGTATCTTGGTATTGTTTTTCATAACATACTCAGTTGGGAAACTTGCAGAGCAAAAAGGATTCAAGGAGGTTGGAGAGCTTCTTACCTTCTCCAGAACAGATGCAGGAAAGCAAAACTTTGGGACTGGAAAACCAAGAAAACCCTTTTTGGTTCGCTGGTCACACCGGTTGTCCTCTATGGTTGTGAGGTTTGGGGAAGCAGCATGTCAAATCACAGATGGAGACAGTTGGAAAGAATTCAAAAACATCTTGTAACCAATAGTCTTAAAGTTAAAGCAACTGTTCCATATGAGATCCTCCTAGCGGAAGCCAGTACTTTCCCAATGGAAGCTGTGGCGATTTCACGGGTACTAAGCTACATAAAAAAGGTTGAAAACATGGGGAATCACCGGTGGCCCAAAATGGTGGTGAACGAGGTGCTAGATCGGAGGAAGAAGACGTGGATGAAGCAAAACATCAAGTGGCTGGGAAAATGGAACATTAAGTTACATGAGTGCCCTAACTCCAAAGAGGAAATAAAAAACTCTGTATTAGAAAAATTCAGGACTGCCATGTAGACAAATCAGATTGGACGTAAAAAAATGCATTATATCAAAGAGTTTAATCCCACTTGGGAACACGGGGATAAAGCATACCTAAGTGCCGAACTTAAAGGTAATGCTAGGATCTTAATGGCACAATTGAGGACCGGTTCACACCATCTTAGGTGTGAAACGGGAAGATGGACGGTTCCCAAGGAAAGATGGGAAGATAGGACTTGTATTTTTTGCAAGGATAGAGTGGTTGAAACTGAACAACACTTCATTAGGGAGTGTGATGCATACAAAGATATTCGTATGCAGCAAGATAACAGTGTGAATGTGGGCAGTTTTAGTGAATTATTTGAGGGGGAAAGGCTACACAACACAGCCTGGCTGTTGGTAAAGATTCATAAGAGGCGAGATGACTTCGAAAAGAATATGAAGAATCTCTAATGATCTTGTCACTTGGTCCCATAGACTTTTTGGTCTCGTGGACGTCATTAAAACTCATTTCAATTTCATTTCAATTTCCTTTTCGTCCCCGTACCAACGCCTATCGCTAACCATCTCTCCCGTCCCACCATTCTCTCCTCTTCACCGTCCATCAACCACCCTCACCTCTTTCCTTCTGTACGCACTCCTCCATTCCCCCAAGGAAAAATGCACGAGGCTCTAGTGGGCAACTTGAGTTAGTGGCATCAAAAAGCAGGCCGTAATGGCCAAATGAATATTTTAAATATCATGCCTCCCACGATTCTACAAAACAAATGGACCTCCAGCATGGTGGAATGAGTTCTCCCACTTAAGGTAAAAGAGATCATGATCTTGACATCAGACCAAGTCGAAATCAAGGTTTATGTGCAGTCCAAGTCATTAAGGACTAAAATCAATTATTTGCCAAGTCTTAGTCATGACAATCGAACTCACAAAACCAAACAAAAGGCTTAACAATAAAATAACTGACATTACCAAGGCTCAAACGAGAGTGGAATAGAATTAACATTGACCACAAAAGATCAAAACAATAAACTGAGCAGACCGCAAGACAACAATTAAAAAGAATTCCTTCAATGATTTAGAGATTAAATAAAAAATTGGACAATGCTTTTATATCATTTGGTCTACAAAGCATGAAGGAGATGGATATAGAGGATGTATAAATTTATTATGTGTAGAGTAAAAATTTACTTTATGTTTTATTCTATTTTTCAATCGCGCGTTGCAAATTTTTGTCTTCGCATACTTTGGTCCGAGATGGCAGAGTTTTGAAAATAGAGCGCGGGTTCTATTTTCCTTTTGATTCATTTTCTCTAAGTGTTGAAATCAAGCGGATATTGCCAAGTGTCATCTTTCGAGGCACCTTCTATATGTTCTGTGAGTTGGTTAGAATGTGCCATGTGTCTCATAGCAGCTCAGGGGAACATGACAAGTGTCATCATCTATGGTTTCATATCGGCACCCACATTTCATCTATTTCCAGTGAAAGGTTTCAAAAGCTAAGTATCAAGATCAAGTGGAAAGTGCCAAGTGGCAGTCACAGAAGGTCTCAATGTTGCTTTTCTAAAAGTGATGAAAGCTGCCACGTACTCCAACAAAAGAAAGTGAAAGCCACCACGTGTTGCGGTCTGAATTATCTTCATCTTTGCTTCACTGATATAGCAAAGACTATGGTGGGTCCCAAGTTTTGTTTCTTAAGTAAGCGGAAGCCAGCAGGTGTCATTGTCCATGTAAATGTGAAATGAGACCCAAATTATTTCTATGGTATAAATACAAGTAACGGAGACCGCCACATGTCATCTTTCACAGGTTTCTAAAAAGGCAACTACAAGCAGCGGAGATCAACACGTAACCCATGTAAGAGAAGCAGAGATTGCCATGTGTCTTTTAATAAAGAAGTGGAGATTGACACCTATCCTGATGTCCCTTTTAAAAGAAATGTCGTGAATCTTATTGTCTTTTAAGCTGTTGGAGTTTTGAGAAAGCGGATAGCGACAAGTGTCAAAGGCAGAACATGGCTGAGCAAAGACACAAAAGAGTATAAGTTACGTGGAAAGTGCCGCATGTCTTCAATAGGTGCTGCAGAATATGACAAGTGTCATTCTCTGGCATTTCCTAAAGTAATAAGAAAATTGGCTGAGTGTTACTTAGCATTTAAGAGAAGGGAGCGTCCTGCAATCTGTTACAGCCAATGAACTGCCAGAAGACAAAGCATTTCAGAATCTATAAGATATCTTCTATTAGACACATTCAGTTAGGGAAGATTTGATTTGGGCCGTTAGATTGAGAACAAGCAGACAATCCAGAGTGGATCTGAGGCTATAAATAAAGATGTAGAGAATGATCAGGGGGAGATCCATTATCAGAGAGGATCCAAAGATCAGAGAGAATTTTTGAGAGAGAATTATTGTAACAAGTTTAGACTTTCTAGAGCTGTGGCTAAGTAATATCATTTGCTTTTCTCTCGTTTTCTTGAGTTGGAAGGTTTACATAACTGTACGTGTTTATGTGCCTCTTATGTGATCAGAAAATTCAAAAAAGAAGATTGAACCCTATGCCTTTGTTGACATTTTATGTATCACTACAAAAGTAGTCTATGCTGTGAGCCTCTGTTTCTATTGTTTCCATCTTTTACATTGATCATGCACTTGTTTGCTCTTAAATGTAAATGAATCATACATATAGTCTCACTGTGCTCAGGATTAAGATTGAATTACATTCAGGCGCATCGCCATAGATTAGATTTCTTTTCTTGCATTTGTGTTTCTGATTTAAATTCATATCCCTTTTCCCAGTATCTACTCAATTTAAAGAAGAACTAGCTTCTCTAAAATCTGGAGGTTGTTTCAAGATGCAAGTCCCATATCTTGAAACTTCCCATTGTTGTTGATTGGAATCAAGCGCAATTTTAAATCATCAACATTATGATATACCTCTTCCAATCTTTGATGTTCCTCTATCTACGTTTGAATGACTTTTTGACATGTCTCTTAAGTATGATATATTCTTTTATAGTACGACATGTACATCGATTTGGTTCATCAAGATGAGGGAGGTTTATAGAGATGTTAATGGTGAGTTGTTTATGAGTTTTGTCAATAAATGATAAATCATCTTACTAGTTTCAGAGTTGTAACACACCATGACTAACCCAAATTGCTAAAGGAGGATAAACATCATGTTTTTAACTTTGTTTTATATTAATATGGTAAAAAACTCATTGAGAATAAGACCTTAATCTATCTATAAAATGTTTTAATAAAGTTAAGAGATGTGGTTTATATAAGAACCATTAAAACCCAAATTCAATTAGAAAAATAAACACACCATCCATTATATTTAAGAAGGGTGGAAAAATATGATTTTAAAATGGGAGGATAATGAAATTGCACATAAAATAAAGAATAATAAAATATGGGCATGTGAAGGAAACAAAAAAAGGGTTGAAGCAAAACATGTTATTCATTATATAACCCAAAAAGCTCTTAAAGGAGTGTTTGCTGAATTTATAAGTTTACTAATCCTTCCTATTTATTTTAAATAACTTCATTTGAATTTATATTGTGTTTATTATTTAATAATTAATGTATATTTTATGTCTTTACATGATAAGGTATTTGAACATATACTAATTGAAGAAGATGTTCATTATTTGAAAAAGAATAACTTTTGATAATATGTTGCCATATAATATGTAAGTCGGCTTTTTCATTTATATTTTTTGTTTGTTAGTATTTTTTTAAATTTATTCTAATTTAATTCTGATTGTAATATTAATTTTCTTATTTCATGAAACTAGCTTTCGAATCCCACCACCAAATGATCACATCTAATTGAAAATGGAGGAAGGTTAGGTAATACTCCTAAAACACATCAACATCACAAAAGGCATCCAAGTAAGTATATTTTTAAACCTTTTGAATAATTCATTTAAAGTTATAAGATTAGGTTTTAGGGACAACTAGGTGGTTAAAGAATAATATTGAAAAATACTTAACGATTGTTTAAAAATTTGGAAAAATGGAAAAAAATGGAAAATTTTGGAATTGTGTTTAATTTGTCAAGTAGTAATTTACTTTTTATTTTTTACTATGTAAAGGACATTAGTTGATTTTCATAGTAGAATTGTGTATGTTATATGTAAATATTACTATATTTCAATTATAACACTTTTTTGTTAAAAATGTAAGTCATAATATTGTATTGATGATGACGAAGAAGAGGAGGAGGAATATTAGATAAATATATTTATTTATTTATTTATTTTATTATTTATGCTCATAAATTATTTTATACACTATTGTTTAATAATTTAAAATCATTTTTTTTTAAGATAGTTGTCGATATTTTGTATGTATTATATTCTTTTTAATGTTCATGTTGGTTATGGATTTGAGAAAATTAATCTAAATAAATGATTATTTTTTAATAAATTATTAATTAATATATTAATTATTGATATTGTCAATTAATTCTAATAAAAATCTTACTATATATTTAAATTTCAATTATTACATATTCAAAAAATATAACTAAAATTTAATGTATTTTATATAATTAATAGTTATTATTTATTCTAAAAATAATTAAATTTATAAATTACATTTTCTTTTTCGAAAAAAAAATCATAAATTTATTCATTTGGAAAAAGTTACATCATAAAAATGCATAAAGAAATTAGAAACAATAGTCGTATAATAACCCTAGTGGGTACAAATAGACATATAGAAAAAAAGAAAATAATCCCTAGCCAATAAATCAAGTGAGGACGATAAATTTTCAGCCAGAAAATAAAAAAGCCATGACCAAACTAGGGATAATGAACATCAATGCAATGACCCTTAGTGCAAAGTGATGATGCCATGTACATGTGTCCACCAATTTAACAAAGTCAAGCCAGGAGCAAATAATAAACTAGGAATTCTATGAGGAAAAAGTAACTATAAATTCCTACACATCCATGAATAACGGCAAGCATAAAACATCAAGACATCACCGCAAATCCCCCAAACTGAGGACTTAAATACTATAAAAAAAATCCCAAAAATAATTGATTTAGAGTAACCATCCTTTGTCTCTAGATTCACCCATTGTCCTATTTCCAACAAAGGGCCTTCTTAGTATAATGAGTCAACAACAATATTCAATTTACAATAAATATGTTTATATTAAATGGATGTGAAAACCCGTGTCTTATGGTTTATTTATTAAGGGAAAGGTCCTAGTAGCTGCACACTTTAATTTTGGACAGTGAATTAAGGTGATATAACATCACATTAGATTTTAAAAAAATTAACCATTTTAATATGTCATTTTAACTATTTATAACTAAGGTTTCAAGGTCTAACACATTATACATTTATGATATAATCGATTTTATCATGAGAGGTCATAAAATGCATTTTTTAAACCTATAACCAAAACTTAACCTTTGGAGCACCAATAGCTGTGCATTAGAGTATCAATACTTGAGTCTTACTTGTAAAGATGTGATTGGTTACTTTTAATTTTATAGAATAAATGTTGAACAAGTATTAGATACTACTTATTCAGCTTCTATTGCACTTTAATATTTATCTACACCAATATGTTTCATCGATGGAGCACATGTTAACAAAAGCCATGTTCAACAATTGGAACATGCACGGCGATTGGGACCTTTCCCCTAGAAGATGAAACAAAAGATAGTATTTCTAATTTATTCACATTCAACATCTGGTTTTTAACCACGTGAGAGTCACCCAATACTTTTAACCTTAGAAGATCACAATCCCATGTAAACTTAAGGAGTAACTTGAGGGCAATTAATTTGGCATAATTTTTTGTTCCCATTCCTAAGCCTACTTTTAACTTAACAAAATGATTGTTGTTGATGTATAAAATACCACCATCATTGTATCTACTTGCATTCTCTTTACTTGTCCCATCAAAGAACCCCCAAGGCATAATAGAATCAATCATCAAATGAGTAATTTGTGTAAGAGGCTTAACTTTCATATCTTTATTCAAACTTTCAAAAACTTTTTGTATCTGAATATATGTTTAAAAAGGAAGAGTAAATGTATTTTTTTAAGATGTTTGAATTTCTATCTAACCAAATCCCCCAAGTTATCACAAGTGGTAAAGCTATGACGAGTTTTAAATCCTTGATACTATACTAGTTATGTAAACAAGTTTCTATGTTTTCCCCATGTCATGCTCTGGATCTCTTGAATAAAACACCAAATTCATCGAGCACCTTATGTATGTAAGGTTAGTCAATAAATAAGTAATTAATAGATTCATTTTCATCTTTACACAAAGTAAATTTTCCTAATCCCTTTCATCCTCTACGCAATAAAGTATCGCATGTTATAATTTTATTATTCAAACCCAGCTACATGAAGATTCTAGTTTTAATACGATAATTGACCTTCCATATGTGTTTACACCACCATAAATTATTTTCAAGTCCATCAAATGAAAACATGGATTTGTAGCCATGTTTTGTAGTGTAGTCCCCCTTAACATATTTTTAATCCAAACAAGTTCATCCTCAACTGCTTGTATAATTCACACATGATTACATATCAATGTTCCAACAAAAACATCCAAGTAGTCACTATCTCTCCCCTCTAAGACACAATGTTGTGCCTTCGGCCATCTTTATTGCTAAAAATATGTAGTATTAGGGTCAGTCACTTGTGATAAAGTAGCCACACCATAATCCTGTAGTTGATAAATAATATTATCTAGTACCTTATGTGCATTAACACTCCCCACCCAAGGATCAACTATGATCCTAACTTTACTACCATTACCAATGTTCCAAGTAACCAAGTTACCAATAAGAGGGAATGTTTTCACTAATGTTTTCTAAATGATGGAAACATTTTTAATGGTTTTAAAAGGCTTCCTGATCCACTCAAAAAATGATAGAGGATCCAATTATTTATGTTCTATAACCTTCTTCCAAAAACTCTCCTTAGAAATAAGTCTCCATAAACTCCTAGCTACCAATGCTTTTCCAGAAAAAATGAATATTATTTAGGCCCCATCCTCCTTGTTTCTTTGGCTCAACATTTATTTCCCACTTAATGAGAACCATACCTGCTTTAACCTTTTTGCCAATCCAAATAAATTTAAAACACTATTTCCAAATCTTTTCCAAAACACCAACTAGAATGTGTGTGGATCCATGCCAATAGACAAGAACAACTTCTAAAATAGATTTCAAGAGAGTCAACCTACCTTCCAAAAAGATCCACCTGTTACACTGCATATTAATACACTTATTAGTCTTGGCAAACAACCAATCCCAATCCTATTTCCCATAAGCATTGGGCTTAAAAATAAAACCCAAATATTTTATTCCATAATGGAAATCAATCTTAAAAAAAGGAATAATTTGTGATAAATATCTCTTCTCCAATTCAAATAGAGAAAAACATGACAAAGTGGACTTATGAAAATTGACATCCATTCTTGTAGCTCTACAATAGGTTTCTAAAATATCCTTATATCTAGTAGAATCACTAATGGAACCTGTAGAGTAAAATACTCTACATTTTGTTTTGAGTTTCAGTTGCGCACTCCAATTTTGTCCTGCGTATTTTAGTTTTGGCAGTGAAGGTTTTGACATAGAGCATGGGCACGGGTTTTCATTTTGCCTAAGTTTTGTCTAAGTCTCATAGTCACTCGGAACATGTCAAGTGTCATCAACTGGGACACATTATAATTTCTCAAAGTAACACGGATGGAGCCACGTGTCCTGTTATATACCCACAGAACATGACAAGTGTTGACATCCGCATTTCAGTTTCTTATAAGTTTCAAAAGCTTCTTTCAATAAGCTTGTCTCAATGCGCACAGAAGATGCCAAGTGGCAACTATGGAAGGTTTTAATATGTTTCTCTATGTTACGCGAAAAGTGCCGTGTGTCCCTTGTAATATCTGTGGAGACCAAGTGTCGACATCCACAATTTCTTCCTTTTGTTTCATTGTTGAGAAAGGACTATGGTGGGCCCTAGGTGAGTTGCTAAAGTAAGCAGAGCATGCCAAGTGTCATCATCTGTGTGAGTCTAAATGAGTCCCAAATGTTTCTATAGTGTTTCTAAAGCTCAGCAGAAGTTGCCATGTGTCATCTTCCATAGGACTCTCAAAAGGTATCTAAAGCTTCTATAGACAAGTGGAAGCTGCCACGTGTCACTTGTTAAGACTAGCAAATGCTGCCAAGTGTCCTCACCTATTTCATAGTGGGAAATTCCATGAGTGTCTGTTTCAGCTAATGAACTTGCAGAGAGGTTAACCATTCAGATCTAAAAGATATCTTATGTCAAACACTTCTAGTTAAGTTCTAGTTTGCCTTTAATTCAAAGGGGACAAATAGGTTGCACTTTCAATGTTTGTAGGCCCCAAATATCTACCCAGTGAACTACTTCACCTACTAGAATTAACTCTCACTGAGTTTCCCTCTTTGACTCTTCCTTCTCTTGGTCCTAGCCTTAGGGTCTTTGAATGCATCAGGTCCGTGTTCTAAGTCTACAAGGATTAACCAGATGCTTCATTGTAGCAATTTTGACATTCATGGGTCTCTCTTCCTTTGAAGGTTAATGGCTGGCCATTCACCCTAATTTTGATGTTTGCAGGCCTATCATTTTGTTGTGACACAGGTGAGGACACGTGGTGGCATCCGTGGCTTTGAAATAAGCTTCTGGGAATAGGCCTTGAGACTTGTTAGAGGCTGGAGGTGCGAACACAGACACATGGCAATTTTTACTGCACTAAGATGGGACACATGGTACATTTCACTCTATGAAGCTTCATTTGAAACTATGTCTTAGCGCGTGACACTTGGCAGCATCCACTACACTTTTGAGGCTCGACCCTTCCTGAAGGGAACTTGCCCTTCAGGTTCTCAAATAGGGTCTATTTTATGTGTCAAGTGTCCTTTCGCAAGGGTCTCTATCCTTCTAGATCCTCCTGGTGGCCTTCAGGCTTTTCATCTTCAGTGGGCCTGTTGTTCCATGTATTTCCTTTGGACAAATTATCTGAAGGAATTCCTTCATTTTCTTCAGACAAAAAGTTTGAAGAAATTCCTTCGAACAATTTGTCTGAAGAAATTCCTTTCTTTAGCTCTGTGCCTCCCACAAGGGCATCCCTCTTTGACACATGGTAGTATCCATCACTTCTTGCCAAGGACACATGGAGTCTTTTGATGCATCGTGTTGAAACCCTCCGCCGTCGACACCTAGCACTTTCTGCTATCGGGCTTTTGTAGCATCATAGAAACACTTGGGGCTCACTTGGGTTCTTTTGAATGATGACACTTGTTAGCCTCCACTGATCTCTACACAGGACACGTGGCATCATCTACCAATTCTCAGAAACAAAGTGTAATGGGGCCCAGTTGATGACACTTGGTAGCATCTGCCTGACTCTTTCTTTTGTGCACACTTATTTTCTTAACTGAGGCAACCTTTGAACCTTTAAACCCATGAACCTGATGAACTTATGAAGCAGTTCAAGGTTCAATGGTTCAGTCAGTTCATTCCTTTGAGTCAATTTGGCATCTTTGAACCAAGCGCACTAAACTGTTTGGGGCTTGAACCCATTGAACTGTTGAACCAAAATGGTTCAAGGTTCAACGATTCAAGCCTTTGAAACTCGTTAGATGCTCGAAGCTATATAACTTTGAAACGGTTGAACTTTGAACCTCTGTCGAAGCACTTAGCTCTCATTGACGATGTTGAACCTTTGAACCCATTGAACTGAAATGGTTCAAGGTTCAATGGTTCAATGCTTACCGATGGACTCTTTTTTTGATTGAAACAAGGCGCTGACCCAAAGTTGAAGATGACCAAGTGTTGGAAACTGGTTCTTTTGATTGAACTCCCCTGTAAAAGCCTTTGAACCTATTGAACCTGCTATTCCCCTTACTAAAAAGTTTGAAAAATGAGGAATTTGAAAGCTCAGAACAAATTTTGAAAAGGGAAGAGACAATTTTGGTCTTGCAGGGCCCAAAATAGTTCATATGTTGTCCCAAAAATGAGTGATATTTTTGGGGGACAACAGTTTTCATCTTTTACATTGATCATGCATTGTTTGCTCTTTAATGTAATTGAATCCTAAAGATAGCTTCACTGTGCTTAGTATTAAGGAATGAATCATACTCAGGCACATCACCATATTTAAATTTTCTTTCATTGCATTGGTGATTCCATTTAATTCTTATCCCTTTTTCCCACAATACATTTAAGATAAAGAAGAGCCAGCTTATTTAAAATCTGGAGGTCATTTCAGGTCGCAAGTCCCACATTCCTAAAACTTCCCATGTTGGTGTTGGAAATAGTGCAATTTTAAGCATCAACAATTTTTAGCACACCTAGTGGGACAATCTCTTGAAGTTTCTTTCAAGAATGTATGAACCAGAGAGCTACAAGGATTCAGAGCTGTGGACCAGTAACAAGAGCTCAATCTGTTGTGAACCCAGGTATTCTTTTACCACCATTGATAACTAATTCAAGAAGAAGGGTCAATCAGTTTATAGCAACACCAAGATCAAATATGGGAGCACATATAGCCCCAAGGAATTATGCAAATTAGAACACTAGCAGTCCTTTGATTCTCCCAGTACCACCAGCCACTTGAGATCCTATTCCAATAAATGCCCTGAAAGCTCTACCCAAATTTAGTGGGAAAGATTTCAAAACACTTGAAGAACATCTACAGGATGTGTCTGATGTATGTGCAATACATATGATCACACCGCAAAATGTGGCTATAAGATTGTTAGCAACTTCTTTTAATGGGAAGGCTCTGGATGGGTATAGATCTTTGACCCCAAATACAATATCTACATGGGATTAGCTTGGAGATGCTTTCTTTACAAGATTTGAAGAAAAGGGTGATAAATCTTCCTTGTTGCAACAATTGATTACTATCAAAAGGGCACCACAAGAAGCAATGACTGATTTAAATTCAAGATTTCAAAAGACTTGGAAAAGAATTCTTGATACAGCAAGACCATTACCAGGTATGGCTATAGTATTTTATCTTAAAGCCTTAAATTTAGATATATCAGTAATGATTCAGTCACTTGGAGGTCAGACTCTGCTAGAAGCCTATGACTATGCAGTCAAAGCTAAAAATAACTTAATAGATGCTGGAAAGTTGCCCCCAAGGCCTCCCATGCCCATGTTTCCAGAGATTACCTTACCTTTGCCTTAAGAAGCCCCTAATCCCATAGCCCCACCTGTGTCTATGTATACATTTCCTCAACAACCTGCTAAAGTAGTTGTCCCTATCCAGTCATCTGAGATGGATGATGTCAAGAACATCTTAAGGACATTTTCTAATGAGATAATTAACCTAAAAAGACAGCATAATCCTTATGCTAGACCCCAATATCAAGGCTACCAAGGAAATAGACCTCCACCACAGCCAAATCAGTATCAAGGTCCTCAAAGGCAAACTAACCCTCAGCCATTGAACCAATTAGTTACAGTCCTTACACCCTCATAGACTATTCCCCCTAATCCAAACAGAGAGATTATTCTAAGGCAGAATAATTATGTAGATGGCACCAATGCCTGGTGTTTCCCTTGTAATAATGCACATATGCCCAGAGATTGTCCCAAGGGTAATCTACAACAAAATATAGCAGAGCAAAGAAGAATGGATGGAAAATTTGCAAATACTTCTGACACTCAACCCTACCAATCCCCTGGTATGCAAAATTCAGTCCTGGTGGCTCAGAAGCAAGGGATATCCTTACAGCAAGAAGAATAAATAGCCCCTAAGCATGCTTTGTTTTCATGGGTTGAAGATGAAGAGTCAGTATTCTTAAATGAAGCTTCTACTTCCAAGAAGCCATTGGTACAATCAGATTACTACACTAGAGCTAAGAGAAGGATGATGGAACGACTTGAAGTCACAAATAATGAAATTATGGGGATTCCTCCATTTCAAGGTCATCAAAACATAACTGCTAGACAAGAAATACCTCAGCCAGTGTAGAACCAAGTAATTTTTGGACAAGTTCAAGAAAAATCAAGGTACCCTTATTATCCAAGAACCCAAACACTAGGACCGGTGAATGTGGTGGATCAACTGAAGAGGACCCCAACACATGTGTCAATATGGGACATGTTAGCTATTCCTGAGCAAAAGACACTATTGAAAGAAGCTCTACAGGGCCAAGCAGTGCCTAACCATACTGGTACCAAAGGAGGACCTGCTGATAAGCAAAAGTGTAAAGACACAGTTCCTTTGCAAACAACAGCCCTTTTAAACAATACACCAGAGGTAAGCAAATACAAACCAAAGCCCTTCTATTTGACTTTGATAGTTGGAAAGAAACTGTTACATAATGCAATGATAGACTCAGGGGCCAATACTATAGTAATGCCTAAACAAATAGCAGATGCTTTAAAAATAAAGTATGAACCACTTATTAGAGGAGTTATGCAGCTAGATGGGAAATCGGTGAAAACAATAAGGAAAATTAAACAACTCCCATTGCAATTGTCTACTTTCCCTAATATAATTGTCAATCAGGATGTGATAGTCATAGATATACCCCCTGTATTTGGCTTATGTTTATCTGGAGATTTCACAGCCAAGATAAGAGGTTATATGTCACTTGATTGGTCTCACCTCATCCTAAGAACCAAATATGGTACAAAAATGAAAATACTATCTGAGTCACTATCTAAGGATCACATCACCAATGAACCAACCCCAAAATTAGAGGTAGCTCATGCTATGCTGAATAAGGAAGAAAGGATCTTTGTTGAAGAGTTAGGTGACTGGACTGAACATGACCAAGAGGAGGAAAATACCTAGTTGTTAACTATGATGCAAAGTGACCCTTATGGAAATTATGACTCTACTGGTCTAGGCACTTATGTCATATTTGATGAAGATCATGAAATCCCAAATGTTTTAAGGGAAGAAATGCCAAAGACTCAAGATTCTAAAAAGGACTCAGAAATCTGGACCTTAAATTTTGATGGGGCTAGAAGTAAAAATGGTGTTGGAGCAGGAATTTGTCTTGTTGCTCCAAATGGTGAGAAATTTTTAAGAGATATCCATTTCCAATTTGCCTATACTAATAATGATGCTGAATATGAATCCTTAGTACATGGGCTCATGTTAGCCAAGAAAAAGGGAGTAAAGAATCTGATAGTAAAAGGAGATTCAGAACTAGTGGTGAAACAAATCAGAGAAAATGCAATAACCAAAAATGTAAGGATGAGATCCTATAGACACAAAATTTGGGACTTAATAGATGATTTTGAAGCTTTCAATATTGAAGTAGTTCCTAGAACCCAAAATTTTGAAGTAAATAGGATGGCACAGATTGGCTCACAGTTTGACCCGGTAACTGATCTATTAGTCAACAATGAGTCAGTCAAAGTTATAGTAAGGCCAACTATCCCGGACAATGATGAAAATTGGCAAGTCTTTGAAAATGATTTTTAGGTACTCTCATTTTTTCAAGAGTCAGGGGAATTTGCAGATCAATTGCAACCCAAAATTGAAGAAGCATATGGAGACCAAATTATTCAATTAAAGACCAATAAGCTTCTCAAAGGCTTGATTACTTTAGAAAACCTATTTGATCCAAAAGATGTAAGCCTAGAGAAGAAAAGGTTTCAAGCAAATAAAGCAAATTATTCTGAGATACAAGTGAGTGAAGGGAGAAAAATAAATATTGGAAATTCCACAACCCAAGAGGAAAGGGAAAGACTAATTAACTTGTGTGAAAGATATGACAGAGTAATATCCTAGACCTATGAAGACCTTCATGGCTATAACAGAGACATCATTCAGCACACCATAGAACTGACAGAAGGATCTAAGCCAGTCCGATAGAAGCAGAGGACAGTGAATCCAATGATTGAACCTCTAATGGTGGATGAGTTGCAAAAACTCTTAGAATCTAAAATAATTTTTCCAATCAAACACTCAACCTGGGTATCCAATCTAGTACCAGTTATAAAAAATAATGGTGACATAAGGCTCTGTGTGGATTTCAGAGACCTAAATAGAGCATCTCTAAAAGATCACTATCCCCTACCCTCTATGGAACAAATTTTACAGACTGTGGCTAGATCAGAGAGATTTTCCTTGCTAGATGGTTTCTCTGGATACAATCAGATTTGGTTGGCTGATGAAGACCAACACAAGACTGCATTTACTACCAAATGGGGAATGTTTGCATATGCCAAGATGCCATTTGGCCTGTCAAATGCTGGAGCAACTTTTCAAAGAGCAATGGATGTAGCATTTGGAGAACTCATAAATAAAATCATTATGATTTATCTTGATGATCTCAATATTTTTTTCAAGAATGTTGTTGATCATTTTGATCATCTGGAATCTATTTTTAAGAAGTGTCAAAAGTTTGTAATATCCCTGAATCCCAAAAAGTGTATCTTTGCAGTACCTCAAGGCAAACTACTGGGACATATAGTATCCAAAGAAGGAGTCTCTATAGATCCAGAGAGAGTCACAGCCATAATGAACTTGTCTCTACTAGTAAATAAGAAGGCAGTTCAGTCTTTTTTGGGAAAGATTAATTTTGTCAGTCGGTTCATATCAAACTTTGTAGGCCTAATGAGACCAATGACACTCTTGTTGAAGAAAGACCTGGTGTTCAAGTGGAATACAGAAGGAAGACAAGCTTTTGAGGAGGTCAAGAAAGCAATTTCAATAGCCCCAGTACTTAGTAACCCAGACTTCACTAAGTCTTTTATAATGTATGTTTATGGAGGAGAGTTCAGTGTTGTTGTTGTCCTAACACAGAAAGATGATCAACAAGAGGGAGAACACCCAATAGCCTTTTTCTCAAGGACTCTTAGGGAGTATGAAGCCATATACAACTTTGTAGAGAAACATGCATATTTTATGGTAAAATACCTCAAAAATTTTAGGCATATGATATCAAGAAATAAGATTTTGATACTTGTGGCTCATCCTAGTGTCAGAAAATACATTATGGAAGGTGAAATTATTGAAAAAAGAGAAAATTGAATAACAAAGATCCTTGAATATGATGTAGAGGTTAGACCCATTAAGTTGGTCAGAGGTAGGGGGTTGTGCCAATACATGGCTCAAGATATGGAAAAGATGATAACTGAAGAAACATAAAAGGAAAATGTATTGAGGATACAAGAAATTGATCAGAACTCTTGGGTCACAAACATAATCCATTTTATGAAACATGGGATTTTTCAAAAAGAGCTCTCTCAGGACAAGAGGAGATACTATAGGCAGCAAGGGGTCCATTTTGTTTTAATTGACCAAGTTCTTTTCAGAAGAAATACTGATGGCATACTTTTAAGATGCATAGAGAAAGATGAGGCTCAGAAAATACTACATGAAATGCACCATGGAGTCTCAGGTGGACATTTTTATGTAAGAACCATAGCTATAAAGATAAGTCAGGCAGGTTATTTTTGGCCCACTTTATTTACAGACTATTATCAACTAGTCAAAAAGTGCCAATCTTGTCAGTATTATGTGGGGAAGAGAAGGAATGCAACAATGCCCCTTAGTCCTATAATTATTGATGAACCCTTTGCTCAATGGGGTCTTGACTTCATTGGAATGATCAATCTAGTGTCAAATATGGCACACAAAGGGATTCTAACTGCAATAGATTATTTTACCAGATGGAGTGAGGCAGTGCCACTTAAAGAAGCAACAGAAAATGTGATCCTAGACTTTCTAGGGGATATCACTACTCGCTTTGGGCCTCCTCATACCATAATTTTAGAGAATGCTAAGGCATTTTTAGGGGCAAAAATATTTGACTTTGCACTAAAGTATGGAATCTATCTGAAAACCTCCTCAAATTATTACCCTCAGGGTAATGGTTTAGCAGAATCAACCAACAAGAACCTGATTAGACTTATTAAGAGAATAGGGGCTGATCATCACAAAGAGTGGCATAAAGTGCTTAATATAGCACTGTGGGCTGATAGAATTACACCTAAATAAGTGACAAAGATGTCCCCATATGAATTGGTCTATGGTAAGCCTGTTGTAATGCCCTTGAGCTTGGAGATTCCTACTCTCTAGTTATTAAAATAGATTGAAATTGAGGAGAATGGCCCCATGTAGGTCAGACTTGCTGAGCTCCTAGAAGTTCAAGAAAAGAGGGATACAACACATGAATCATTAATGAAACATTAGAAAATAATCAAATACTGCTTCGATAAGAAGACTTTAAACCCCCATTTCGAAGTAGGCTCAGTTGTTTTGAAATGGGATGCGAGAGTTGCCAAGCCAGGTCGACACACTAAATTTGAGCCATTATGGACTGGCCCCTATAAGATTCGTACATGTAAACAACAAAATTCATTTGAGCTCAAACGATGGAGGGCTAACTTGAAGAGATTCTTGTAAATGGGATCTACCTGAAACATTTCATTTAAGCAGTATCTCCCATGTATTATAGTAAGATAGTTTCCCTTTCCTTGTTGCTCTGTTTTCCCCTTTTTTTTCCCACTCTTTCTTTTAATAAGTGTTCTATGAACACGTGGCCACAGATCAAAGTCTTTTCAAATTTTTTGAAACTCTCGCATTCACTAAATCTCTCTCAAATCCCCAAAATTTCCTAAGGTACCTTTAGCAACCACTTTTATGACGTGTTTGACACGCTATCCAACACAGATTTAATAAGATTTACTAACAATTTTCTAGTTGTAATGCCATTTATGAGACTTGATGTGTCATTAAATACCCTAATAACAAGAGTTAAGGCTTAACTGTGTCTCATCCGTTCCTACGTCTACTAGGAAAATCCTTGTTACTTGCATTTCAATTCATAGCAAAACTTGCTTAGTAAAAGTGCCTTACCTATTGCAAAGTTTCCATACTTGTTACATAAGTTCACTAATTCCCAGTATAGACATAGATATGGAGGAGGCACAGTCTTCACAATAGGGGTTTGGGATTTACAAATCCATTGATAAGCTTCTCACTAGTAAATCATATGCTTCGGCCCATACACATTTCTTAAGGACCTATCCAAGGACTAGAGTCCTCGCATTTGGTTATGCGATTGACCCAACAAAGGTGAAGGATTTTGAAAATGAAATCACAGACCCAACCCTTCAAAAGTCTGGCAAAGCTCTGCGAGAAGGGGCACACCAAAGATGTATCCAGAAGGCCAAGGCTAGAGAATCTGAAACATTTGGGATGAGGATATGGACTTCTCAATTGGCACAATTCATTGTCCCAAGTGTACATTTGTGCCCTAACTTAATTGAAATGTGCACATAATTGTTTCATGCACCCTCAAATACCATACAACAGGGTCAATTTATGGTGTAAATTACACCGAAGGCTATTAGGGACATGTTGGCCCTATATCATGACAAAACAACCACATTTCCCACCATTGTCAAAATGCAAAAAATGTAGGCAAATATTAATAATCAATTGAGGTTTCTCAAATCAGAATTACAATTAGGGGATGATGATACCATTGTGCTAGTGTTCGTAATAGGAAGGGCACAGTTTGCATAGGCCAGTCAAGAGGCACTATCCATGATGGCATTTATTTTTGGAATGAAGGAGGACATAACTGTCTATGATTGGCAAATGGCCATTCTCTTCAGATTAAAAACTATAGACAAGTCTCAAGAGTATCGGCTGGACTTCTCAGAGCAGATTGCCTATTCAATGGTTGACCAACTCACTCACTTCAAATCTAAAGGGGTTTTTAAGTATTCTTCTTATCTATTTCACCTCATATTATATCAAAACTCTGGCATCTTTTCACAACATATGAATCTGAATATGTATGACCCAAGTTTCGGTCATAATAGGACCATTCCTGTGTCTGCATGGACACATATCTTATCCAAAACATCTGACCCATTTGAATTTTGGGAACTTTTTGTTGCCCCTACCTTTTGTCACCTAAGCCTAGATCCTGTTGAAAATAGATTAACTCCAAGTGTTAGAGGCCTCATGACAAATTCCACTATTCCCTGTGACTACTTTTTTGGATCTCATCATACCATCATTAGGGTGCATGGTTTTAATGGAGAACCAGTGTTGCTACCCAAGATTTTGACTCCTAGGTTAGCATTCTTAGAGGTCAACCAGCAAGTGTCCATGGTTGATAATGACTATGGCACTAGGAAGAAGAAAAAGAAAATGTATGATATTCTATGGGTAAAGAAAAACATGGCCCTAGAAGTCAGAGATGCTGAGCACTTGTTGCTGAAGAAGCTAGCTATCATGGGTTTCTTTCTGATTGAAGATAAATGGAGATATGACCCAAAACTTTTCATAACCTTATGGGTCAAGAATAACAAGGTCGGTGCTAAAATTGTGCATGAGGGCCATCCCTTTTGGGAAGACAGAAGAAACCCTAAGGAAGATATTCCTAATTTGTATGTGGAATTGACAGATTTGTCCTTTCAAGAGGCTAGGCCATGGGAGACCTTTTATGTTAAGGAAAAGGTTTTTGACTCTAAAATTAGAATGACTTCTGGTTTAAGAAGGGTGTTGAAGAACAAAGAATGGAAACCTGAGAAAATAGAAGCCTATTGGAAGTATAGGCAAGAGATTTTTGAGCTAACTCACTCTTTTGGTAATGTAAACTCAAATGAGAAATGGGAGACAATCTGGGATGAATGGCATCTATCTCCTGTCTCTAGCCCTGATATAAGCAAACTACAGACACAGGGTGGAGAGTCAGAGGGGGAAGCAGAATCCACTCATACAGTGCAGGCCCCAGGACAAACCTCATCTACAATCACTATAGAAAAAAAAAGAATGTGGTATCCTCACAACCCAGAGCTTCTTCATCAGTGTCAACTTTTGGGGTTCCCAATTTTGTGCAATCACCAATAGCAGTAGTGGTAAACGTTGAAGAGAAAGAAGCACAACAAGAAGAAGAAAGGCCAAGGAAACATAAGAAGTTGAACTTTAGCCTGATTCAGATGAGGAGGTAGAGCCCTCACAGCATCAACCACTCAGTACATCTATTACTCCTCAAGTACGTGTTATTTCTCCTTCTTCTTCTCAATTTTTTTCTTCTTCTATAGGGGTGGCAATCCCAATTGGCCAAATATTATCCCCTGCCACCTTTGCTATGCCAATTTCCCAATTTTCCCCACTTATTACTACTCAGGCCATGTCATCACAGGCCACATCATTGCCTCCCTTTTCCCCCTCTATCCCAAAGAGAATATCTCTCTAGATTCCCCCTAGCCTACATTTGGCTATTCCCTATGGATTGCCACAGGGTTATCCTTTTGCGGGCAGGTATATTGCCTCTCCCTCTACCTTCCAAGCTCAAACAAACACTGCTAAGAAGGCTTGGGAAGCCTAGATGGATAAAAAGAGGAAGAAAGATAATAAAGCTCTAGTTGCACCACACATGAGGTCATTATTTGACCCAATCCAGTAGCAACTAATTGTGACTCATTTGTCACCTAATGTAGTCAAGCCAAACGAGCAAATGCAGCCTCAAGGTTATATAATGAGTACAGTGGCTATGGATATGTCACTTTTTAGACCACAAGATAGGGTTGAGCTGTTGAATGAAGATCTAGTGTAATTGGGTCTTCCCTCCCCTTTTCCTAATAGTAACACTATGTTAATGGTTGATGAGATTAAACCTTTATTATTAGCCAGACAAAATGATCAGTCAGTTTTCTAGGGTTTAATAGATGCTTCATCAGTACCAAAAGTGGAAATTGTCTTGATCCCCATGGCCCAACTTGATTTCCAATTGAAGACTACAGTTCATGTTTTACAAAGTTTTTTGCACAAGGACATCATCAACCTTGACTTAGCCTTCCAAGATTTGCAAAATAAATAGGGACTATCTGATGCTGAATGGTCTGTTTATCAGACGGCCTTACAGAATTTGTGATTTTTGCCAAAAAAATTTATATATTCTTTGGATTTTTTTTTGAGCAGGCTCAAAAGTCCTCAGGGTCGCCAAGAACTGTAGAGTAAAATACTCTACATTTTGTTTTGAGTTTCAATTGCATGCTCTAGTTTTTTCCCTATGCATTTCAGTTTTGGCAGTGAAGGTTTTGACACAGAGCATGGGTGTGAGTTTTCATTTTTCCTAAGTTTTGTCTAAGTCTCATAGTCACGTGGAACATGCTAACTGTCATCAACTGAGACACATTATAATTTCTCAAATTAATGTGGATGGAGCCACGTGTCCTGTTATATACCCATAGAACACAAGTGTCAGCATCCACAATTTAGTTTCTTATAAGTTTCAAAAGCTTATTTTAATAAGCTTGTCTTAGTGTGCATAGAAGACACCAAGTGGTAACTATGGAAGGTTTTAATATGTTTCTCTAAGTTACTTGGAAAGCACCACGTGTCCCTTATAATATCTGTAGAGACTGCCAAGTGTTGACATCCACAATTTTTTCCTTCTATTTCATTGTTGAGAAAGGACTGTGGTGGGCCCTGAGTGAGTTGTTAAAGTAAGCAGAGCATGCCATGTGTCATCGTCTATGTTAATCTAAATGAGTCACAAATGTTTCTATAGTGTTTCTAAAGCTTAGCAGAAGCCACCATGTGTCGTCTTCTGTAGGACTCTCAAAAGGTATCTAAAGCTTCTATAGACAAGCAGAAGTTGCCACATGTCACTTGTTAAGACTATCAGATGCTGCCAAGTGTCCTCACCTATTTCATAGTGGGAAATTCCATGAGTATCTATTTTAGCTAATGAACTTGCAGAGAGGCTAACCATTTTAGATCCAAAAGATATCTTCTGTCAGACACTTCCAGTTAAGTTCTAGTTTGGTTAGACCATTGGGATTTGATCATGTGAGCAATCTTGAGCCAGTCATATGCTATAAATATGGGTTCAAATCACAAGTTTGAGAGAGGGGAAAAAGGGAGGAAAGGGAGATAATTTTTTGCATATAGATTGTTATCAAAGATTTACAAGAAGTTTTTGAGACTTTCTTGCCGTGGCCAGTAATATCATTTGCCTTTGTTGAATCCCTTTTATTGTTTGAATTATGGTTTAATAATAGTAAATGGTCATAGTATGCTCTCCCTCTTGATTTACATGTGAATTAGAAGAACCATTGTTATCATTTGTAATATAGATAAATTTTCTTTCATGATAAAAAATGATATACCTTGTTGATTTTGGTCAATTTTGGCCTCTATTTGGTATAATTGTTGACGCAAGAAAGTGCACCCAATGGCAGGAAAATAGGTTCTTGCCCTCTCCTTTCAACATGGAAACTCCTCTCTCACCTATGGGACAATGAAGTAGGAGAGGAGAGTCTCTAGATAAGGGCTAGCTCCCTTTGATGCATCATATTTGTTTCAGGCAGTGCAAAATACAGGTATATATAGATATAATAAAGGGGGGGATGAAAAGGGAGAAGAAATGCAGAAAACAAACAACCTACTCTAAAAGAGGTGATGCACCAAAATAAAGGTTGACCTTCACACATCCACTCTCATAATCAGACAAATGCATACATACACTACGCACTTGGCAGAAGGACCAGGCTGCAAGAAACTAGCAGGGAGGCTTCAATGGAAAATCTAAAACAGAGATCACCCAAGGTGCTGTGAAACACACACTTATGAAGTAATTTATTCTGCTCCTTCACTCCTAAATACTGCTCTTCTCCTTTTAGCTACAACAATGGCGCCTTATAGACAACAAGTCTGCTGGTGTTGAACCTGTGAGAGCATCAAAAGACAATGACTGGACACAAGCAAACATTCAACGCATACACAGAAATGTCTATCCAAAATGGAGGTAAAAAACTGCATTTGTATTGATCCAGGTGAAATTTTTTGCAGAGTTGTGCCCTTTACAAATGTGGAAGATAATTACAAAAATGACCAAGTTTGCAATATATAAGAGAAGCAAGGAGGCCATTTGGCACTCTTGCTTTTACAAGTGGCATACGTGTCCTTTCATAAAGAGAACAAGTCACTCAAAATATTAATGAGCTGTTCATTTGTCTACTCAAAATCTACATTTCTTGCTTGGATGACTTACACAGTTTGCCTTTCAATTAATGTAAATGGAGAAATCAATTGTTGTTCCCCTAGCTGCTTGCGTGCCAAATGATCAATTTGCTGGCACAACTTCACCTACTAGAGTCACTTCTTCAATTAGCACCAGTTGGGCAACTGCACACTCATTCCTTGCTTGTCGCTTTTTCCATTTGTCCTATCTGACTCATTCAGCCCTTGGGGTGAACATCTTGGCGGGTCACTACATTCTTGCTCTTTCCTTGTCCATGTTTGGCACTCTTCCAGACTAAAAACCCAACGGCTAAATGGCTTTGTTAAATTTGATGTGCTCTGGGATGTCCTCAGGTCCTCATCATCAGATCACATGGCAGTCAGATCCATGCTGGCAGTCGGGTCTAGTGTGGCTTCTCCTTCTAAACTTCTTCACGGCCTGTTAAGTCTTAGCACCCAGTCGGGCACTTTACATTGTATGCGCACTTCGACGGGTCTTGGGATGGTCTCTCAGACTTTGTTGTCTCCACAGATGTTTTGTTCGGGCTCCCGTGGGCTTTACATTTGTGCCTAAATTCCTTCAGACTTTTTTGTCCAAAGGAATTCCTTCGGGCAAAAGTCTGAAGGAATTCAGGACTGTTATAAAAAAACATAAGCTTTGAACCGAACCTTTTTTTTTTTGAATTAAAACGTTGCCCGAGTCCCTTTGCATTATAAATGCCTGCCTTCCTTTGAAAGGGCTTTTTGACTTTTGACTGCTCTTAAGCCAAGGGCAGACCCTTGAACCAAAGCCATTGAACCAAAATTTGGTTCAATGGTTCAAGGTTCAAAGGAATGCACCGATTGAGCCAAAAGGCCGATGAACCACTATTGAACTGGACCCGTTGAACCGTTGACTTGAACTTAGGCCGTTTGAACTGTTGAACTGAGATGAACCAATCTAAACTGAGCATGAACTAAGCAACTTGAAATTGACTGGTTTCTTTGAATGGCGAGGGGAGAAGGTGAACAATTTTAGCCTGTGAGCAAAAATTGGTCAACAGATTGATGACTCACAAGGGAAGCATGCCTGTTATGCTTAGAATCCAGTTGCCTTAAAAATCCATTGGGCATAGAGTCAGATGCAGCCATGAAAGAATCAACAATAGCTTGAAATATTTGAGAATCAAACATGAAGCCTTTACCCCAAGCAAAGGGAAACACACAAGGCTAAAAACACTACCTGTGCAACTGCACTTAGGGAAAACAGGAAAAACAACTGAAAACAAACTATTATATACAGCTAACCAGGAAAATTTGCCTCCCTCCTAGATCAAAGGGAAATTTTCTTAAGTCCCCTTCTTGGAAAGAAGACTTATGGTGGTAGGCAAGTCGCTGAATGAAAATGAGATTTGGTGACTTGCTCCTCTTGTCGGTCACTTGGTTTGGTTGGAATCCGAGTGGATATTCAAACATGCTCCCAACGTATACATACTCTGTTTGTTCTTGGAAGCTTGCCTCCTGTTGGTTCTTAAAGTTGGTGTTTCCCATCAAGAAAATGATTGCTACTGGCTCATCACCAAAAGCCCCTTGATACGCACCCTTGACTGGCTTGCTCTCCTCTGCCTCATGCTCGGGTTCCATGGTATGGCCGTCTTCCTTGATGATTTCAAAGAAGAAATATTTAGATTCACCAACCTCCTGAAGGGGTAAATTTGAAAAACTACAGCCTCTTTGCATGCTTGTTAGAACCCCAATGCTGTCTTCTTTGCTCTTATCCAGCTCATAGCTTCCTTGAAGAACAATACAACTTGCCTCAATATCTTCAAATGGATCATTCAAAACATGAACAAGAGATTGTCCATGCCCCTCCATGTCACCTAAGGTGATCTCCTCCTCATCCACACTCATGAAGTCTCCCTGATCAGTCATGAACTGAGCATACTCTTCTTCACTTGCTTCCCTCAAAATAGGCTCCTCCTCAGGAAGGGGTGAAGTGGAACACTGATGGATGAACTCATGTGGAAGAGGAGGCAATCCTTGAACTAGAATCAAATGATTCTCCTCTTTCCATTTGGTCAGCACTTCACCTATATCAGGCATGGCTTGGTAGTTCTCTTGGGGATGTGTAGGTGGGGTATGTTCAGACATGGAACGTGTTGTTGGGTCTGAACCGTCCACCACACACTAGCTGAGGAATCTCTCCTTGGATTCTAATTCTGCAATCTACCTATCCATATCTTCCTGGAAAATCCTTTCCCAGAAGTCACAATCATCATCAAGAGCAGGAGCAGCCCCATCTTCTTCAAGGTTTTGAGCAAAACCTTTCCCTTCTTCCTCCTTTCCACCCCAAGATTCCACTATTTGCTTCCAGCTCATGATCTTGGGATTGGAATCGTGCTTCTGTGAATAGGTAGCAACTTTACCATTCTCCAAGTCTTGAGCTAGTTCATGGTGTTCCTTCTTCCAATTCGGAAATGGGAGATCATGTTGAAAGACTTGAGGAGGTTGGGGAAGATTTGGGAGGGTCTGCTCCTTACAGGAAGAGCTATTTGAGAAGAGGCATGCTGAAAAGCGAGGTGCACGAGATTGAGGGTAGGATCGATTGATGCATCAAATGAGTTAGAATGAGCAAGGGACATCTAATAGAAAGGATTTGGCATACAAGAGGGAGTTTTCTCTATAATAGGAGAGGGCAGACTTTGGGCCAAAATTTCTTGATTTTCATCCCTCCACTTTACCAACACTTTGTCAATATTGAAATTAGCTTGTGGATTGGTGGAAGGGGTGTCTTTTGGCATCGGCTCCTCTGCAAGGTCTGAAAGCTCCATCATTCTTTCTCTAAGCAGTCTTGTCTTAGCTTCCAATTCCTCAACCTGCTTAGCCAGATAATCCTCATTTTTCACTTCTTGGAGCTCATGGGAAACACCATAGAGATGGGGAGTGCATGAAGATTGTAGTGAAATGCAAGGAGCCTACTGAAGAAGGGTGGAGGGAACTTGAAAAGGACTAACATGATCTTGTACCTCACACTCTTGGACAATGTCTTTCGCCCCCTTGCTGTTTCGTGACTCAACCACTTGATTCCAGCTCAAGAAATTTAGACTGGGCATCTCCTTTGGGGTTGATGAGGCCATAATGTGAGAAGGCAACAAAGATTTTGATTCTATTTCCCTTGCTGCCAAAATGGACTGCTGCATCTGAAGGTTTGCCAACTCGATCTGTTTATCAAGATTAGCTTTAAACACAAGATTTGTCATTTCAAAATTCTCCTCAACGTAATTGGGGAAAGGACTTTGATAGGCTTGACTTGCTCAAGAGCAGGGGTTGTATATGACTGATATGATGCTTTGGGCAGTGAGTATGTAGGTTGATAGACTTGGTAAGGCTGCCTCTCATGCACACTCAGCTTCTCCTCCACAGATGCAATTAAACCGCTCACATCCAGCATCTCATTTGAAAGCCTGTGCCAATTCGCTCTTTCAATAGGAGCCCACTCTTTCTTAACTTGATCCAGTGCATTCCTCACTTGATGGATGATATGATCAATAATATCTTGGCCATACCCCTTTCTGGTGTTAAGATCAATTACATATTTGTTGTATCCCAGCAGTGCTCGCTTGAAGGCAGAAACTGGTTGATTGGCAAAGAGACTGGGTTTAGTGGGAGCAGTGATATAATGAGAAGACTAGGCATAAGGCTAATATACCTCATGAATGGGCTGGGACTGGCCATACTGAAACTGATAAGGATCAACATAAGGCTGGTAAGGATCATAGCCATGCTGGCAAAAAAAAATAGAGTCCATAGCTCTGAACGATGCGATTATACATACCAGAATGCTGTTTCTTGATGGTATGGTACCAAAACTGCTTAACCAGTTGATTTAACTCAGAGTCGCCAGATGCTGGAAATAAAATTTACTATGACAGGACCAACATCAATCTTGAAACCTTTTTGAGTTATCAAATTGTGTGTCCCACCGGGTGTGCCAAAACTGTTGACACAGGAAAGTGCACCCAGTGGCAGGAAAATAGGTTCCTACCCTCTCCTCGCAACATGGAAACTCCTCTCTCACCTATGGGATGGTGAATCAGGAGAGGAGAGTCTCTAGATAAGGGATAGCTCCCTTTGATGCATCATGTTTGTTTCAGGCAGTGCAAAATACAGGTATATATAGATATAATAAAGGGGGGGATGAAAAGGGAGAAGAAATGCAGAAAACAAACAACCTACTCTAAAAGAGGTGATGCACCAAAATAAAGGTTGACCTTCACACATCCACTCTTAGAATTAGACAAATGCATACATACACTACGCACTTGGCAGAAGGACCAAGCTGCAAGAAACTAGCAGGGAGGCTTCAATGGAAAATCTAGAACAGAGATCACCCAAGGTGCTGTGAAACACACACTTTGAAGTAATTTCTTTTGCTCCTTCACTCCCAAATATTGCTCTTCTCCTGTCAGCTGCAACAATGGCACCTTATAGACAACAGGTCTGCTGGTGTTAAACCTGTGAGAGCATCAAAAGACAATGACTGGACACAAGCAAACATTCAACGCATACACAGAAATGTCTATCCAAAATGGAGGTAAAAAACTGCATTTGTATTGATCCAGGTGAAATTTTTTGTAGAGCTACGCCCTTTACAAATGTGGAAGATAATTACAAAAATGACCAAGTTTGCAATATATAGGAGAAGCAAGGAGGCCATTTGGTGCTCCTATTTTTACAAGTGGCATACGTGTCCTTTCATAAAGAGAACAAGTCGCTCAAAATATTAATGAGTTGTTCATTTGTATACTCAAAATCTACATTTCTTGCTTGGATGACTTACATGATTTGCCTTTCAATTAATGCAAATGGAGAAATCGGTTGTTGTTCCCCTAGCTGCTTGCATGCCAAATGATCAATTTATTGGCACAACTTCACCTACTGGAGTCGCTTCTTCAATTATCACCAGTTGGGCAACTGCACACTCATTCCTTGCTTATCGCTTTGTCTATTTGTCCTATCTAACTCATTTAGCCCCTAGGGCAAACATCTTGGCAGGTCGCTACATTTTGGCTCTTTCCTTGTCCATGTTTGGCGCTCTTCCAGACTGAAAACCCAATGGCTAAATGGCTTTGTTAAATTTGACATGCTATGGGACATCCTCAGGTCCTCATCATCGGATCACGTGGCAGTCATATCCATGCTGGCAGTCGGGTCCAGTGTGGCTTCTCCTTCTAAACTTCTTCACGACCTGCTAAGTCTTAGCACCCAGTCGGGCACTTTGCATTGTATGCGCACTTCAACGGGTCCTAGGATGGTCTCTCGGGCTTTTTTGTCTCTGTGGATGTTTTGTTTGGGCTTCTGCGAGCTTTGCATTTACACCCAAATTCCTTCAGACTTTTTTGTCTGAAGGAATTCCTTCAGGCAAAAGTCTGAAGGAATTCGGGACTGTTATAAAAAAAAACATAAGCTTTGAACCAAACCTTTTTTTTTTTGAATAAAACGTTGCCCGGGTCCCTTTGCATTATAAACACTTGCCTTCCTTTGAAAGGGCTTTTTGACTGTTGACCGCTCTTAGGCCAAGGGCAGGCACTTGAACCAAAGCCATTGAACCAAAATTTGGTTCAACAGTTCAAGGTTCAAAGGATCACGCCGATTGAGCCAAAAGGCTGATGAACCACTATTGAACCGGACCCATTGAACCATTGACTTGAACTTAGGCCGTTTGAACTGTTGAACTGAGATGAACCAGGCTGAACTGAGCATGAACTGAGCAACCCAAAACTGACTGGTTTCTTTGAATGGCGAGGGGAGAAGGTGAACGATTTTGGCCTGTGAGCAAAAATTGGTCAAAAATAACCAAAGAGTGACCAATATAAATTCATATGGAGATGTGGTGGGCATAACACATACCTTTGATTGAATTACCTTAGGACCATATGTAATTGGTAATATTATGTTACCCAAGGAGTCATTCCAATCTCCTTTTATTTGTAGGTCTTTTAAATCAAAGCCAAGCTATTATAGACATCTTATATTGTAAGTATTTTTTATCTTTGTAATATCCACATGGTTATGATAAAAATAAGTACTGCCCATGATTAGTGTGATTTTAAATCTTGTTGGCATCAATACTTGTTGGGTTGTTAAACTTGGCATGTTTGCATAGAATTTGAGCCTTGGATTGGTCATATATTAAGTAAATTTTTTAAATTTACCATATGAAGATTATGAACCCCACATTTTTGTTCATAATGTGCATTAGGTATTTCATCTCCCTCCCTTTGTGTGAGGTATAAAACTTTGGTAATTACAAGGGGATATGTGAATCTCGTTTTGATGAGTAAGTATGAATGAAGAATATCTAATCACATCCACATATAAATGGGTGAATGAATCATTTTATTTGTTAAATTCTCTTTATTTAAATGGATAAATAATACATCCACTAAAAATTAATTGTAACTCCAAATCTGAAGGTCTAAATGCTAGCTCGAATAAAATTTTGAATCGAATGGTATAATCTCAAAGGGATTCGTCACCACATTATTTGAAATTCTGAAAATTTGATAATGGAAGTTTTGAAACCTTATGTATATGGAAAGCAGTGAAGAATGCATCTTCTAATTATGAAAATATGGTTAAAGATCCCTTTTTTAGTCTATGGAACCAGTCAGTGTCATCATAAATTCTCATATAAAATACCTTTAGTAATATTCTATCATATTTTGTCCATTGACCAAAAGAGTGTACATATGTAATCATGTGCTCAAATGGATCTTTATGACTTCAAAAAATAGGTAAATCTATCAATTCAAAACCATATGAATAAAGATAGTCAAGTATACATTATGTAAGAGATTGCTTATTGCATGAGGTAACATTTGTTTTAGTGTTATGTAAATCCATTTACATTTGAAGAATATAAACCTATTTTTGAAGAAACCCAATAGTTTTCATCATAGACATAAGATACAACATAAAAATGGATGTGTTTGGCATAAGTGATATCATTTTTCCTAATCCACCACCCCTCTTGAATCTAGGCATATGAGTATCATCATCATCATCAAGGATAACAAGTACAAGTTTAGAATCACTGAATTTAGGGTACTTCGGTAATGGTTTACAATCTCTGATTTGTGATACACTTGGTATATCATTTGAAGAGCTTGGAAAATTTGAATAACTTGGTTCATTCACCTTTTCTAGAGATATAGAAAATGGTATTTGAGGGAGCTTTGGTAAAGGCACCTTTTTTGGTATGGTAGAAATCTCTTGCATACATGGATATTTAGAAAGACAAAGATCCTTTTGTTTAGATAGTTTAGGTTTTTAATGTTTATTCATACTTGGTTCCTTAATGTTACTTGGTAAAGAGGCCACGATGCCTTGGTTAACCTTTCAAAAAAATTCAATGTCAAATGAACAGAAAAAATAATAATCACCCTTAATAAGGGGGAAATTGTTTGGCAACGTTAAAATTATAGGGTTTTGAATCAATTTACTTGAGTTAATACCCCCTTTGTTTGTAATTTACATAAATCAGATATAAATTAATTATCTAGATTTTGAAATTCTTGATGGTCATATAAAGGAACATCTCGGTCATATGTATCCACTTTTCTGGTAGAATGTGCATGAAGAGCATGATGAGATTACTTGCCTTATTGGTGACTAATAAAATGGAACAAAGATTCCCATATAAATTATGGGTGTATAATGGGTTTGGAATGGTAACTAGTGGCACCTTTAATATGTTTTACAAGTCTAGGAATCACATATTCCCACTTGTCATCATCTATTATTGTTGGATATATTTTGGTTATCATAGGTTATAGCTTGACAAATATACCTTTATTATCTTTTAAAGTCATCCCTTAGTTAGGTATATTTGGACATGGAGAAATTCTAATGTCATGTCATCATATTTAGTGTATACTTTAATTTAACACATGCGTTAGATTGTTTGGATCCCTTCCCATTTCTTCCACTTTTGAACCCATGGTTTAATTATATACTCTTTTTTGCTAGTTATAAATATTAAAAAAGAAAGTACAAAAATATTAAAATATTTAAAATAAAAAACATGTGAAATACTTTAAGAAATCTAAATTTAGGACCTAAGCATGATTAGACATCTAGTTTAAATCATTGTTATATGTTATTTATCTCAATATGGGTAGATAACATATTTTTTCCATCACACATCATTTTCACTAGTATTTATGGGTTTTATGCATGATATAGAATATTACATGGACTAAGATAATGTACTTGCATCTACCAACTGGACATGCTAAACAAGGGGCATTTTATCCAAAGTATACAATATTTTGATGTGTTACCATTATATATATATATATATATATATATATATATATATATATATATATATATATATGTATATATGTATGTATGTATGTATGTATATACGTATACATATGCATATGTATATATGTATATATGTATATATATGTATATGTATATATATTTATATACATATATATTTATATATATATATATATATATATATATATATATATATATATATATACATAAATATACATATATATACATACATACACATACATATATATACATATATATACATACATATATATACATATATATACATACATACATATATATATATATATATATATATATATGTATATGTATATGTATATGTATATGTATATGTATACGTATATATGTATATGTATATATATGTGTGTGTGTGTGTATAAATATATATGTGTGTGTGTGTGTGTGTGTGTGTGTGTGTGTGTATGTGTATATATGTATGTATGTATGTATGTATGTATGTATGTATATGTATATATGTATACAAGCATAAAATTTTGTTAAAAAACTTCTCATTTACAGAGAACGACGTATTTCATGTAGATGCTATCAACATGAAGACCAAAGTTTAGTCTGAAAAAAATGAAATTTAAACGTAAGTTCTAAATACAAAAATGACGAGTTTGTTTCTAAAATTGTTTCATACAAAATTCATTTTGGGATTCGACATGGGATCATAATTAATTTGACAATTCCAAGATAACAATATGCAATAACAAAGTCAAACAGACCATTCAATTTTTAATTTTTTTTTTTCTTATGACAAGTATAAAATTTGTTTTTAGTGAGACATTAGAGTGCTATCCAAATTCTAAATGTCAAAATTTGTTTTCAGTTTGGTCTTTAGTGTCAATTATAAGTTTTCTAAAGAAAGAATATATAACTCCTAGAGTTAAAGCAACCAACAGGGATCATTTAAAATTAATAATAAAATATATATTACTCACATCAAGCTTTTTATATTTTAAAATGTAGAAATTATTAGTATATATTTATTTATATGGGTAGTGGTTTTCTGGAGTGTATGAATTTATATAATAAGATTTTAAGATTCAGTTATATGAGTCAATATCCATTGATTCATACAATTTTAAGATTCAGTTACATGAGTCAATATTCATTGATTAATATTTTACAAATAGTGATTTATAAAAATAAGTTTTTCAAAATCATATTACATGATTTAATATATTATGTAAAACTAACATATATATAAATATAAAAAACTATAAATCTCTATAATAAATAATTCATAAGGTATAATATTTATTGAAAAAATTATAAATAAAATCACAAATTAATTATAATTAATAGTAAAGAAAAATCTATAATTAAACACATTTGAATTAGAGTAGTATCAAAATGAGTGATAGCTCTTAATGTTATGGATCAATTCTTAAGCGATCATTTTCACCATCAAAACTGTTATAATCAAAATTATTGTACGGATTACTTTCACCCTTCATTTCCTTGATTTACCATTAATTTATTAAATATACCGATAGATATCATTCTTGAGGTACTCACAATTCAATATGATATAGATGTCTCAAAAATGATATCTATTGATGTATTTTATATAGATTTATCTAAGATATGTATGTTAGTTTATATATATGTGTGTGTGTGTGTGTGTGTGTGTGTTAGAAAAACCTGGTAGAAATAGATCCAAGAATAATATCCAAGAAGTAATCTTCAAGATGCCCCGCATACTCATGAAATTAAAGTGATCAACTACTTTCCTGCAATAAGTGTTGTGTGAAAAGAAAGAGAAAAACATCTGTAATGCTTTAGCCATGAAAGAAAAATACGATTTTTATCATGGGTCTTGAAGGAGACTAGATTAGCTCCCCATTTGATAAAGGTCGCTGTGTAGATGACCCTTACATAAATCATACAAACCTGCAAGACTTCTTCCTTTGATGGGTTTTTTTTTTCAAGATTTCCATGTACACGTTTCATTTCCATTCTGACTAGTTTCACCATCAAAAGTTTGATAAACAAAACTATTGTATGGTTTACTTCCACCATTCATATTCTTGAATTTTCATATAAGTCATTATCAAATGCCCTTCTCCTTCCTATATTTCATAAGCTTTGTTTCAAATAATCACAATAAAAATGACCAAATATATCTTTGAATTTGAGATATAAAAGCCATGATAGTGAATCAATGTCTAATGCATCTTAGAAAAATAAAGAAGTGCAGGGTAGTGAAGAAAGTTATTCACCATGACTGGAATTATTCCCTTCATTGGTTGAAACATGCATTCTTGATTTTGTTGGCTACATGGCCCAAAATGGCACCAAAGTAAGGATTAATGGAGCTTATGCTCTACATAAAAAACACAACCATATCATAAAATTTGTACCATGGAATAGATCCGTGATTATAATAAAGGAAAATGTAATAAATACGTACCATGTAGGAAGCTAGAGAATCATATTCGAGAAGTACATCTGCTAGATGTCCTACATATTCATGACATTAATGTGATACTCTATTATCCTGCAGTACAATGAAATGCAAAAAGATCGAGATTCCTGAAGAAGACTATAGTTTCTCCCATATGATAAGTTTGATGTGTAGATTACCTTTATTGTAAATCAAATAAATCTGCAAACCTTCTTCCTTTCATGGGCTTCTTGACAGATTTCCATCCACATGTTGGCATTCGAAAAGAGAAAGTAAGAGGTAAATGGAGTAGAATAATAATAAAAACTTCAGGGATTTTTTCGATGATGTTAATACCCAACTTGATCAACAGTTGAAAATCAAAGCCCTCTAGTTAAAGCATGTATGGAAAATGAATCAACAATCACAAAATACTTGTCATAGATTTCATTAAAGCAATCTCTCAAATAAAATTGAACTGTAGTGTTTATTTCTAATCATACAAATAGAATAACCACTAGATCCATTTAACTATTAAAATACCCTAATTAAATTAATTACAATTGTATTATTAAATATTTATTTTGATCAAACCTAACAAATTATATTCAACTCTTCGAACTCGAATAATATATTCTATTATACTTTGTTTTCTTTTTTTTCAATAGATAATTTTATTTTTTTTCATATCCAATTTTAAATCTATATTTTTAAAATGATATTTGGAAAATACTAACATGCTTACAATTTTTAAGTTTTGTTAGAAAAATCATTTACCATTTGTTTCTTACCTTTATCTACAATCATCATGGCCTTTTCACATTTTGAAGGCATGTTTTACCTTCCGTAAATTTGAAAAGTTGTATAATTTCAAATGCATTCATATCATCTAAATATTATTTGGGACTTAATGGGGGTAAAATTTATTTCGAAGGATTTTTCTTTAGTGTGAAAAAAAATATAGTAAATATCCTCATCATTATGTAGAGTGTTATTATATTCAAAATTTTCTACTTTCTCCATTAGCATAAATAACTTGGATCTTATTATACTTTGATTTTTATTTAAATGAGACATTAGATTATCTTACAACTGCATATTAAAAACAAATCAATTTTAATATTCGTGAAAGATTTAATGTAAAAAAAATGAACTCATTCTCTAATCAAATCCAATTTACAAGCAAGTATTCATTTTTATCCCTATGGAAGGCTCATTTCTCAGTCCTAGGTCATATTGGAATACATCTAAAAAACCTAGACAGTGCACTCGTTGATCTCATATTCCCCTTATAAAAGGGCCATTTCTCGATTCTGGGTTGATTATATAATAGTAGGATTTTTAGTAAATTGTAAAACTTGATGTCATTCAAATTGAATGTAATATTTATGTAAAAAATTATATAAAACTTACTCATCTGTATTAAATTTTGATTCATACAATTGTATAAAATCAAAATAATAATTATAAATTCATCAAAATTGCTTATAGTGTGCATGGAAAACAATGGAAAGAAGAAGAAACAAGATAGATTTTCTTAAAAAAATTGTAATAAGAACCTCCCTTATTGACTGTTTTGTTGGAAAATCATCTCTTAGTTCACGAATTCTCCTCTTCATCTATTCCCCTTCTTTTCTGTCTACAATCAATCTCTCTAAGATTTCTTCCATCTCTATCTCCCCACAACATCATTTATTACAATCCCGATCTTTCAAATATGACTCACAATGCCCTGCTTATATAAGTGTATAATTACAAACTAAATACCATATCTCACTAAGTGAGGATTTGATTCCACTAAAATACCCTTGACATGGTGGGATACTTTACTAGAAATATAATAATAATACTTTTATAACTTGAACTAAGTTATAGATTTAAATCAGTTTACTTCTTCTTTAAATGTTAATGTGAATATCATATAATATTAGTAATATGCAAAAATTTAAAGGTATAATAGGTATATTCTTGCATTTCAATCTTTCAAAACTTCTTAAATATAAATGTAATAAATAATTTGTGTGTTTGTTAAGTTTTAATTAAAAAAAATAGTTGTAGAAATTGTAAATAAGTTATCATGCCAATTATAATCTAATGTTAGATTTAATCTCTTTTTTGATAATAAATCATGTAAAGAAACCCGAAACATCTAACTAAATATTCACCAATTATTTGATTAAAAAAACATTCATAATATTTAAAATACATGATAATTTGAATAAATTTAAAACAAATGATAATTTGTATATATTCAAAAAAAAAATTTAAAGGTAAAATATTTATTGAATACCAAGAGAGAACAAATCAAGAAGTGCCAAATAGCTAGCAAAGAAAAGAGTACTATAGAGCTCTATCATGATTCACTAAATCATCCAAAATGTGAGTCAAATGTGGAGATAATTGATCTCTATCCACAATATTCCAACCTTGCATATGATCAGAGACCCATTTGGCTAAACAATATGTCGCTCCATTCTACTCTCGAGGAATGTGAGTAAAGGTAACATATTCCAAAGAGCTGCACAACTAAAGCATCCATCTAATAACCATCGCTAAAGACCAACTGACATCCTCATACCGTTGTGCATTCAACAAGGACACCACCACATGAGAGTCAGATTCACAAATAATCCTTTGCCAACCAAGCACACAACAACGCTCCACCACATACAAAATGGCAAGAGCCTCCATATAATTATTGGTATGAAAGACCTTATAAATTAAAAAAATAAACTTAACATCTCCTGAGCTACCACACCCAATACTGCCAATTATAGCATGACCCAAATTCCCCCAAGAAGAACCATCAGTGTTAATCTTCAAAACTCTATGAGGAGGAGGGATCCACCGGCCTTCCCGATTTATCTTATGCGTAGGATGTCTACAACTACTCCACATTGTCTGCCTAACACTCCTTACCCCAGGAGAAGGAACAACACCCTGAAGAGGAAGGTTGAGACGATTTCAAAAAATAACCCCCTAAGGATCCACTCCTCCAGCAAAGTCACATTTATCCAAAATAGTCTCCCGAAGAGAATGAAGAATTTTTCACCATAAGTTTTGAACAGTCAATCAAGCATCATGAAAAATCCAACAATTCCTTTCCATCCAAATATGCCAAATGATAAAAGAAGGTCCAAAAAGCCAAGCCATCTGAATAAAAGAAGTACTAACATGAGGCTTATCCCTACGGGCCCAAAACTCAGCCAAGGAAGAGACATGCCAACAGGCTTGATTCCACACATCCCACCAGAAGTGCCAAATCTTCCAGGGAAAAGAACACTGAAAGAAAAGATGTGAAACACACTCCTCACTACTATGACATAGAATGCATATAGAGGGACCCATAAAGCCCCTCTTGCACAAATTATCCCAAGTAAGACATCGATTTTGAACTACAAGCCACATAAAGAAATGGCACTTGGGCCACAATAATTTGGTCCACACTTGTTTCCACCAAGGCACCTCAACCCCTCCAAAAAGTTATTTGAAAATCTTTAGGTACCCTGCTAACACTATATACTTACCTAACATGTCACTACCCTGAGCCAGAATATCCTGCTCTTACAAGGAATTACACTCATGAAAGGTAAGAAGCTGAGCTAGGTCATGATGAGATTTTAGAGAACCACCAGGTGGCCATTCACTAGAAACCTTCCATCTATAACCAATAGCCAATCCATAATTCTGAGTCATCTTATAATGCGCCACTATGCTCCATCTAGCAACATTGAAATAATCACAAAGGGGTTGAAGGTGCAGATATATAGAGAGGATAGGAGGGTTACCATCCCAACAGTCATGCCAAAATAGAGCCTTTGAACCTTTATTGTAAATCCAAAAAAGTCTACTTTTTGTAAGTTGTGCTCCAGTTTTAAGAGTATGCCAAATCATATATCCTTTACCCTCTAAAGGATAGTGAGGAACATCCCAAATATTAACACCACCAAGATACTTGTGAGTGAGGATGCGAACCCAAACTTGACGTTGACTAGTGCACCATCTCCAGTAGAGCTTGGCAATAAGAGCTTGCTTATTCAGGATTACAGAATGAAGACCAAGACCCCCCTCACACTTGGGCCTACACATAGACTCCCATTTGACTAAGATCCACTTAGAAGTATGCAAATTCCCACTCTAAAGGAATTGGCACGAGAGAGCGTTAAATTCCTTGAGGAAGTACATAGGGGCTACCTAAACAAAGATACGATAAATAAGAAGAGCCTAAATTACAGATTGAAGAAGAGTTACCCTAGCAGTAGTAGATAGCCACTGATGAGTCCAATGATTAACCTTCTACATCAAATTATCTAGAAATTCCTACCAGTATGGACTATGGCCTAAGTTGCCTACCAAAAGCTAGATGAATACCTAGATAAAACATGAGGGAACTAATCTAAAACCTCAAAATATTGGCAATCTTTCTCTGAATATGCTCAAGAGTGTTAAAAAAGAAAATAGATGATTTGTGCTCATTGACTTTTTGACCTGAAGTAACTAAATAAATATCCAACGTATGCCTGAAAGAGCCATCTTCATGAATAAATTCAACCCCCATGAGAGCAGTGTCATCCATTAAACTGGAGATGAGAAAAAATAGGCAACCCATTCCCCTAACACTAACCTTGAATCAATCCCTGAGAAACTTGAGCCTTAATAAATCTACCCAAACCCTTAGCCATAATGATAAATAGATAGGGAGAGAGGGGTTCCCCTTGGCGAAGGCCTCTGGAAGCTCAAAATAACTCCGAAGGCTCACCATTAATAATAATAGAGAAAGAAGAAGAAGAAACATAGCTCATAATCCAACTAACCCAATCTTGACAAAAACCAAAGGTCAGAAGAAGATTATGCATAAATTTTAACTTAACTCTATCATATGCCTTGGCCATATCCAATTTGATGAACATAGACTTCTATTTAGAAACTGCCATAGAGTGAATGGATTTAGCAGCCACCACCACCCCATCCAAAATTTATCTCCCAACCACAAAACCCCCTTGCTCATTTGAGATCAAAGATAGAAGCCAAATTTTGAGTCTCTCTGCAATTAACTTAGTAATAATTTTACACACCACATTACAAAGGGCGATAGGCCTAAAAAAATCCAAACTATTAGCTCATTCTCGCTTAGGAATAAGAACAAGAAAAGTTGAATTAAATTCCTGAACCACCTCCAGCAAATCCATTTTAATAATATCCCAAAATTCCTTAAATAATTCTATACAAAATCCAACTGGGCTAGGAGCTTTGCCCTTATGCATTCCAAAAATAATAGCTTTGAGTTCTGACAAAGAGATCAAGTGCATGAGAGAGTCATTCATCACATTGGTGACTAAAGAGGGAATACAAGCTAGAATCAAATTCTCCTCATAGTCCGCTAAGGGCAAATCCTCAGAAAAGAGAGTAAAGTAAAACTAAGTATCCTTATGAGACATCGCTTGTAGAGAAGTCAACTTAATGCCCTCCAAATTTACTAATGAGGACATATAAATCCTATTTCAACAAAATTACACCAATTTATGAAAGAAAGCTGTGTTTATATCTCCTTCCTGAAGCCAATCAACCTGAGCCTTCTATTTCCAAAAGATCTCCTCTTGAAGTTGCCATTCCTCTAACTCCCTCACAACTTGAGACTCGGCTCTTCCTAAATCCTCTATGAAACCAAAATCCCAAATTTGGCAAGTAATTACATCTAGGTGTTCTTGAATAGTCCTCTTCCTAGTATGAAAGTTACCAAAGTATAACCGATTCCATCTTTTAAGTTGATATTTCACAAACTATAATTTCTTTACAAAGGTATACATAGAAATACCATAGGCAGGACCCCCATCTCTCCACCATTGAACCATTAGGTGAAAAAGAGAAGACTCACGGAGCCACATAAGCTGGAACTTAAAAGGAGGATGTTTAGCATGTCTAAAAGAAGTAGCTGAAAATTTAATAGGCCGATGATCCGAACCCTTGTATTCAAGGATCTGAAAGTTTGTAGACAAACTACCACCAACCCAGTAATAGGAAACAAGAAATCTATCAAGTCATTCAGAAATAATGTCCTCACCACAATGTCTATTAGACCAAGTATACACCTCATTGGAAGGCTTGACATCAATTAAGTTTAGGAGGTCCACATGTTGTCGAAAGAGAGCAAAAAAAGGATCCAGATGAGCCAACCCCCCCTTTTCTCAGCCAAACTTAACATAGAATTAAAATCACTGGCAAGAATCTAAGGGAGATAAGGAACACACACCTGAACATACCTTAAATGGGCCCAAACCTGTGTTTTACCCCAAAAGTCAATTAAAGCATACACAGAAGTGACCAGAATAGTCTCACCAGAATCCAAGCAAGAGATGACCATAGAGAGAGTAGAGTGACTAGAAATCCATCAACAAGGAACAATCTTTATCAGATCCCAAAAAAGAGCCAAGCCACCAGACGAGCTCATGGAACCAATACATTGACATTGACCAAGATGCCAAAGAGCAGAAGCATGCTGAAACATACAATCAATTGAAAGCTTAGTCTCCTAGATACATAAAATATTTGGAGAATGAACTGCAACCAAATCATGAATAGACTTTTGGTAAGGGATGCTATTCAACCCCCTTACATTCCATGAGAGAATAATCATTTAAGAGACTGAGAAAAGTGAGTGTTAATGGGTTTCACCGACCTAGATTCCACTAACAGATCCCTGGCTAACTATAATTTCTCTTGATCCTTTTTTTGACCCCCTTTAGAAGCAGTCATAAATGAACCTTTCTTAGTAGTAGGGCATTATTACAAACTCAAAGCCTAAGATGAACCTTTGGCTTTACCAGATGACAACCCCTTAGCCAAATCCATTAGGACAATATCATCCTGCATGACACTGGAATCAACTGGATCCATCAAATTAGGACCACGAGGAGGTACCAAAGGAAGTTGAGGGAAATCCTGAGTAGCAGCTTTCTCTTGCACCTCACCTATACCCAAGGTGGTATTCTCAAGAGACACATCAACTGGAACCCTTTCCTCTAAGGCCAAAGTTTCCAAAACCTCAAAGCAGTTGAAATCCTCATTATTTTGTCTGTCCTTATAAGGCCTCTTATGACCCCGCCCCTTAGCACGGGGCTTAATAGGCACTAAACCATCCATATCCGTCGTGGGAGAATTCATGTATCTATCTTAGGGGCTTTATCTGTCATGTCCCCTTTTTCGTGGACATTGACAGATTTGATGATTGGCCTATTATGCGACCTTCGTAGGCTAATAGGATGGATAGAGGGTCATAATGGAGTTGGGCTTGACTTTGATTCACAGGATTTCTACATTTGGTTTTCATTCGAGCTCTTTCGGACACAATTGGCATGAGCTCCTACTTTTTACGGATATTTGATATGCAGCAGAGCGCCTGTATTTTGGTATGGTCATGTGCGGAATCACTCCCTAATTCACCTGCTTCGATCGGTTCGCAGATCCGACATGTATTGAGGGAGATATTAATATTTGATTGATTTAATCAAATATTAATTATTTAGCCTAATTTTAATTAGAAACCCTAATTCTAATTTAAGAAACCCTAATTAGGGCAAGCACATCTTTTGAGGGTATAAGGGTTTCTCATGGAGGCCATTGTTCATTATGCATAGATTATCAATATTGATTTTGAAGAAATTCTTCTATGAAGACTGAGCCAAGGGTTCCAGGATTCCATTGCAGTGGAGAACGTTCCCTCTTCATTGTGTGTGATTTAGAGGCTGTGAGATATCAGCTGATTTATTGCCAAATTGAGAGATAGCTTCATCCAGAAGTTATCACAGAGATACAGATCTGAGAGATAGCTTCATCCAGAAGTTATCACAGAATTCCAGGGTTGAGAGATAACTTCACACAGAAGTTTATCACAGAGCTTTCCAGGTATTTTCTTTATTTAGTTTTTGATCCAATAAGTTATATAGAGATAGATCTTGTGTTAGAATCTATATTCGTGAGATCAGGCTGTTCAGCAATCAGGGGTTAAGAAGAGACAGGTTGGCGGCCGTACCAAGTCCGTACAGGTCCGTTCAGAGCTGTTCAAGCACCGACCTCGGTAGATATAGGGCTTCTAGTGACCCACATCGGTCTACTGAAGACCGACGTCGGCAGAAAGCCGACCGACAGTGACCGACGTCGGCGAGGGATCGACCGACGACGGCGTCTGTGTGTCGACACAGAAAGGCCGAGACCCTTCCGGATCCAGTTTTCATTGCCAGATTTTGCTAAGTCAGGGTTTTAAGACCAGATTTTAATATTCTTTATTTTGTATAACAGAAGCTCAATTGTGTAATCGTCCAGAAGAACAAGTAATGAGATCGTTATTTGCTATTGAGAGATTATACTGTGATTTGTTTATGCTTATTTGAATCTATTCTGCAAGTTTGTATCTGTGATTCGAGTTTTATGAGTTTATATATTCCCTGTTTGAAGGGGATATTACAGTTGTTCAGAGTTTTGTGTCTTTCGATATTCCCTATTAGAAGGGGACATCACAGTGGTATCAGAGCTTTGGTCTTTGGTATCAGAATTTTGTGTCTTTCGATATTCCCTATTAGTAGGGGACATCACAGTGGTATCAGAGCTTTTGTAGGAAGAAAAAGAGCCCCTAAGTAAGGGACATCACATTGGTATCAAAGCTAATGTCTTGCCATCCTGTTGGGTAGTTTGGGTATCAGCATGACGCTACCAGGTGTCAAAGATTTGGTAGAGAGAGTGCATAATGCAAAAAAGAAGTTAGAAAATCCATTACAGCAAGAAGATGACATTCTACAAACTCTGGAGGAGTTAGAAATTTATTTAAGCAAGGTTGAGCAGTCAAATTCTTATGAGATGCAAACAACGTTATCTCCAGCGTTTGATTCGTTGGTGAAGCCCCGATTATTGAGACATCATGATGAGGTGGTAAGACTTGCAACTCTCTCTTGTATTAGTGAAATCATGAGGATAATTGCTGGCTTTAATTTTTATGATGATCGGATTATGAGAGAGGTACTTCATGCCATGGTAAAAATCTTTGAAAAGTTGGATGACATTAGAGATCCTCATTTCACAAAGAGGGCGAGATTACTTGAAACATTTGCAAGGTATGGATTTGAAAACATTATGATGTTAGTAGGTTTTATTGGTGGCATTCGCAATATGTTTAAAATATTTTGGAATATTTTAGATGAGTTTCATTCCAGTGATGTATTAGCATCAATGCACTCTATCATGTTCACAATCTTGTTTGAGGAGGAGGATAAAATCTCTAAACTTTTGGCAGAAGATTTATGGTATGTCTGGACAAAAGGGAAAAATGTCTCACCTAGAGCTTGTAAGTGGTTAAAGAGTTTAATTAATAGGCCTAAGGATCGTAGTGCTTTCCCTATGACATGCAAAAGTTTGGATAATGAGTTTGACAGACATGCTGATCCAGTACAGAGAGATATTAACACATCTTTAGGTAATGATTTATCTGCAGTACCGTCACAGGTAGCAGTAGTTGAGGATGTTGTGGATGAGCTTTGTCTTAAGGTGAGTTCAGCTCATGTGTTAGACAGTGAGGATGAGCCTGATGCTTGCATTCAGAGTGTGGAGGTATACTCAGAGGTTAATACATTGAGTATTGCTGATGAGTATGTTTTTGTAGCTGCTGATGAGGACCATGTGGTTGAGGCTCACACACATATTCAGGACTTGGGAGTACCTGATTCTGAGGAGTTTGGGATACCAGTGGAGTTGAATCTCCATATTGATTATTCTCATACAGATGATAGTGTGGTACAGTTGGTTGTGCCGCCTTTACAGAGAGATCAGTTATGGGATGGATTGGCACCATCTCTTGCAGATGGAATTGGCAGTTGGGATTGTCCATTCTACTTGGATTATGATGTTTTGAGAGTTTGTTTCTCATATGCTCTTGTATATGGTATTTGTAATCTTGGAGGTTGGAGTTTCATGCGCCAGTTTGATTATGAGTTTTTCTTTGTTCTACTTCTGCTGATATTGCAGGTACTTGCATTGATTCACATCAGTGCCGAGCATAACTACATTTGGGATCCAGGTGGAGTGAGAGGTTCATTGTTCCGAGATTGCTTGGGGACAAGCAATTTTCGGAGGGGCGGATTGTCATGTCCCCTTTTTCGTGGACATTGACATATTTGATGATTGGCCTATTATGCGACCTTCGTAGGCTAATAGGATGGATAGAGGGTCATAATGGAGTTGGGCTTGACTTTGATTCACAGGATTTCTACATTTGGTTTTCATTCGGGCTCTTTCAGACACAATTGGCATGAGCTCCTACTTTTTAGGGATATTTGATATGCAGCGGAGCACCTGTATTTTGGTATGGTCATGTGCGGAATCACTCCCTGATTCACCTGCTTCGATCGGTTTGCGGATCCGACATGTATTGAGGGAGATATTAATATTTGATTGATTTAATCAAATATTAATTATTTAGCCTAATTTTAATTAGAAAGCCTAATTCTAATTTAAGAAACCCTAATTAGGGCAAGCACATCTTTTGAGGGTATAAGGGTTTCTCATGGAGGCCATTGTTCATTATGCATAGATTATCGATATTGATTTTGAAGAAATTCTTCTGTGAAGACTGAGCCAAGGGTTCCAGGATTCAATTGCAGTGGAGAACGTTCCCTCTTCATTGTGTGTGATTTAGAGGCTGTGAGATATCAGCTGATTTATTGCCAAATTGAGAGATAGCTTCATCCAGAAGTTATCACAGAGATACAGATCTGAGAGATAGCTTCATCCAGAAGTTATCACAGAATTCCAGGGTTGAGAGATAACTTCACACAGAAGTTTATCACAGAGCTTTCCAGGTATTTTCTTTATTTAGTTTTTGATCCAATAAGTTATATAGAGATAGATCTTGTGTTAGAATCTATATTCGTGAGATCAGGCTGTTCAGCAATTAGGGGTTAAGAAGAGACAGGTTGGCGGCCGTACCAAGTCCGTACATGTCCGTTCAGAGCTGTTCAGGCACCGACCTCGGTAGATATAGGGCTTCCAGTGACCGACATCGGTCTACTGAAGACCGACGTCGGTGAGGGATCGACCGACGACGGCGTCTGTGTGTCGACACAGAAAGGCCGAGACCCTTCCGGATCCAGTTTTCATTGCCAGATTTTGCTAAGTCAGGGTTTTAAGACCAGATTTTAATATTCTTTATTTTGTATAACAGAAGCTCAATTGTGTAATCGTCCAGAAGAACAAGTAATGAGATCGTTATTTGCTATTGAGAGATTATACTGTGATTTGTTTATGCTTATTTGAATCTATTCTGCAAGTTTGTATCTGTGATCCGAGTTTTATGAGTTTATATATTCCCTGTTTGAAGGGGATATTACAGTTGTTCAGAGTTTTGTGTCTTTCGATATTCCCTATTAGAAGGGGACATCACAGTGGTATCAGAGCTTTGGTCTTTGGTATCAGAATTTTGTGTCTTTCGATATTCCCTATTAGTAGGGGACATCACAGTGGTATCAGAGCTTTTGTAGGAAGAAAAAGAGCCCCTAAGTAAGGGACATCACATTATCCCCTTTATCCACATTCGTAGCCAGAGGAGGGTTAGCACTAGTAGCAGAAGTAACTCGAGGACATTGATGGTGAAGGTGACCATACGCATGACAAACCCGATAGCGAAAAGGAAGGGAATCATATTCTAACTGTTGAATCCAAGATGAAGAGCCTAGGCAAATTTCCAAATAATCAGGCAAAGGATTATTTAGATCAATCTCAACACAAATACAAGCAAATGTAATTACCTTTTTCTCTAGGGTTTGTTGAGCTATAGCAGCTGGTTTCCCAAGCAGGGCAGCAATCTGTTGCAAAATATCCTCTCTCCAAAACTCTAGTGAAAGCCGTGGGAGACGAACCCAAACAACAACTCGTGAGGGCAATTCCTCAACCGAGTTAAAATTTACATGCCATGGTTTGATGAACAAGCCGACATGATTGTAAAAGTATGGTCCTCCTTCAAAAACCCTATTCCAATTTGCCATACTGGAAAAAACAACTAAGAAATCGCTATTCATAGCCAACATAATTTCCATCACCTTCAACATGCCAAGAACGATGGATCCATATATCCAATGCTGACAGAGAAATGTGAATCCCAAGATATTTGCAAATGAGATCATGTTTATTCCAATAAGCAACATCTTCCATAACCAATTCAAGGAGAATAACCAAAACCGAACGATCTGGACTCCGAGGTAAACACCCATTCACTTTTTTGAGTTTTGGACCATCACCCACATAAAACGAGTTCGAAGACCCCACATGCATGCTAGAAAATGAACTGTCGTGCAGCCCTACAGCAGCAACAACCACCAAAGAAGAGGAAAAATGATCGCGAGGGTCCACCATTTTTTCCAAAAAACCAATACATATCTTTATATATTCAAAATAAATTATGATTATACAAACATTTATTTTAAGAATTTTAACACTTCATTTTATTCAAAATTTTATATTGTAAATTAAAAAACACTGTATTTAATAAAAATTTTAAACGAGAAACAAGAGTTTTCATTTATTTCAATATAAAAACAATCATTCAGATTCCTCTCATTTTTTTCCTAAACATTTTAAACTAGCAGATGGCGATGGCTTATCCAATAGAATTGAGTGAAGGAAGTTGAAAGTTATGACATAAGGCCCTCACAGACACAAGCACGACGTCATAAGCTCGAGCTACCACATGGGGAGTGAAGTATTAACCTGAGGACGTTAGACTATATCATGGAAGGAAGACATTTCTGTTTAAAACAAATTTTCAAACAACTCTTCAATGACAGTTTGCAGCAACTCCAACAATTATGTTCTTCATTGTTGTTCGCTTCATTCACAAACTGCAAAAACATGGACTCTTTATGAATCTGACGTGCTTTCAAAAATATAAATAGATAAAATAGATAAAATACCAACACCATCTCATCCTCACCAAATATAAATGTAAAACCACACAATGCACAGGAAATAATCATCGCTGCAGATACGTATAGAATCATGAATGTCGATTTGATGGCTTATTCTTCATGATAGTCTTATATAGAATGATAACTCCTAACATCAACTGCATTCCTGCGATTGTGGTGACCACCATATGCTATGCGTTTTTTCTTGTATTCACACACTCTAGCGTCCTTTCTCTATCCAATTTGCATGTTGCAGCCATGCCCAAATATATTCAAATTTAAATTCAAAAGTGAGGCATACCTATGATTTTCCATGTTCCTTTACGGTTGACATGATAGCAATAAATTCCATTTTAAAATGTAGGAAAGGAGAGAGGTAGCATTATCTAATTGAAAGATGTCCATTGAATCAATTTTTCATTTCCTTAAAAAGTTCTCTTACAATTACTGTATGTGTTTATAATTATTTTCTAGAAACTATGGAATTAACACAAAGTTCCTACTCTAAACCTTATCACAATATCTCAGATTAGAGCATAAAGAAACAATCAAATATATGAAAAATAAATGAAGCATTAAAAAAATAATAATATACCTCAAATTTACAGGGACATGCTTCCTCCTCGATGTTATAGATATGCTCCAAATGACTTGAAAGATTGATGCAATATGTAGAATGTTAATGCTATGGATGACTCAAGAATTGGACTTCATGTTGCTATGGATTTTCTAGTTTGTTTGACAAGGTGATGGCACGATTGCATTGAAATATTTTCACATTCAAAGCTCTTGGTCTTCATGGGAATATAGCTCAATTTATAGAGCCACATGGAAGGGATCAATGGCTAGGATAGAGCAATGGAGGATTTAGATCAATGGCTCAAAATTGATGTGATGATTTGGTAGGTGGAATTTAGGCATTAAAATTTTGTATAGAATTAGGATGGTGAGTGGCTCAAGATGGAGTATTAGGTTCTAATTAATGAGGATTTAGGTGTGGATCAGGGATGTGATTTGTTAGGATTGTTAGTGAAGGTAATTGGGGTAGGTGACAAGGAATATAGAATTCCTTAATAATGTTAGGATTTGATTAGATTAAATAAGATGTTGATGAAGGTGATTAATTGGCATGAAAGATGGTGGGATGAAGGATAAGGTTGATGTGGTGAATAAGATGCAAAGAAATATGTTAGTAATGTTGTAAGGTTAGTATGATCAAGTCAAAAAGGGTGAGGTTAAGATAATGATGTTAGTGTGATTGATGAATAATGATAAAATTATTAATGATAGAGGAATGGTTATTTTTATATGTCTACATTTTCTCTGTATTTGAAAGGGCATTACGACTTAAAGGAGTGGAATTTCAAAGATGTGAAAGAATGCATTGGTTATTAAGTTGATCAAAGTTAGAGTGGGTGATGTACCCTCGAGGGATCATGTGGGGAAGAGCAAGAGTAATTAACACTCAAATAAAAGAGGGGTAGGATGTGTGGATAGAAGAAAGAGGGGTTGGGCTAGATTAAATATATTGGATAGATGTTTTGGATGCAATAGATGCACCGAATATGGTTGATATGATGAATGTGATCAATTTGATGTGATGCTTATAATCAATGAGCTATGATTGATTGATATTTGGATAAATTGATGGTGCCCCAAGAAATGGTATATGTTAGGGAGAGAGGTAGATAAAGTTACAACCTTAGGCATGCCCCATAAAGGGAGAATCCATAAAATTTATATAGATTGTTTATAAAATATGCAAGCTTTGGATGTATCCTAGGCAACGATATATGGTAGGAGAGATATGATCTTAGATTGGATTAATTGATTGAATAACTAATTGATCGATCGATTGATTGACTAATTGTTTGATTCATTAATTTATTAATTGATTGATTGAGATGGCATAAAATATGGATGTCGTGAATTTTCATCCCCAATTGATAAGTCTAAGAGATTTAATGGAACGATTAGGAGTGATTGAGTGGAATGATTGATGATTTATTAATTGATTGATTGATTGACTAATGGATTGGGAGTGACATGTATCGAGGTGATTAGCTTTAGACTTGATTTTCTTCGAGCAATGATGGATTTAAGGGAATGGAAATGACAAGCTTGGATGTGGAAATGATGCCTCTTGATTGATATCAATGAAATAGTTGAATGTAGCTCAAGGATTCCATCGATTACATAGATTAATGATGATGGATCATGTTAATGAAGGATTTTATAAGATTGGATGAAGGATATGGCAAACTAATGTCTACATGGTTAGGCTGATGTGGATGATAGTTAGCAATTGATAGTTAGTTATAATAAAATGATGAAATATGAATGATTACAAAAGATTATAGATGATTGTGTATTATTATTATATTGTGGTCAAGCTAACTTCAGACACCCCATGTGACTAAGCATTGCTACATAGTCCATATGGTCCTCAGGCTGATGTAGTTCTCATATAAAGGGAGGAATGTGATTAGAAATGATATAATAGATTAAATGTTGTTGATGCCCCAAGGGTGTCCCAAGGAAATGGATGAGATTGATATTTGACTTGATCAACAATGGATGAGTTGATTGGATTGTTAGTAGAAATCTTAGATTAGTAATAATTAGAATTGTGATTGTTGGATAAAGGATTAATGATTTGCCTAATAGTTGGTTGAGATATATGATTGGAGTTGGATATTTGATTTGATTATGATTGATATATGATTAGATAAATGATGCGATTTGGATAAGGTTGATATATGATTATTAGACAAAGTTGAAATATAATTTGAGTTTATTCTAACAATGATTGGGATGTTAGATATGATCATTATGGATGTTGGATAAGAATTTAGATGATTTGATTTGGATGTTTTTTTCTAGATAGGAATGATTTTTTAATGATAGGATGTTGATAGTAAGGGTGTGGATTCATGTTGTCTGTATATAGATCCATATACATAAGGAATCATTATTTAATGTATCACTAGGTAGTATGCATTGTGATATGTGTAATCATGATGACTTTTTGTCATAATGCATGTTGACTGATGTAAAACACACAAAGAGTAAAATAATGTAGAAGTATCATGTAATGTTATGTACCATTGGTATTATGCAACATATGGTATTGCATAAATGATAAAAAGGATAAATGATGAATAAATATACCCACAAAATGTCTAATCAAAAAAACATAAATGAATATATGCCAATAAGAAGACATAAATGATTAGACAAAGATATATACATGATAAAGGACATTAAAACAAGTCAAACATCATCAAATACCATAGAAGTAAAATGAGAATGCAAATATTTACATACACACAATGTGATGTACTGATTTTATATGATTAATGTTTTGTCTATTGTCTAGGTGAAAAATAAATGGGATGGGTGATCAATTCATGATTCAACGTTCCCTCTTGGATTTTCTCGCATGAAACAATAAATGTTGTGAGTTTATATTTGATAGGCGAGTGTATAGGATAGTGTCAAATGATGTTTCGGACAAGTGATGTGGACTTTAATGAGGAGAAGGACTTAGATTTTGTTTAGGACATAAGATAAGGTGATTAGGTTATTTTAGACTTTATGATTTTATGTTTTTGGGGATTTTTTGATAAGTATATATGAAAAGATAAGGATTTCAATGCAGATGGGGATAAAAGGGATTTTAGGATATCAATGGAGGGATTTTTGGACAATGATGATTTACACATGATACCAAAAACAAGTTTTCATCATGGTACTTACCCAAGGCACCATGAAACTAGTATTCACCATTGGATGAATGATTTTTTTTGATTTCATGATGGAATCTCGATTTATTGACAAAAGGACGCTTCTAATTCCCCAAGATATGTTTTTGGAGTGGAGTTAATTTCATGGTCATTGATGTGCTCTTCTTATTGGATAATGTCTTGGATCCTCATGTATTCTACAATCGATGCATCACTATGTGATAAATTTGACGATGTGTGATTTTATTGGTCTCAATTGATGGTTGTGGAAGATTGATTATCAAGATGATGGAAAGGGTTGATGATGTAAAAAGGCATAGGGATATCAATAAATGGATTTATAATGTTGATGAAAGGATCGAGGGTATTACAATATTTTTAGAGGCTACTAAGAGGACCTATTTCAATGTTGATGAAACCTTTCTCAGGAATCATAGAAGGATCATTAAGGTTCTTGTACTAATCTGTAGGAGGTGTATAGATGATGTTATGAGATCCTAATTCTAATTTTGATGCCGATGAAAATTTTGATAATGGAGATGTGTATGTCATTGTTGATAATAGCTCTAATGTTGATGATTCTAAGATTGATTTGGTTTCCAATGCTAGATTTGATTTTTATTCAGATGTTGTGATGTTGTTGATAAAGGATGTTGATTATGATATTATTGATGTTGATTATGACTTTGATTTTGATAGTGATGTTAATGCATATCCCAATGCAAATGACACCAATTTTGTATTTGGTTCTAATTCCAAGGCTGATGTGGATAAGGATTTTTTGAATTGTGGCCTCATGGAGGGCATGTTGGATTGTCTCATCCACAATTACATTACTCAATCTTTGGAGTGTTTTGTGTGATGTTAAAATTATTGATTTTTTATCAATTATAGGTTCTTAAAATATGGGCTCATTTAAGAAGAGCTCATCAAAGATGAGTGGACTAGGGTCATTGAAGATAGGCTCTTTGAAGGTATATGATTTTTGTAGAGAGATTCATCAAAATGAGGGTGTTCAATGATAGGTTTGTTGTCTTTATCTTGATTTATAAATGGATGAGTTTGATAGTGATATAGAAACGAATCTTGGCATATCCCATCCTACTCACTCTCAAACATGTATACATTTGATTCAATTTCAATTTCATCATCCCCACAATCAATTAAATCTTAACATAATTTTGAATGCTAGGCATCTATTAGTAAAATGCCACTAGATTTTGTTATATTGATAATACTTATCTTATCTATACCAAGTGGGATTAGGTTTAGTCAGATCAAAATGCTTGGTGTGTGGGTATATGATCATGTCTATAAAATGTGGCTTCCAAGGAATCCTTAAGTTTATTGATTTATTTATATGTGACATCACTTGATTGTGGATTAGATGATTGACCTTGGTGTAGTGATGATGGAAAAGATGGATGATTGTATTGGTTGTCTCAAGGGATAAACTAATATTGGATAGGGTTCCCAAGATAAGTTTCCATTTTCGAGTATGATAAGGGATGTCATGAATAAGACTGTAATTGGTAGATGTAAATTTTGATTATGATTTTCTAGCACATGGAATAGAATTAACCTAATTTTGATGTGAGAGGGCCTTATTTTTCCTGCTTATGATGGAACTTAAATCTATGTAATCAAAATTGGAAAGAAGTTAGAACCTAGAAAGATGTGAGAGGGTCCCTTTGGTGAAGGCCTATATAAGCTCCAAATAACTCTGAAGGCTCACCATTAATAATAACAGAGAAAGAAGAAGAAGAAACATAGCTCATAATCCAACTAACCCACTCCTGACAAAAACCAAAGGTGAGAAGAAGATTTTACAAAAAATTCCACTTAACTCTATTATATGCCTTGGCCATATCCAATTTGATGAACATAGACTTTTATTTAGAAACTGCCATAGAGTGAATGGATTCAACAACGACCACCACCCCATCCAGAATTTGTCTCCCAGCCACAAAACCCCCTTGCTCATTCGAGATCAAAGACAGAAGCCAAATTTTGAGTCTCTCTACAATTAACTTAGTAATAATTTTGTACACCACATTACAAAGGGCGATGGGCCTAAAAAAATCCAAAATATTATCTCCTTCTCACTTAGGAATAAGGACAAGAAAAGTTGAATTCAAGGTGTGAAGCATTTGTTTACTTTCCTAAAATTCTTGAACCACCTCCAGCAAATCCAATTTAATAATATCCCAAAATTCCTTAAAGAATTCTATAGGAAATCCATCTAGGCCAGGAGCTTTGCCCTTATGCATCCCAAAAATAATCGCTTCCAATTCTGACAAAGAGATCAGACGCATGAGAGAGTCATTCATCGCATTGGTGACTAAAGAGGGAATACAAGCTAGAATCAAATTCTCCTCATAGTCTACTGGGGGCAAATCCTCAGAAAAGAGAGTAAAATAAAACTAAGTAGCCTTGTGAGACATCGCTTGCAGAGAAGTCAACTTAATGCCCTCCAAATTTACCAACGAGGACATATAACTCCTATTCCAACAAGCTTACATCAATTTATGAAAGAAAGTTATGTTTTTATCTCCTTCCCGAAGCCAATCAACCTGAGCCTTCTATTTCCAAAAGATCTCCTCTTGAAGTTGCCATTCCTCCAACTCCCACACAACTTGAGACTCAGCTCTTCCTAAATCCTCTATGAAGCCAAAATCCCAAATTTGGTAGGTAATTACATCTAGGCGCTCTTGAATAGTCCTTTTCCTAGTATGAAAGTTACCAAAGTATAACCTATTCCATCTTTTAAGTTGATATTTCACAAACTACATTTTCTTTGCAAAGGTATACATAGCAGTACCATAGGTAGGACCCCCATCTCTCCACCATTGAACCATTAGGTGAAAAACAGAAGACTCACGGAGCCACATAAGCTGGAACTTAAAAGGAGGATGTTTGGCATGTCTAAAAGAAGTCACTAAAAATTTAATAAGCCAATGATCTGAACCCCTGCAATCAAGGATCTCAGAGTTTGTAAATAAACTACCACCAACCCGATAATAGGAAACCATAAATCTATCAAGTGGTTCAGAAATAGCATCCTCACCATAATGTCTATTAGACCAAGTATACACCCCATTGGAAAGCTTGACATCAATTAAATTCAAGAGGTCCACATGTTGCTGAAAGAGAGCAAAAGAAGGATCTAGACGAGCCAACCCCCCTTTTCTCAGCCAAACTTAACACAAAATTAAAATCACTGGCAAGAATCTAAGGGAGATAAGGAACACATGCCTGAACATACCTTAAATAGGCCAAAATCTATGTTTTCTGCCGAAAGTGAATTGAAGCATACATAGAAGTGACTAGAATAGTCTCACCAGAATCCAAGCAAGAGGTGACCATAGAGATAGTAGAGTCACTAGAAATCCATCAACAAGGAACAATCTTTCTCAGATCCCAAAAAAGAGCCAAGCCACCAGAAGAGACCATGGAACTAATACATTGACATTGACCAAGATGCCAAAGAGCAAAAGCATGCTGAAACATACAATCAACTGAAAGCTTAGTCTCCTAGATACAAAAAATATCTAGCGAATGAACTGCAACCAAATCATGAATAGCCTTTTGGTGAGGGATGTTATTCAACCCCCTTATATTCCATGAGAGAATAATCATTTAGGAGACTGAGAAAATTGAGTGTCAATGGGTTTCACTGACCCACATTCCACTAACAGATCCCCAACTAACTATAATTTCCCCTGATCCTTCTTTTGACCCCCTTTGGAAGCAGTCATAAATGAACCTTTCTTAGTAGTACGGCATTGTTGCAAACTCAAAGCCTAAGATGAACCTTTGGATTTACCAGATGCTAACCCCTCAGCCAAATCCATTAGGACAATATCATCCTGTATGACACTGGAATCAACTAGATCCATCAAATCAGGACCACAAGGAGTTACCAGAGGAAGTTGAGGGAAATCCTAAGTAGCGGCTTTCTCCTGCACCTCACCCATACCCAAGGTGGTATTCTTAGGAGACACATCAACTGGAACCCCTTCCTCCAAAGCCAAAGTTTCCAAAACCTCAAAGTGGTTGAAATCCTCATTATTTTGCCTGTCCTTATAAGGCCTCTTCTGACCTGCCCCTTAGCACGGGGCTTAACAGGCACAAAACCATCCATATCCATCATGGGATAATTCTTGTATCTGTCATAAGGGATTTATCCCCTTTATCCACATTCATAACTGGAGAAGGAAGGTTAGCACCAGCTGCAAAAGTAACTCAAGGACATTGATGGTGAAGGTGACCATACGTATGACAAACCCAATAGTGGAAAGGATGGTACTCATAATCTAGTTGTTGAATCCAAGATGAAGAGCGTAGGCAAATTTCCAAATAATTAGGAAAAGGATTATTTAGATCAATCTCAACACAAATACGAGTCAATTCCTCAGCCGAGTTAAAACCTGTATGCCATGGTTTGATGAACAAGCCGACATGATTGTAAAAGTATGGTCCTCCTTCAAAAACCCTGTTCCAATTCGCCATACTAGAAAAAACAACTAAGAAATAGCTATTCACAGTGAACATAATTTCCATATCACCTTCAACATGCCAAGAATGATGGATCCATGTATCCAATACTAATAGAGAATTGTGAATCCCAAGATATTTGCAAATGAGAGCATGTTTATTCCAATAAGTGACATCTTCCATAACCGATTCAGGGGGAATAACCAAAACTGGATGATCTAGACTCCGAGGTAAACACCCATTCACTCTTTTGAGTTTTGGACCATCACCCACATAAAATGAGTTTGAAGACCCCACATGCATGCTAGAAAATGAACAGTCGTGCAGCCCTATAACAGCAGCAACCACCAAAGAAGAGGAAAAATGATCGCGAGGGTCCACCATTTTTTCCAAAAAACTAATACATATCTTTATATATTCAAAATAAATTATGATTATACAAACATTTATTTTAAGAATTTTACCACTTCATTTGATTTGAACTTTTATATTGTAAATTAAAAAAATTAAAAAACACTGTATTTAATAAAAAAAATTAAACGAGAAACAAGAGTGTTGATTTATTTCGATATAAAAACAATCATTCAGATTCCCCTCAGTTTTTTCCTAAACATTTTAAACTAGCAGATGGTGATGGCTTATCCAACAATCCTCTATGAAACCAAAATCCCAAATTTGGCAGGTAATTACATCTAGGCGCTCTTGAATAGTCGTTTTCCTAGTATGAAAGTTACCAAAGTATAACCTATTCCATCTTTTAAGTTGATATTTCACAAACTACATTTTCTTTGCAAAGGTATACATAGCAGTACCATAGGTAAGACCCCCATCTCTCCACCATTGAACCATTAGGTGAAAAACAGAAGACTCACGGAGCCACATAAGCTAGAACTTAAAAGGAGGATGTTTGGCATGTCTAAAAGATGTCACTAAAAATTTAATAAGCCAATGATCTGAACCCCTGCAATCAAGGATCTCAGAGTTTGTAAATAAACTACCACCAACCTGATAATAGGAAACCATAAATCTATCAAGTGGTTCAGAAATAGCATCCTCACCATAATGTCTATTAGACCAAGTATACACCCCATTGGAAAGCTTGACATCAATTAAATTCAAGAGGTCCACATGTTGCTGAAAGAGAGCAAAAGAAGGATCTAGATGAGCCAACCCCCCTTTTCTCAGCCAAACTTAACACAAAATTAAAATCACTGGCAAGAATCTAAGGGAGATAAGGAACACATGCCTGAACATACCTTAAATAGGCCAAAATCTATGTTTTCCGCCGAAAGTGAATTGAAGCATACATAGAAGTGACTAGAATAGTCTCACCAGAATCCGAGCAAGAGGTGACCATAGAGATAGTAGAGTCACTAGAAATCCATCAACAAGGAACAATCTTTCTCAGATCCCAAAAAAGAGCCAAGCCACCAGAAGAGACCATGGAACTAATACATTGACATTGACCAAGATGCCAAAGAGCAAAAGCATGTTGAAACATACAATCAACTGAAAGCTTAGTCTCCTAGATACAAAAAATATCTAGCGAATGAACTGCAACCAAATCATGAATAGCCTTTTGGTGAGGGATGTTATTCAACCCCCTTATATTCCATGAGAGAATAATCATTTAGGAGACTGATAAAATTGAGTGTCAATGGGTTTCACTGACCCACATTCCACTAACAGATCCCCAACTAACTATAATTTCCCCTGATCCTTCTTTTGACCCCCTTTGGAAGCAGTCATAAATGAACCTTTCTTAGTAGTACGGCATTGTTGCAAACTCAAAGCCTAAGATGAACCTTTGGATTTACCAGATGCTAACCCCTCAGCCAAATCCATTAGGACAATATCATCCTGTATGACACTGGAATCAACTAGATCCATCAAATCAGGACCACAAGGAGTTACCAGAGGAAGTTGAGGGAAATCCTAAGTAGCGGCTTTCTCCTGCACCTCACCCATACCCAAGGTGGTATTCTTAGGAGACACATCAACTGGAACCCCTTCCTCCAAAGCCAAAGTTTCCAAAACCTCAAAGTGGTTGAAATCCTCATTATTTTGCCTGTCCTTATAAGGCCTCTTCTGACCTGCCCCTTAGCACGGGGCTTAACAGGCACAAAACCATCCATATCCATCATGGGATAATTCTTGTATCTGTCATAAGGGATTTATCCCCTTTATCCACATTCATAACTGGAGAAGGAAGGTTAGCACCAGCTGCAAAAGTAACTCAAGGACATTGATGGTGAAGGTGACCATACGTATGACAAACCCACTAGTGGAAAGGATGGGACTCATAATCTAGTTGTTGAATCCAAGATGAAGAGCCTAGGCAAATTTCCAAATAATTAGGAAAAGGATTATTTAGATCAATCTCAACACAAATACGAGTCAATTCCTCAGCCGAGTTTAAACCTGTATGCCATGGTTTGATGAACAAGCCGACATGATTGTAAAAGTATGGTCCTCCTTCAAAAACCCTGTTCCAATTCGCCATACTAGAAAAAACAACTAAGAAATAGCTATTCACAGTGAACATAATTTCCATATCACCTTCAACATGCCAAGAATGATGGATCCATGTATCCAATACTAATAGAGAATTGTGAATCCCAAGATATTTGCAAATGAGAGCATGTTTATTCCAATAAGTGACATCTTCCATAACCGATTCAGGGGGAATAACCAAAACTGGATGATCTAGACTCCGAGGTAAACACCCATTCACTCTTTTGAGTTTTGGACCATCACCCACATAAAATGAGTTTGAAGACCCCACATGCATGCTAGAAAATGAACAGTCGTGCAGCCCTATAACAGCAGCAACCACCAAAAAAGAGGAAAAATGATCGCGAGGGTCCACCATTTTTTCCAAAAAAACTAATACATATCTTTATATATTCAAAATAAATTATGATTATACAAACATTTATTTTAAGAATTTTACCACTTCATTTGATTTGAACTTTTATATTGTAAATTAAAAAAATTAAAAAACACTGTATTTAATAAAAAAAATTAAACGAGAAACAAGAGTGTTGATTTATTTCGATATAAAAACAATCATTCAGATTCCCCTCAGTTTTTTCCTAAACATTTTAAACTAGCAGATGGCGATGGCTTATCCAATAGAATTGAGTCAAGGAAGTTGAAAGTTATGACATAAGGCCCTCGCAGACACAAGCACGATGTCATAAGCTCGAGCTACCACATGGGGAGTGAAGTATTAACCCGAGGACGTTAGACTATATCATGGAAGGAAGACATTTCTGTTTGAAAAAAAATTCAAACAACTCTTCAATGACAGTTTGCAGCAACTCCAACAATTATGTTCTTCATTGTTGTTCGCTTGATTCACAAACTGCGAACACATGGACTCTTTGTGAATCTGATGTGCCTTTCAAAAATATAAATAGATAAAATACCAACACCATCTCATCCTCACCAAATATAAATGTAAAACCACACAATGCACAGGAAATAATCATCGTTGCAAATACGTATAGAATCATGAATGTTGATTTGATGGCTTATTATTCATGATAGTGGTGACCACCATATTCTATGCATTTTTTTCTTGTATTCACACACTCTAGCGTCCTTTCTCTATCTAATTTGGATGTTGCAGCCATGCCCAAATATATTCGAATTTAAATTCAAAAGTGAGGCATACCTATGATTTTCCATGTTCCTTTACGGTTGACATGATGGCTATAAATTCTATTGTAAAATGTAGGAAAGGAGAGAGGTAGCATTATCTAAATAGAAAGATGTCCGTTGAATCAATTTTTCATTTCCTTAAAAAATAATGATGTGAGGTTAAGATGGATGACGAGCTATGGTGCAAATTAAAATATTGCAAATTGCATTAATGAAGAATGAAAGAATATATTATTAAATTGTTAATAATAATTATTTATTTCATATTATAAAATGACTCTTCATCTTCCTACAAAGACTCTCTAATTTATTATTATGAGACAAAAGTTTCTTACAATAATTGTATATATTTATAATTATTTTCTAGAAACTATGGAATTAACACAAAGTTCCTACTCTAAACCTTATCACAATATCTCATATCAGAGCGTAAAGAGACAAGCAAATAAATGAAAAATAAATGAAGCAATAAAAAAATATATATACCTCAAATTCACAGGTACATGCTTCCTCCTCGATGTTATAGATAAACTCCAAATGACTTGAAAGATTGATGCATGATGTAGAATGTTAATGCTATGGATGACTCAAGAATTGGACTCCATGTTGCTATGGATTTTCTAGTTTGTTTGACAAGGTGATGGCACTATTACATTGAAATATTTTCACATTCAAAGCTCTTGGTTTTCATGGGAGTGTAGCTCAATTTATAGAGCCACATGGGAGGGATCAACGGCTAGGATTGAGCCATAGAGGATTTAGATCAATGGCTCAAAATTGATATAACTATTTGGTAGGTGGAATTTAGGAATTAAAATTTTGTATATAATTATAGAGGATGGTGAGTGGCTCAAGATGGAGTGTTAGGTTCTATAAATGATTAGGATAATTAATGAGGATTTAGGTGTGGATCAGGGATGTGATTTGTTAGGATTGTTAGTGAAGGTAATTGGGGTAGCTGACAAGGAATATAGAATTCCTTAATAATGTTAGGATTTGATTAGTGATTAAATAAGATGTTGATGAAGGTGATTAATTAGCCTGAAAGATAATGGGATGAAGGATAAGGTTGATGTGGTGAATAAGATGCAAAGAAATATGTTAGTAATGTTGTAAGGTTAGTATGATCAAGTCAAAAAGGGTGAGGTTAAGATAATGATGTTAGTGTGATTGATGAATAATGATAAAATTATTAATGATAGAGGAATGGTTAATTTTATATGTCTACATTTTCTCTGTATTTGAAGGGGCATTACGACTTAAAGGAGTGGAATTTCAAAGATGTGAAAGAATGCATTGGTTATTAAGTTAATCAAAGGTAGAGTGGGTGATGTACCCTCGAGGGATCATGTGGGGAAGAACAAGAGTAATTAACACTGAAAATAAAAGAGGGGTGGGATGTGTGGATAGAAGAAAGAGGGGTTGGGCTAGATTAAATAGATGGGATAGATGTTTTGGATGCAATAGATGCACCAGATATGGTTGATATGATTAATGTGCCCGAGTTGATGTGATGCTTATAATCGATGAGCTATGATTGATTGATATTTGGTTAAATTGATGGTGCCCCAATAAACATTATATGTTAGGGAGAGAGGTAGATAACGTTACAACCTTAGGCATGCCCCATAAAGGGAGAATCCATAAAATTTGTATAGATTGTTTATAAAATATGCAAGCTTTGGATGTATCCTAGGCAACGATATATGGTAGGAAAGATATGATCTTAGATTGGATTAATTGATTGAATAACTAATTGATTGATTGATTGACTAATTATTTGATTCATTAATTTATTAATTGATAGATTGAGATGGCATAAAATATGGATGTCATGAATTGCCAGCCCTAATTGATAAGTCTGAGAGATTTAATGGAATGATTAGGAATGATTGAGTGGAATGATTGATGATTTATTGATTAATGGATTGACTAATTAATTGATTGATTGATTTACTAATGGATTGGGAGTGACATGTATCGAGGTGATTATCTTTAGACTTGATTTTCTTCTAGCGATGATGCATTTAAGGGAGTGGAAATGACAAGCTTTGATGTGGAAGTGATGCCTCTTGATTGATCTCAATGAACTAGTTGAATGTAGCTCAAGGATTCCATCGATTACACAGAATAATGATGATGGATCACGTTAATGAAGGATTTGATAAGATTGGATGAATGAGATGGAAAACTAATGTCTGCATGGTTAGGTTGATGTGGATGATAGTTAGCAATTGATAGTTAGTTAGAATAAAATGATGAAATATGAATGATTACAGAAGATTATAGATGATTGTGTATTATTATGATATTGTGGTCGAGCTAACTTCAGACACCCCATGTGACTAAGCATTGCCTACATAGTCGATATGGTCCTTAGGCTGATGTAATTCTCATATAAAGGGAGGAATGTGATTAGAAATCATATAACAAATTAAATGTTGTAAATGCCCCAAGGGTGTCCCAAGGAAATGGATGAGATTGATATTTGACTTGATCAAAGATGGATGAATTGATTGGATTGTTAGTGGAAATCTTAGACTAGTATTAATTGGAATTGTTATTGTTGGATAAAGGATTAATGATTTGCCTAATAGTTGGTTGAGATATATGATTGGAGGTGGATATTTGATTTGATTATGATTGATAGATGATTAGATAAATGATGTGATTTGGATAAGGTTGATATATGATGACTAGGCAAAGTTGAAATATAATTTGAGTTTATTCTAACAATGATTGGGATGTTAGATATGATCATTATGGATGTTGGATAAGAATTTAGATGATTTGATTTGGATGTTTTTTCTAGATAAGATTGATTTTTTAATGATGGGATGTTGATGGTAAGGGTGTGGATTCGTGTTGTCTGTATATAGATCCATATAAATAAGGAATCATTATTTAATGTATCACTAGGTAGTATGCACTATGATATGTGTAATCATGATGACTTTTTGTCATAATGCATGTTGGACTGATGTAAAACACACAAAGAGTAAAATAATGTAAATGGATGATTGTATTGGTTGTCTCAAGGGATAAACTGATATTGGATAGGGTTCCCAGGATAAGTTTCCCTTCTCTAGTATGATAAGGGATGTCATGAATAAGATTGTAATTGGTAGATGTAAATTTTGGTTATGATTGCTAGCACATGGAATAGAATTAATCTAATTTTGATGTGAGAGGACCTTATTTTACCTACTTATGATGGAACTTAAATCTATGTAATCGAAGTTGAAAAGAAGTTAGAACCTGATTTCTAAGAGCTTCAAAAGGAAAATGTCCTTGTTTTCAAAATTTTATTGTTCGAATGGGTACCATGGATCAAGATGGGAGAAAGGATAAATTTTATGATTTTTCAACCCCAATAAATAGGTGTGGGGGATTGAATGGAAAGATTCCCAAAATGATTGTTGGATATTTGGATGAGGTGGAGTAGATTTAGATTTTGAATTATTTGATGTTTGTTTGTTTTAAATTGATTTGAAAAAAAAATATGATTTGATTGGATTATATGATGTTTGGATTGTCGATGTGATTCGATTAATGATGATAGATGTTGGATAAACTTGAGTAGGTTAATGTATTTGATTGAAATCTAGCTTAATTCAATTTGATTATGGTAGTCTTAACCCTTAGATGGTGTTGGGTGATAAGATTGTATAATTTTTTTGATCGATGTTTGATTGATTGGATTAGGGTTACTTTGGATGTAACCTTAGATGATGATATAGTGTGATTTAGAGATATAGTGTTTCTATAGTCTATGCCATAGAAGTAATGGGTAATGCATATAACATATAAATATGAAGATGTTAACAAGTGACACAAAATATTTTTAATGTTTATTTAAAAATTTGAGATCATATTGGTTTGAATTCCATAGAAATATTTAATGTTTTCTTTTCATATGTACTTCAAATAAATAATTTTAGATTTACCATGAATATATTTTAAAAAATAGATAGATCACTGATGTAACAAAATGAATTTATATGTTAAATATGGTGATAACTAACAAAACGGATCATGTCACTAGTAATGCCATTTGTATCTCTATTGTTATATAAATAATCTTTGCTAGTATGAGTGATATTACTAAGTGACAAGGATAGTGCAGAGAATTGAACTAATTAAATGTAGTTTGTAGAGAGGTAGTTTTGGTAATAGTTGTTTGAAAAAAATGTTTACATGAAATTTAATCCATTGGTGGAGTTGAGGAGGTGTGATGTTGAATTCCTTGGATAATTCACCCACTATCATATAACTTATGTATGCATGAACACATTAATGTTGGATATTAAAGAGATAATCACATATGTATATGATTATGGGAAACATGTGTGTGCATATGTGCTCATACATAAAATGTCGAGGCCATAAGTTCATAATTCAATGGTTATTATTTTGTGTAAAACATTAAAAGGTTGTAAAATTAGATCCCCCTAATCATGTCTGCATAGACAAAATAAGACTCAAATTTAGACGTCTATATTTTGAAACTTTTGACACTTTTTATCATAAATATTTAGAATTTAGCTCATGTATCCTACCTTGAATTTGATTTATTCATTGTACATTTATGATTGGGTCTTGGACATTTTAATGTATAAAGCATTAGAATTAGGGACTAAGCCACTTCACAATCCAAACAAGTAGTTTTTATTCAACAAAACACTCGATGCATTTGTTATAATCAACAACGACAAATCTCAAGCCATGTGGGGGGTTTTTTGTTGTCTAAAATGTCATAGTTTTAAGATTTCTAGTGCATGCAGATGCTAGCATATTAGCTTTGAGTTCATTCTCCATATTTATGGGCCAAAGTTAATCAATTAGTCAAAAAGACTGATAGAGTTTCATACTTACTATTTATTTATTAGCATAATATACATGGATATTTAATAAATGCAAGATAAGGTTTGGAATAAATGTTACTATGTTATCACTAATAAATGTGATACTATATTCTCATGAATAAATACAGTGTCATTTTAAACCCCAATTTTATTACTAGGAAATGAGAAGCATTTAAAGTTGCATTAAATTTACAAGAATATGCTTAAATAACACTATGGAATATTTCAATATTTATATGTCAAACTTTATAATTGTTAAAATAATATTATTTTAATATTTTCCATTTGTTAAAGGAAAGGTATGGTAATTGAAAAGTGATTCATACTGCTCCTCTCTTAGCAAGGACTAATAATAATCAAAAGGGGATGTTATTAGATGTCTTTATTTTAAATGTTTTAATATCGATGTGTGAAAACTATGTAAATGTTAAAAATTTCTACAATTCTTTTTACAAAATGTTCAAATAAGATGTGATCTCATGGAATGGAAATAATTTTTATTCCAAAATCTTTCATTATTCTGAGTGCCTTTATATACACATATTTTAAATATGGTAACATAGAGAAGGCATGGGAACTATTTAACAAATGCCTAAAATGTGGCTTTCTAAAGTATAATGACTGATTAATTTGTAAAAAATTGGGCTCATAAAAAATATTTCAGAGTCTTTTATAAAAATGCAATTGGAAAATGTAAATCCAAACTCTAAATTTTTTCACAATGTTATTGCAATGAAATTGGTTTGGATTTCCATCAAAGAATATCCAGAAAAGAGTTCTTATTAGATGTAATAGTTAAAAATTCCTTCATAGATATGTATGAAAAATGTAGGAGCATGAAGAAGGCAAAATGGAAGTGAATTGTTTGATAAAATGTCTGAAAGATGTGGTTCATGGAATATGATGACTACATGATCATTGAAAATGCATTAGAGATTTTTTATCTAAATGCAATTGGTATATATAAAGCTAGAATCCATAAGTTCTACTTATTTTTGAATTAACTATTTATTCCATTCCTTCTTGTAATTTATCTTATGATGATAAAATTATTCACATAATGGGTTATAAAAATATTATACTATTGATATAGTGCCATGACATCAATATATATAAATAAAAATTTAATTATAAAATTCAAATAACATTAATCCCCATGTCAAGTAACTTAGTTTAATTGGCAACGAGGTTTGATGTTCGTATAAAAAACCTCCGATGTGGTATATAAAGGTTATAATGAAAATTAGTATCCCCCTCTTGTAGTTGTAAAGGATCCCAACTAGGGGGTTCAATATATATTTTTTACATCTAAAAAACATTAATCCTGATTAAAGGGATGGAGATATTCATAATAAAATATGTGTGGTCAATAGATGACCCTTAATATTGTTTTCAAAAATCTCAATTTTGATGGGCCCTGTGGGGTAACATCACTTCCGCATGTACTGATGGAATTATATGATTCTTCCAACAAAGAATGTGAATCATTGTTTAATCTCTCCATCCAGGCACTTAGACAAATAATATCACTAAGGTGTTCTCTCTTGTTGATTTCCTTAAGTCAACACTTTCAATAAGAATTAAAATGTTTGTGGTTTAGCGGAACTCTCAAGTCATCTTAAATGTCATGTTTAAATGTTATTTTCTTGATTTTTAACTATAAGGATCCATGGAAAATAATTAATAACTCCATTATACTCCAAGAACATGTCAAGATCATAAAAAACAAGGAATATTTATGAGTATCAATATTGTGCATTATTACTCCTCAAAGAAAAATTTATACTTCAATAAGGTGACACACATGATATACGTAATCAAAGGTCAATTTTGATTGCATACATGGATTTATCTCATAAAATTATGGCCTTTATAAGTTGTAAGACTTTTTAGTGTTACAAAACTATTAGTTAATGCACAGGTGGTAGTAACATAACAATTGATCTAATCAAAGTGGATTTTTTTCAACCTTTATGAGCAGTTTGGAAACCATCATGCTATGTATGTAACAGTCAATTTCCTAAGTGTAGTTTTCATCATGTCTTCAGTGATGGTTTCACATGAATCAAATGAGTTGTTAAAGTAGCGATTTATCTTCTCATTCTAGGTGTTTCATAATCTTTGATATTCAAAGGGGCATATTCATAAATGTATAATAAGGTTAATAGGTTAAGGAATTGACATCAAAGAGAGGAGCATTGGATTCAATTGGTGAATGTATAAGTGAATAGTGATGAATAGTCAACTACTCATAGTTGATACTAATCTATGCTCCTTTTATTATTTCCCTTACATCAATAAGAATATAGGAGATAACATAAGGAGTGATTTGTATATTCCTTATAGATCTTTGTATTTACAAAGGAAGCCTTTAAATACAATTTACGTGTGCTTAGTTTATGTACAAAATTTCCACTCAATTTGATTACAATTTCGACCCAATTGTATTGAAAAGGAGACATTTAAATAGGTTTTATAAGTGCGTGGTTTAGGTACCAACCACTAGCTAGAAGATATGAAATGAATGCACATTTTTTTAGTGAAACCAACATACGGATGAAACAATAATCAAATCCCTAATAATTTGCTAACTAGTCTTATCCTAATTTATCTTAGGATAATAACTAATAATCCCTAATTACAATTTTTTTTACAAGGTTAAAATTCATAGTGGCAATTTTAGACTATGAGTATATGACTATCCTAAGCATACCTATATATCCTCAACCATAAACAAAATGGGAAGAAGAGCCTCCCAATTAAAAGTAATAAATAAAAAGAGAACAACTCTCACATATATCTTTATTACATTACAAGGAAGTAGTGGTAAGATAATTTCATTCAATTGTTAGAGTAATCATTTACATGATTTTCAAATAATAACAGGGCAAGTTGTAGTTTCATGTAGGGCAATTGAATAACACTCCAAATGTGTCTTTAAACTATTATATATTTCCATTTGTTGGTAGAAAAAATAGGTAAATAACTCTACTTGTATGGGTAAGCATGGGAAGACTTATACTCATTATAGGTTAAAATGGGAGTAAAAATACATTATGGAATATCCAGTATGTGGATCCAAATAATGTGTTTTGACAACTAGTTTTGCATAAAAACAAGGGTGAAGGAAAAATATTAAAGATATAAGAAATCCAAGAAAGAAACCATCTAAAACATGAGGTTCGGAAAAATAAATATAAGAAAAAAAAACTTAAAATGATGGATAATAAGTTGTTTTGTGTTACTACAATGTTGTACTTTGTAAAATATTTCCTCAGATTTGTTTAAAATGAAAATGGAAAAGTGATTCTACTAAAAGGAAGAGTTATTTAAACTATTTTACTTGTTGCAACATGCATGTTGTCACATCAGTGATTACACCAATGATTATAAGTATAATTTTAACATCATACACTTTTTGTAGTATATATATGGGTATCACATTGATTATAAAAGACTCTTTTCAACATGTATTTAGTACAAAACATATGTGCATAAGAAGTTACAATAGATAAGGCTATATTTAGCATCCATTATTTAGTTTTTGTAAGTACATTGTACATGGTTAAGGCATGTTTCAAATCTAATTTTGAATTGGTATTAGTGTAGTATGCACATATTACTAACATTGAGAATGAAAATGCATTGCAAAATGTATGTTTCCTCTATAGAAATGAGTTTTAGTAAGAGGAATGAATGTAAATTGATAATGGAAGCTAATGTAGCATATTTTGGTATCACAAGGAGGTTGTAACATGAATGTATTTCTTAAAAGAATGAGTTGTAACATTCTCAATCTTGGATAACTCTCCTGCATGGATAAGAGGAAAATCACAAAGGGAATCTCATGTCACTCTTTCATTTATCAAGAGATTTATCAAGAGGAATATGCATAATCATATCCAACAACATGAAGCATCATTTGGAAAGAGAACCCATAATATCTAGCACAATCATCCAAAATCTAATAAACTCATCTAAACATGTCTAGATAGTCAGTTTACAGATTTCAATGACTCCAAAGCCATTTTTTGACCTTTATACCATTTACACAATCTATGATCAGAATAAATCAATAACAAATTAAGTACGCTAGTCCTCTTAGTGGTTTCCATAAATAATAAAGTTTAAAAGAAAATATGCTTGTAACATTTATATTTGTTTAAAGTAGACATATTTTAAAAATTCTAAATCATCCTAATATTTATAATGTTAAGATGAATAAAACAGATCCATAAGGATTGATAGAAAATAATCAATAAACGCATTAGACTCCAAGGATATGTCATGATTAATGAAATGAAGCAAAGGTGATGAGTGGCAATGTTTTGCATGTTACTCCTAAAAGAAACACTATCTATGTAATGAAATTACTTAGATGTTCACACAAAATGATTATATATCACACAAAATAAGTAATTATGAGAGATCGCACATCAATAATTGATAGCAAAGCATAATACTAGATAATATAACAAAGCCACTTTGAGAGAGCAACCTCCACAACAATGCAATAAGATCAGAATATTTAATATGATGATCAAAGACTAACCACTACCTCATATGTATAGTCTACTTAGTCATGGTTATTCCATAGGCCGATCTAACTAAGAACATAGAGAAATGTAACAAGAATATAAAAGAGGTATGTAAGCCACAAGTCGGCCACACATATCCTTAGACACGCCAAAGGTTAAGGGTGTAGCATGCCTTTCCCCTTCAAAAAAATGTTGAGTCAACTCTAGATGTTGCTGCACAAAGACTTCATCCTCCCAAGTGGCATCTTCACAAGGCAGATTCTTCCATTTGATCAGGTACACCTTAATCGTTCTAGATCGCAGATGCTTAGTGCAAATTTAAAGGATCACCTCAAGATCAAGAATAACTCTTCCTCATCCAATTCTAGTAACTCAGTTTAAGTACCAACTCTATGTTCAGTGACTATCTTCAGTATGATACATGAAATACTGAATGTATGAGAGTGGAGGAAGGAAACTCTAACTTGTAGGCCACACTAACAATTTTTTGCAAGATCTAATAAGGCCGATAATACTTAGGGGACAACTTATTATCATTTTTTTGTTGCTTCAAGGACATTTACTTATATGGTTGCAAGCGAACAAATACCCAATCACGAATGTCAAAATGTCTCTCTCCCGTGTTGATATGTCTACTGCTTCATGCGATTCTAGGCCATGGCTAAATTTTCATGAAAACTTGCAAGGACCACCTGTAGATGGTGAATATGTTCTTCAACTGCATGAACCTTAAGCTAGACCTCCAAGGTTGAAGTGATAGATGGAAGGTGGTATCCATGTAATGCCAAAAAAAGAGACATTTTGAAAGAACTATGAACAGAAGTATTATACCACCATTCAACAAGTGGCAACTAATGAGCCCATTTATCATGTTTATCAAAAATAAAACAACATAGATATCCTTCTAGATATTTGTTGACTACCTTAAATTTTCCATCTGATTGAAGATGATAGGATGAACTATGAGCCAACTGGGTGCCCAAACATGCAAATAACTAAGTCCAAAAATTACTAGTAAAAATAGTATCTCTATCACTAACAATGATCTTAGGGGTACCATGCAATTTTTGAACTATATTGAAAAAAGTAGAAGCTATTGTACTAGAAACAAATAGTTGTGATAAAGAGCAAAAATGAGCATACTTACTGAGACAATCCACCACAACCATGATAACATTTTGATCATCAGATCTCGGTAACCCTGTAATGAAATTCATAGACACCTTTTCTCAACGTTGGCTAGAGATGGATAAAGGCTGCAAAAGGCCTAGAATTTTGATGGTTTCTCCTTTATTTTGTTGACAAATCATACATTCAACCACATATTTTTGGGCATCCCCCTTGAGTCCTCAAAGAGTCCTAAAAAAAAATCATGCTTGATTCTATGACAGGGTTTCAAAAATCCTAAATGACCCCCAATTGGAGTTGCATGAAGTTCCAAAAGGATTTTTTGTTTAAGAAGAGAATTCTTACATAAGTATAATCTGTCTTTATACCCTAATGCATCACCCTTCCATGTAAATTTTTCAAATCCATCTAAACATTGCTAAAGATTATGAATCAAATCATGGGGAGCACTATTATTTTCCCATTTTGATCCTTCTTCCTTTAGCCAATCTACCTACAGAATGGTCATAGTACATAGCAATGCCTCAACTGATTCATCCTTCCTGGATAGTGCATCTGTCACTACATTGTCCTTGCATTTCTTGTAAACTATTTCAAAATCATAACCTAACATCTAAGTTACCCATTTCTATTGTTCTTCAAATGGCAACCGTTGTTCCAAAAAATATTTGAGATTATCATGATCAATTTTTACTTGAAAATGATGACCCATCAAATAAAATCTCCATTGTTTGACTGCATGCAAAATGACCATCATTTTCTTCTTATAGATGGGCTTGTGCTGATTTTTACCCTTCACTTGACGAATTTCAAATACAAGTGGTCTGCCTTCTTGCATGAGTATAACACCCATACCATACGCAGATGCATCACATTTAGCCACAAAAGTCTTGAAAAAATCAAGAGTGGCCAACACTGGAGTGGTGCACATAGCTAATTTCAATTGTTCAAATGCACTGGTAGTTGTATTAATCCATTGAAAAGAGTCTTTCTTCAACAAAGAGGTGAGTGGGATTGCAATGCTACCATAATTTTTGACAAACCTACAATAGTAACTAGTTAGCCCCAGAAATCCTCTTAGTTTCTTGAGTGTCTTAGGAATTGACCAATCCATCATTGCTTGAATTTTTTTAGGATTCACTTTCATTCCATGTGAAACCAAATGACCCAAATACTCAACCTCACAAGCTCCAAAAGTACATTTAGAAGGTTTGGCATACAACTGATGTTGTTTCAGAATTGAGAGTACATGTTTTACATGGTGCAAATGGTCTTCCCAATTTTTACTATAAATGAGGATATCATCAAAAAATATCAGAATACATTTTTTTTTAAATGACCTAAAAATAGTATTTATCAAACTCTGAAAGGTGGATGGTGTATTTGTTAGACCAAAAGGCATAACTAGAAACTTATAATGGCCTTCATGAATCCTAAAATTTATTTTGGATATGTCATCATCACAGATCCAAATTTGATGATACCCAGAATGCAGATCTAACTTGGTAAAATAAAGAGCATCATTTAATTCATTTAGCAAGTCATCAATGACAGGGATAAGAAACTTATCTTTGATAGTGTATTTGTTGAGTTCTTTGTAGTTAGGTCACATCCTCCAAATGCCATCTTTCTTTCCTACCATGATAACTGATGAAGAATATTCACTTTGGTTGTGGTGAATGATTTTTGCATCCAACATCTCATATACCATCTTTTCAATTTCAATTTTCTAGGCATAGGAATACCTGTATGGTCTGATGTTGGGTGGTTTACTACCATAAATAAGTTTGATAACATGATCATATGTGTGGCTAGGTGGAAGTCCTTTCAATATGTCACCAAAAATAATCAAATGGGCATCAATCACTTATTGCGAATCAGGAGGTGTAGATGGCTAAGTTGGTTGAACTTCCATGGAAAACAAGTGAGCTACAAATTCCTTAGCACCATTACGGAGAATCTTTATCATTTGATGGGAGCTAACAAGTTGTGAAGATTTAACCCTTAATCCCCTTAGCTCAATGTCCTTCCCTCAGAATGAAAATTCATGAATAATTCTTGAAAATTCATCTCAATAGTGTCCAAAGTGGTGAGCCATTGTACTCCCAGAATAATGTCAGCTCCCCTCATGAGAATAAAAAACATAAGAGAATTCAACAAGTAGTCTCCCATGGCCAACTTAATACCATGGCATTTTCCTGAGCAACTGACAGTACCACCATCTGCAATCATGGCCTAAAATTTTGGAATAGGATAATTGAAACAGTTCAAACAAGCAACCAACTTATTGTTGATGAAGTTGTGTGCTCCCAGAATCAATCAATATAGTGACATGTTTCTTTAGGAAACCTACCACCTTAAAATTTTGGGGAGTACTAATACCTAAAAGGGCATGACAAGAAATAGTAGGCTGAGTCTTCAGATTCCTTCTCAAGACCTTTTTCATCCTTACTAATTGCCTCCACATCATCGTCATCCTCATTAGCACTTTCGATGTAAAACAACTTTTTAGCACAAGATGGTCTTTCCTCCATTTGTTGTCGTAACCATAACACAACCCTTTGGCACGCTTTTCCTCAATTTGTCAAGGTGTCAATCTGGTGGGTTGAGGAAATGATGGTGCTGGAAAGGTGCGATAATGATTAGTAGTGAAAGTTTTTCGTATGACTCTCTTTTTCTTTGGTCATGCGTGGTCATGGGATAACTTCGAATACAAATGTTGGGTCAAACATATGAACCTCAAATTGAATGTTGTCTTTGAGGCCACCCAAAGAAAGATCAGTCAAATTTTTCTCAATGGTGTTTTCCACCCGTAAGGATAGATTTTGAAATTGATGAATATATTCCTTCACAGTTCTTATTTGCCACAATTTAGCTAACTAGATGAAGTATTTCTCAGAGATATTATTTTGATAATGACCGAACAACGTATCGATGAAAATAGACCATGTAACAGGAACACCATTCTTTTTCTTTTGAACACACAACCAGTGATACCAAATGAACTACTTAGGTTCCAGATACAGAGATGCCACTATCACCCTCTGAGAACTAGGAGTTTGATGCAGATCAAATAAATTCTCAATTTGGGTAATCCAAGTTAGAGGATCCTTACCGTCAAACTTATGCATGTCCATTTTTGACATCGGTTTCACACCAAAATTAGAGTTGTTAGTGTTAAGAGGACCCAAGTGATGAAGTGGAGGGTTGTTAGACTATAACTGAGATGAAAGAATAGCCAATTGCATAGTGATCTGATGCAATTGAGTGTGAACCCCATTAATATCTCTGTGCATCCCTAAAACATCAGTTTGAACTAAAACAAAGTCATCATGTCACACCAAGCCCTTTATGTTAACCTAAAGTTGAGAAATCAATGGATCTAAAGTTCTAGATTCCATGTCATTGGTAGGAGTATTAGGAGTTTCTTACCCCCCTTTCTTCCCCAAGTAGAACCTGCCATATACAAACCTTAGGAGGGTTTTTCCTTAAAAAAAATGTACCAGGAGATGGTACCGTTGCGATCGTCTCAACAAGATGAATCCAACGACTACCTTTGCGCACTAGGGTAAAAATTTTGACACCAAAAAAGTGTATCGACAAAATATACGGTTGCAATCGTCTCACCGAGATGAATCCAACGACTATAAATGTGCAAAGAATTTTTTTTTTTCAAAAAAGTGTTTTGAACAATATTGCACTGACAGAAAAAAATAATTCTTCCCGAATTGCAAGTTATGTTTTTTTACTCCTGCTCACAGAAGTCACACCTCGCTAGATCCAACAAAATAATGTCACATGAAACTTGCCCAAATCAAAGATCTGATACCAATTGTAATGAAATTACTTAGATATTCACACAAAATGATTATATACCACGTAGAATAAACAAGTATGAGAGATCACACATCAATAATTGACAATAGAGTAGGATACTAGATAATATAGCAAAATCACTTTGAGGGGACAACCTCCACAACAATGCAATAAGAGCAAAATACTTAATATGATGATCAAAGACTAACCACTACCTCCTATATATAGTCTACTTAGCCACGGTTATTCCATAGGCCAACCTAACTAAGAACATAGAGAAATGTAACAAAAATATACAAGAGGTATGTAAGCCACAAGTCGACCATGCATATCTCTAGACACACCAAAGATTAAGGGCATATCAATCTACTTCAACCAAGTGAAACAAATAGTGTAATTCATCAATATTAATTTTGATTGCATACATTATTTCCTCTCATAATTTAACAGACTTTCAAAAAATGTTAACCTAATTTTGAGTCCCTATGTAAAGTTACAGCCTCAACAAGATGCATGAATTTTTAGTGTTTCTAAACTATTGATTAAAGTAGGAGTTGGTAACATAACTTCCACTATGCTTAAAGTGGTGATTTTTTATCATTTAGAATATTTTCATAATTTTGGGGTAGTTTCCTAATTACCAATTCCTGAAGTGGTGGTTTCATAAAATGAAATGAAAAATAAAAGTAGAAACAATAAGTAATTGATCTTCTCATTACAAGTGATTCATAAACTTTGATCTCTAAAGGGACATCTCTAGAGATGTACAAGGGTCATTAGATAAGTAATTGAAGTCAAAGAGGGCAGAAGAAGATGCCCATTTATCACTCTAGCTAGATTTACCCACATTGGGGTTTCCATGTTAAAAATGGTTTTATGTTATGTGGTTTGTTTCTAATCCTTTCTAATTTTTAATGGTTTATATGTACTAGATTAATTCTAATGTACTTTCTACATTGCTCTCCCTCTTAAACCACAAGCATTTAATAAATTTAATTAATTTAACATTGATATAAAAAAATACGCATTTAATTTTGGATAATAAAATTACTCGAGGAAATTACATATCATATTAACACATCAATTTTGTTACGAGTAAAAGTCACAATATTACCTCCTAATTTGCTTATATCCATTAGAAAGATCTTTTTAGAAAAGACAACCATGTAGTTTGAAGAGAATTGACAACATCATCTTAGTTTGTTTCCCCTTACCCTCTTCTTGGTATAATATTAAAGTTAATTTCTTATGCGATGATGGTTTCCCTATGCTCAAATATGTCATTGCACTACAACATTATAGGAAAAAAATATGCTTATTTTGGATGTTCACTAATTGTAGACACCTAATTTTTGTTACTTTTTTTTTGGCTTCTTGTAATCATATTAAGATAAAATTGTATAAAAGTAAGATTGCATAAATATAACATTCAAATTCAAATATGAGTGTAACTAGTAAAGCTTTTTTGACTTATTTAAACTCACTATTTATGGAAATATTAAAGAAATTGGGTAGTTGTCTTGTGCAAATCTATGATAGGGTAAAATCATAAATAAAGATTATGAGAAGTATTGTGAATGCTCAGATTAGGAAACAGAGTCCCTGCACTTGCTTAGATACGTATGTGATTCCTCAAAAAAATTTATGGTGTAGAACCATCTATTGGTTGTAGAACTATTTATGTCGATTGTACTAATTTTGTGATTATTTTGATCACTACAACTATGTATACCAATTCTTCCTTTACATTCAAATACCTTCAATCTAGTGTGAATAATTGTGCTTTCCTTATCCTTACTTAGAAACCATAGCTCTTTACATTATAATATGGATTACTATGAATGATAAAACTGGTGAAAAGCGATGGATTTAGCTATCCCCAACCACCCCTTATAGATAAGCACTACCTACATATCCAAATTCTGAAGAGGGCAGTCAAACTAAACATAACTCTCTAACTTAGCTAAGTGTGTGAAATCAATGTAAAATTAGAATGCGATTATATCTTATGTATGGATTTTGACACATGAATACATGTAATTTGACATTACAGTGATATTTAGACTTAGTTTAGGGTTTTCTCCTTTAAGGTGTTTTAGATTTTGAAACTTTAGGATAATTCCTCCCAATGTGCAAAGTAATTTACAATGATAAATAAGTTCTAAATCAATGTTAGATAGGAATAGGTTTAAGATTAATATCTTTATATAGTGACTCTTTGTGTAATTTACTTCCAATCAATATGTGAAATGTACAAGCTAACTAATATGGGGAATTATAATTTAGGAGAATGGCAGTTAAATGCTACACAAACAAATCTAGCAAACGGATAATTTGATAATGTTATTAAACTTGAGATAGAGACTAAGTAAAACATGTGGAATAGTAACATTGTCAATTTAGGAAGGTTGAAACCATATATGGATGAGTGGCTAAGGAATAATGTGAACACGAGTCATATATGTGTGCACAAGACATGTTAAAGATTGGTCAAATTTTACATTTTTAAGCATCTAATACCAAATATGAGTGTGTACAATTACATACATTAAAATAACAATGTTATTATTGTATTTTCATGCAGATCGACCATTGGTTAAAATTATGCTCTTATTGGCACAATTTTATTTGCATTGGATCATGTATAGCCCTTATCACCATTCACTCTTGAACTCCTTTAGGTCAGTTATATGTTTTCCTCTAGATGCTTTCAAATGATCCTGTAATCCATTAGATCTTTGTTTCGAGGGTTTTCATCACATGACTAGTATTAGAATAGCATGATACCAGTCATACTTCTATTAGACCATTATAATAGTGGTCATGTTTGGCATGAGTCCTTTCAACCAATCCTCTTATACATTATGTTTTATTGTGCCTTTGTCCACATTAATGTCTGATTGCATGCTAATAAGGTATTAATTTGATTTTAAGAAGTTTGCATATAATTAAGCACCCTAATGCATTTATTCACCAAGATATCACATCATATGCTCACATAATTAGAAATATCACATCCAAGGATTTCCTACAATATGTTGTTTATTAAATTTATATATATCAAGGAGTTATCATTGCATACCTTTACCAAACTAAATAGTAGTGAAAGAGCATTTAGAATTGACTACTTATTTGCATGTGTTTTATGTGGAGGGTGCACAATTTTTCAAAACACTACAACTAAATAAAATATGAAGATAAAGTAGATATGATATAAATACAATAAATATAGGAAAATAAATAAACATAGATCTACATATGTTCTAAAAAGTTTGAAAGTACCTCAAAAATGGGATTTAACAAGAGAAATTGATATATAAGTGTTTGATTTTAACTTTACTGGATTTATCTAGAGGTTGCAGATACTAAAAAGAACGTTCACAAACTATACATAAAAAAACACAGTAAGTAAACAACAGTTTTATATAGTAACCAAGATCAAACCGTACGACAATGGCAAGACTAGAATTAGAATGTTCCAATAATGATAATCCCCCTGAAAGTGGTCAACCTATCCTGGTAACAATCAAGTAGGTCTAATAGAGTTTAAAATTTTTAATACCCTTTGTCAATAAAACCTGTGTAATAGTAACATTGTCAATTTAGGAAGGTTGAGACCATATACGAATGAGTGGCTAAGGAATAATGTGAACAAGAGTCATGTATGCATGAACAACGCATGTTAAAGATTGGTCAAATTTTACATTTTTAAGCATCTAATACCCAATATGAGTGTGTGCAATTACATTCATTAAAATAGAAATGTTATTATTGTATTTTCATGAAAATCGATCATTGGTTAAAATTATGCTCTTATTGGCACAATTTTATTTGCATTGGGTCCTGTATAGCCCTTCCTTATCACCATTCACCCCTAAACTCCTTTAGGTCAGTTATATGTTTTCCTCTAAATGCTTTCAAATGGTCTTGTAATCCATTAGATCTTTGTTTCGAGAGTTTTCATCACATGACTAGTATTAATATAGTATGATACTAGTCTTACTTCTATTAGACCATTCTAATAGTGGTCGTTTTTTTCATGGGTCATTTCAACCAATCCTCTTATACATTACGTTTTATTGTGTCTGTCCACATTAATGTCTGATTGCATGCTAATAAGGTATTAATTTGATTTTAAGAGGTCTGCATATAATTAAGCACCCTAATGCATTTATTCACCGAGATATCACATCATATGCTCACATAATTAGAAATATCACATCCAAGGATTTCCTACAATATGTTGTTTATTAAATTTATATATATCAAGGTGTTATCATTGCATACCTTTACCAAACTAAATACTAGTGAAAGAGCATATAGAATTGACTACTTATTTGCATGTGTTTTATGTGGAGAGTGCACAAGTTTTCAAAACACTACACCAACTAAATAAAATATGAAGATAAGGTAGATATGATATAAATACAATAAATAAAGGAAAATAAATAAACATAGATCTACATATGTTCTAAAAAGTTTGAAAGTACCTCAAAAATGGGATTTAACAAGAGAAATCGATAAATAAGTGTTTGATTTTAATTTTCCTGGATTTATATAGAGGTTGGAGATACTGAAAAGAACATTCCCAAACTATACATAAAAAATACAAAAAGTAAACAACAATTTTAGATAGTAACCAAAATCAAACCATATGACAATGGCAAGATTAGAATTAGAATGTTCCAACAATGTTAATCCTCTTGAAAGTGGTCAACATATCATGGTAACAATCAAATAGGTCTAAGAGAGTTTAAAATTTTTAATACCCTTTGTCAGTAAATGATACCTATAAACCTCTCTTATTTATGTAAGTAGATGCATGCATGTGTCAAAATACTCTCTTCTAGAGCTCAAGTCCACACTTGTTATTGCATAAATATTGGTGTTTTGTTTGAGGATTCCATCTTACTCAACTCTCAGTCTAATTTTAAATAGGTTTTAAAGTTTGTAAATTAACACTCATTCATGTCAATAAGTAAACCATGTGTACGTTTCTTCATGCCATTTATTTGTATGAGATGTTTAATGTAGTAAATAAAACTATATGGTATTTCACTTCAGCCTCTTCTTAATACAAGTATCAACAAAATGAAATAAGGGAAATCCAAGATGTAATAACTTACAATTGTTTAAGATTATGATTGATATAATTCATCCCTTAAATGCAGTAGGGTATTGAAACAATCCCCCAAAAAAAAAGTGAGATTATTTTACAGAGTGCGAAACAAAATTGCGCGCTAGGCCCGTCAACGCAACTTCATGATGTAAAGTTCATTAATTTAGATGTTGTTTAAAAGTATTAATGTACACGGTAACTGGGTTGGGTCACTCTGAACACTTCTCTAGAGTGAACACCTATAGAGGGTTCTATAGAGTAGGTTGCCATTAGGATGGTCCCACACATATAGCCTCCGAGCTTTATGGAAGGCACATGCCTCCCTTAACGAACCACCCAAAAATCTATGACCCTAAGTAAGTATTTGATTTACTTTAAATGGTTGGTTTGATGCTTTGAGAGTTGGAAATGACCCATTCTTGATTGTGGTGCCATCAAGATTATTCCCATGACCTAACTTCATACTAGTAGCATAAGACAACCACATTGTTAGGAAGTAAGGTATCAGGTATATAAATCTAAAATAAGAAGCTACAACTAGTTAATCATGAGATCTAAAATCATTCAATAGAAGAATCATTCTACCAAGATTCTCTTAGCAAATTTACAATATCTTTGGGAGGTGAGCATCAACATTCAACTACTCCCAATCACAACATCATAAGTTAAAGATCACCTTAATAATGTGAACACCACATAAGACATTAACAGTTATGGTGTCTCCCCCCTTTTTGGATCATTATACCATGATCCATAGGGTTGGAAATCATCGCACCACCATTATTAGCATGGCAAAAGACACAATAGAAGATATGATCAAAGTACCGCAACAATTGATATTGCATTATTAGGAAACCAATATAAAAACAGTTGCTTCCATTATCGTTATACACAACGATCAAAAAGGTTACCAAGTTCGTTATACACAACGATCAAAAAGGTTACCAAGTTAGAGTGTAATTGAATTCAACAATAAACATAACCAAATTGTTAAAAAAAAGAATAACCCAAGCATTTTAAATCATAGAGGGTGCTACCTGTCATAATCGTATAGATGATTCCTAACTTGGGCTCCTTGCACCGTATTGCCTCACAAGTTTAATGATCAAACATTAAAACAGAATGGATTTTGAATAAATCATGATCTACTTTGTCAAGGATGGATGGCATCACACAAGTGAGCATCTCATCAACTAAGCGTACAAGAGGCATAAGAAAATCAAACCATTCAAATGGTATAGATGAACCATCCCATAAGTGGGAAATAGAAGTCTAGCATATTTTTCACCACTTGTCCTTTGGTTCAATGTCGTGTTGTTGTCATTAACATGGTTGTTCAAATTAAGTACATAAAAGTTTAGGATCTATGCAATATTCCATTCCTATAATAAATCAACCACCAGCTTGAATGACCATCAAATAAATCTAAATTGATAACTCATATCCAAGATGATTATGAAATCATAGAATATAGTACCTAAATCATAAGTTCATTCATGATATTTAGTCCACATATAAGATCCAAGGTTCTTTGTGAATTCATCTAGTCTATTCATTGACCTATGACCAATAGGTACTATAATAATATGCTAGATTTATTCCATGTCAAGGCCATGGTTATTAATTGTAGCATACTTATTGCCCAACCAAGCAACCAACCGACTCAAAGAATTCATCACCACTTGATGCAAACAATTAAATGATGCTACCAACCTTGCATCATATGGTCATTAGTTATCAAGATCAACTGAAAGTGACATAATAGACTTAAATACAAAAATACAATCAGCCTTCATTATTCTATAGCGGAAATATGAACAGCCATAGTCATATCAAAACCTAAACAGCGAATCAATAACCTTCAAAGGTTTTTAATAGGCTAAGTCACCAAAATGCATTTATTGGAACTAATCAAAATCAATAGTACCAAAGTCCTGCTAATAAAAAGTATATGGACAATGTCGAGTCATCTCGGAAATATAGAGCAAGATTCATTTATGTAATTTGAGAGTATTCTATTTCATTTCTTGAGCAATAGAAATAGATAAGATAACAGAAGTATATAAATAGGTACAGCCAGCAATTATAATCCAAAATTGGTTCAACCAAAAATAAACTTCTACAACAAAGTACTATCACAATTCTAAATTCTGCCAGTTCTTATTATGCCACATTCTTTGGCCAACATATACATATATTATCAACTACACAAGTCATTGATTCAAATCCAAAATGCGTTCAACCCCAAGAAGGATCAGATTCAATAATCAACCATAAACTATTGCTGAGAGGAGGTAATTGCAACTAAAGTGTAAGTTTAGAAAAGACAATAATGACCTGATTTCTTGTAACAAGACATTTGTCAATGAGAATAACAAATAATCATCATAATGAACAGCCAACCACATGGCTGCGTATAACCATATGCTCACAATAATATAAATACGAAAATGCTCGAAAGTGGTTATAAACATTAATCTCCAAATGGATAATTCGATCAAGTTTAACATGTTCCGAAAAGTTATTACAGGCTGATCTGGAAACCTTAAATCTTTCATACATAAATCCCCATACAAACATCCAAACATATCGTTATAACATGGTAAGTACAACTATTGGAATATCCGGATATAAATTTGCTAGTAAAATATAAGTGTAAAGTCCTCCTTTCCGTAAACCAACAATGTAACAACAAGCCTTTCTCTTACCCAAATCAATAAATGTACAAGACCATTCCTTACATACATAATGGAACCAACTACAACTACAGTACAGCAGTGACCGAGCCATAAACAATCAACATGAACTAAATACCAGCAGGTACTACCATAAATCCCCCGCAACACTAAGATCCAAATGCCATAAAGAAGATACATTCAGCAACAAGAGGGCCAGCCCTTCAAACCAGTCCTATGAGCCCTCCATCCGGTGGCCCTCACCACCCCATCCATCAGCTAGATGGTGGAGTTCGGTAGCCGGGTGCTCGGTTGAGGTATGGAGCATGTTAGGAGGGTACTAAGTCATCAGTGTGATACAACAGCAGTTATAATATGGGCTCACCACAAAAATCAAAGTCAATAAACATACACGATGGGCATACGTTGTCTATGCCACAAGCTGAACCATGCCATCACAACATAAAATTTTCTCAAGTAGATTTGAGGTCTAATTCAACCGCTTTAAGAACCAGCACAGTCAACGGAATTAAAACACAATCTCAAGCTGAAATCTTAAAAACTTAACGTAATAATAGAAAGCAACAATCGGCCATGATAGAGAAAAAGACATGGCTCACAAAGGACCTTAAGATAAAAGAAGGCATGCACAACAACAATCACCTAAATGAAGCGAGAAGTAGTTTTAGAACAAACTTCCCATCCATAAGAATTGCACTCCCAACATATGTAAATAGGTTCCCAATTCGAATCAAACATCCACAAAATATCAAAAACCCAGGTGAATACAAGAACCTACTACTTACAGTCCATAAATATAAATCCATGGAATATAATAGAGTTAGTGTGTGCTTCGGGCCATTAAATCCATGATTCAAGCCAAATCATTAAAACTCCACTATATATAAATGAATATATACACCTTTCTATATGTATATGTATCTATATATAACTGTTCAGGGCTCGACAAGCATTAATAAACATTAGAAGATTAAAACAGGGCCATGCCAAAACCCAGCTTCACACAGCAGATCCAAAAGTCTCAAAGAAACCCCACGAAACATCAAAATGGTCAAAACATCGAGTTAAGAGTTCACCAGGGTTTGGAATATGGGAGAAAAACCACCGATGCACACCCCGGTAGCATGCTATGCATAAGATATAAATATAACCAGAATTATTTTTACCCAATTTTGTAAACTTCTCCTAATCGTGGCAACAACAGAACAAAGCCCACATAATTAATATAAAAATAGGAGATTTAGATTATCCATTGGCCAAGTATAACTCCTTCTATGGCTCAAGTAAAATGGCCAAGTGTAGCAATTTCGAAACACTCCAACTTGTTTCTGTATGCCAAAGGAAAAATAACATAGCTGGAGCGGTCCAATATAGCATTGAAATCGATTTGAAGAGACATAAAACAAAACAGATTTCCTTGGCTAGAGTAAACGATTCACAGGTCTTGCTCACTACGTTTTGACTTTGCAATAAGAAACTATTAAAATTATAAACCCTGCGCCAGGTTTTCCAGCTTGCATAATTTTCATAAAAAGGCATGATTAGAATGCTCCTCAAGCCAATAATAAAAAACCCCAAATTGAAACGACCAGCCAAAGATTCAAACAGAAAACCCATAATTTTATAAGGAAAGAAAATCGAAATAATCACACTGAAGGTTCAAATACAGGCCTCAATGCTAACAAAACTGAAACCCCTCAATCTTAATAAGGTAAAACCCATACAAAAAGGAAACCCGTAGTTCACCCGTAGAATAAAACGTTTTAATAGCGCTACAGTCCCATTACCATGCCCAGCATAATACCGACAACCAGCAGAAAAGACCATAATCAACAGGGAATAACCCCCTTACCTCACCGTTCTGGGAAGGTCGCCGTTGGATAAATGTTAATTACCTCCAGGCTCGCTGTGTTTTTGTTTTCTGTTTCTGCCCTTTGCTCCTTCAACTCCTTCTGCCCCTATCGTGGCCTCTCCAAAACTGCCGCGCCTCTTCTTCCTCACCTATCTCTCCTTTTTCCTCCCTCCTGCCATAGCCCGTGGACTCTCCTCTTCTTCCTTTTCGTCCCCGTACCGACGCCTATCGCTGACCATCTCTCCCGTCCCACCATTCTCTCCTCTTCACCGTACGGGTCACCACCCTCATCTCTTTCCTTCTGTACGCACTCCTCCATTCCCCCAAGGAAAAATGCACGAGGCTCTAGGGGGCAGCTTGAGTTAGTGGCATCAAAAAGCGGGCCGTAATGGCCAAATGAATATTTTAAATATCATGCACGGGTTAAATTTGACGGTCACCCTTACTCGTCAAGAAAAATTTTTGTGACGGTTTTTAAGATAATGTCACCTTGCACGTAACGTTCATTTATCATTTTTGACTTTCATAATTTTATATAGAAATTAATTAAACTTATTGTTCATGTGATGGGGAACCCTGAACAACTCTCAAGATGGATATTTCTCAATATTTCTCAAGCGTTGAACCAAAGCATTCCCATCCCTGTGGAGTCCGTAGAAACCCTACAGAGTCCATAGAAATGGCCCTGCAGAGTCTGTAGAAAACTTCACTACTACTGCTAGTGTTGAGTCTGCTGACTCTCCCATGACAATTTCGTCTCGGGGATTGTGTTTGAGATTTTTGAATAAAAAAGAAAGTACACACGTGTCAGGGATCAAATACAATTGTGTAAATAGAAAACCAGAAAAATGGTTAGACTTTACTAGTTATTTAGTAATTTATCAGCGTTTTCACACTCAAGTTGCAAAAAATTACTATTACACTTGAAACTAGCCTTTCTAGACTACTTTTGTGAATCTGTAGCACAAAAAACCCTCCAAGCTTCTTTCATGTGGAATCCTTCACAACTAAAGCAAAGAGTATCAACAAAATTATACAACTCTTTTAAACAACCTTCAAAATAAAATAAAAACTTTCTCCCTCACATAAAGTATGTTGCAAGTGTTCAAAAATTTTAAGATGCCACTGCTTTGAATTTTCTTCTCTAGTATGTGCATCCTCTGAATAATGACAAGCGCTGAACAACTTTATAGAATTGAAAACATGATTAAACTAAAATGGCAAATTGGAAATAATGATTCTCAGAGCAGAATGAAATCCAAAGCTAATCAATACAAAAAAATAAACTATGAGATGAAAAATCAAGTTTAGATACTTACGTTAGAAATGCCAACTTGAGCTTAAACCCAATAACCAATGCCCTGCCACTTGCCCAACAAGATTCTTACTGGATGCAAAGTAAGATGGAAGTTATGGTAATGGCCTGTGTTGCAAGATAACTTAGAAAAACTGCTTCCCATACAACAATTAGAACACAGAAGAGTTACTCAAAGAGTCAGACTATCGGAGGTCAGAACCCAAAATAACATTAAAAACCAATGCAATTTTCAAATGGGTACTGGAGTCTGGGATACTTTTGCAGTGTTGTCACTGTTACCCTATTCTGTCGCAGCCCATATATTCTCACACGCAGGTTACAGGCTGTAGGCTACAACAACATCAGTTACACCACATTGGGGATTCGGGAATGGGGGAAATTGGAATTTGGAAATTGGAATGACCAGTGGCAAAGACCAACCCTCTTCAACTACCACGACAATTCATCAATGCTGAGTCTACAGTATACAATCTACAGTGGAGTCTGTGGAGATTTAATATATATTTAGCGTATTATGGTGCCGTCACTACCAGTCTGTCGGTGCAATGTGCACAAATCTTCTAATAAATTTAGAAGATTTAATAATTAATGTTATGGGGAGAGACAGACGGAGAGTCGAACTCGGGACTCGGGATTCCGAAGCTGGAGGGCTGGAGGCTAGACGCTGAGTAGTGAGCTTATAAACTTAAGGTATATAGACTTAGCTTTATATAAAATTAGAACGGGTGTTTTTTAAATGTGAATGTCAAAATGACAGTCTTTTAAAAAAAATCCCCGTCCTTCATTACGGTTTAAAAAAAAAATTGGAAGTATTTTACATTTAAAATGGTAAAAAATGTTTAAACGGGGGTTAAATTTAACCCCTGAGATTCATGCCTCCCACGATTCTACAAAACAAATGGACCTCCAGCATGGTGGAATGAGTTCTCCCACTTAAGGTAAAAGATGTTAGAAAGGAATGTTTGTCGTTGCCAAAAGATTGCCCTGTTAACGTTCGATACAAACTCCAGATAAGTATTTATGGGATGCTGTTAGTTCATGTCACAAATCTTTGAGGGGGACACTGGCGATTAGTCCAACAATCCCCCCCTCAGTGTTACTGAGGGGATTCAAACCCGTGACCACGGCTTTGATACTAAATGTAGAATTTTAAATAAAATTAAATCACAGCGAAATATATGCAATATTCATAATACAGATGAAATAATAATTGAAAAAATAAAAAATACTTCTTCAAATTATTGGAATCATTCTCATTCTCCTTGAAAATAAAGATCAATTACAATGTATTAATAGAATTGCATGTGAACATGCGTTTCTAATTATTAAATAAAATATTTTAAATTTATCTAAATAATTATTTGCATGTAATATCAACTAAAACTAACTCTAGCCTTTCTAAGGCTTTATTTTTTTCTAAAAATATATTAACTAAAAATTAATTCTCTAAATTTAGCTCCACAAAAAATGTTCATGCAAACTAAATTTACACTAATAGTCTAAAAATAGAATTGAGTGAACTGCATTTCAGCATCACTTTTCAAAATGTAGAATTTTAAATAAAATTAAATCACAGCCAAATATATGCAATATTCATAATACAGAAGAAATAAGAATTGCAAAAAATAAAAAATATTTCTTCAAATTATTTGAATCATTCTTCTCCTTGAAAATAAAGATCAATTACAATGTATTAATAGAATTGCATGTGAACATGCTTTTCTAATTATTAAATAAAATATTTTAAATTTATCTAAATAATAATTTGCATGTAATATCAACTAAAACTAACTCTAGCCTTTTTAAGGCTTTATTTTTTTCTAAAAATATATTAACTAAAAATTAACTGTCTAAATTTAACTCCACAAAAAATGTTCATGCAAACTAAATTTACACTAATAGTCTAAAAATAGAACTGAGTGCACTGCACTTCAGCGTCACTTTTCAACATACTCCCCCTTGATGCTGAGAGGGCTCACAATTTGATCTCTGAGTTTCAAGAATTGATCTGTTGCAATTACTTTCGTGAAGATATCTATCAACTGTGCTTTAGTGTTGATGTATTTCAATTCTACTACCTTCATCTGCACTAAATCTCGGATAAAATGACGTTTTAAATCAAAATATTTTGTCCTGTTGTGATGGACTGGATTCTTGGCCAATTTAATAGCACTAATGTTATCACAAAAAATAACTGTGGGCTGAACTTGAATTTATCCAATTTCTTCAAGAAATTTTATAAGCCATAATGCTTGTGTACATGCTGAAGTGACTGCAACATACTCTACTTCTGTAGAAGAAAGGGCAACTATACTTTGCTTCTTTGAGCTCCAAGTAATCAAACCAAAACCAAAAGAAAAATAATTTCTAGATGTTGATTTTCGGTCATCCATACTACCTCTCTAATCAGAATCACTAAAACCAACAAGATTGAACCTTTTAGAAGTGTAGTAATGAATGCCAAAGTCTAAAGTGCCTTTCACATACCTCAAAATTCTCTTGGCTGCCTTCATAAGTATTTCTGATGACTCTGTCATGTACCTTGAAACAAGTGAAACTGAATAAGCAATATCAGGTCTTGTATGAGTTAGAAACATTAAGCTTCCAACAATACTTCTATAGGTTGTCTCATCAACTCTAGCACCATCATCTCTACACAACATAACTCCATGAGCAACTGGAGTGGAGACTGGTTTACAATCAACTATATTAAGTTTCTTCAACATATCTTTAGCATACTTTATTTGACAAATGAAAATTTTATTCTTCCTTTGATAAAACTCTATTCCTAAAAAATATTTTATGAGGCCTAAATCTTTCATCTCAAATTCATTCATCATGGAAACTTTGAATTCATCCTTCATCATAGAACTGCTACCCATATACAATAAGTCATCAACATATAAATTTATAATTAGAATATCATTACCTTCTTGTTTGTAGTAAATGGTAGGTTCACTCTTACTTCTTTGAAAGCCATTCTCTTGAAAATATCCATCAATCCTAGCATACCATGCTCTTGGTGCTTGTTTGAGGCCATACAAAGCCTTCTTCAACTTGTAGACATGATTTTCTTTTCATTGCACTTCAAAACCTTATGGCTGTTCCACATATACTTCTTCTTCTAAGTACCCATTCAAGAAGGCACTTTTCACATCCATATGATGGATGCTCCAATTCTTTTGAATTGCTAATGAAATCAGCATTCTAATGGTCTTTTATCTTGCTATTGGTGAAAATATCTCTTCATAATCAATGCCATACTTCTGTGTGAAGCCTTTAGCAACTAATCTCGCCTTATGCCTTTCAACACTTCCATCACTGTTACACTTAGTCTTGTAGACCCATTTGGTGCCAATCTTCTTCTTGTCATGTGGAAGCTTTGTAAGCTCTCAATTGTCATTCATGTGAATAGAATCCATCTCTTCTTGCATTGCTTGCATCCAAACTTCATTAGTATATGCATCTTCAAAACATGATGGTTCAAAATCAACGTTGGTAAGTAAAGCAAAATTCAGTGTCTCACTTCTTGGATTTTCTTCATGTGCTTGATTTGAACTCCTTTGATAAATGTCACTCAATCTTCTTACCTTCCTTGTAGAACTAGGACTTGAATTTGGACTTACACTTGGAATTGAACAACTAGATGAGGGTTACTTGGTGGATTTGTAGCACTTGGAACAAAAATATTAGTGGGCTGCCCATGATCAATATCATCCATAATAACTTCATTTAAAATAGATTTTGATGGCCTTTTTGATGACCATAAACTCCCCCTTCATCAAAAATCATATCTCTTGACACAATAAGCCTATTAGTGAGAGGATTATATAACATGTAAGCCTTACTTTGCTCACTCTATCCAACAAAAATACATGACTCACTTTTGGGATCTAACTTTTGCCTCTTTTGATCAGGAACATGAATATAGGCTAAGCAACCAAAAACTTTGAAATAATTAACATTTGGCTTTTTCTAATACCAGGCTTCATATAGAGTCATCCTGTCAAGTGCACTAGTGGGACTCCTATTAAGAATATATACTACTGTAGCAACTGCATCTCCCCAAAAAAAATTGCTTAATTCCTTTATTTATAGCATGCGTCGTGCCATCTCCACCACTGTACGATTCTTCCTTTTAGCTACACCATTTTGTTGAGGTGTGTATGCAGTGGTGAGTTGTCTTCTGATGCCATGCATATCACAATAACCTTGAAAGGCTTTTGAACAAAATTTTCCTCCACGATCAGTCCTTAAGCATTTGATTTTGCACCCTTTGTCATTTTCTACAAGGGCTCTAAACCTCTTGATGTCTCAAGAGCTTCACCTTTGGTCTTCAAAAAATAAACCCAACACTGTCGTGAGTAATCATCAATAAAAGTAATGAAATATGATGACTTACCCAAACTCTTTGTCTGCATAGGACCACAAATGTCTGAATGAACTAACTGGAGTGGATAATGAGCCCTCCATGCATTGCCTTTTGGAAATTTCTCTCTTGCATGTTTTCCTTTAGCACATCCTTCATAAACTTCCTTGTGCTCTTCAACGTTAGGCAAACCAGAAACTAATGTTTTTGACGTTAAAATTTTCAAACTATGAAAATTTATATGCCCGTACATGAGATGCCACAACCAACTTGTATCCTCATATGCCATATTGACAAGGTTTTTGTTATGTTCACCAAACTTCAATGGGAACATCCTATTCTTTGTCATAGGCACAATTGTTACCACCCTATTTCCTTGATTCTTATCATAAATTATACATTGTTGATTTTCAAATACAACTTTATAATTCTTCTCACGTAATTGTCCAACACTCAACAAATTATGCTTTAACTTTGGAGTGTAATAAATGTCTTTAACACTCTTCACATTGTTTCTCTATATTTTCACTAATTGCATACAAATGAGGAAGAAACTGAGGTTAAGAGGTTGTGGGTTTGATGTTACCCAGATTTAGTGCACACCGTATCCAAGCTTTGTGGGAGCTCCTCTTTGGCTATGGAGGAAACACCTGCAGTAAGAAAGAAACTTAAACAAGAAAATGTTAAAAGAGGATATGGTGGACTGCCAAGCTACGCACTCGGTTCCGAAAGTGTGAAGCTCCTTGAGGGATGACAGTCCACTGTTTAAAGGTAAAAGTGTTGTAAAGAAAGAAATGACAAAAAACTTAAAGAAATAGAAAAGTAGAATGTTGTGTACCTGTTCTCTGCAGTCTGTGTGTCTCAGAATGTTACAAAAAGCTGGCTGAAGGTTTTGTTTAGTCTATGGGCTGTTTGGATAGGTTTTTTGGTTTATTAGTTCAGAACACAGTCACCAACATCGATATATTTGCCGAGGTCGGTCGGGTAAATGGTGCCGACATCGGTTGTGTTGCTGATGTCAGTTGGGGTTGTTGGCCTTGGATGACTTTTAGAATATTTTCGTGACGGACAGAAGAGTTTCTGGAAGTTTGGAGGTTAGTGCACGGTTATGAGAAGGTGAATGAGGTCTGAGGAAGGGTAAAGGTAGAGGATAGGTGTGAAAAGAGGGTGAGAATAAGGGGAAGGCCTTTCAGCCCCTCCATGGAAGAAGTCGGGTCTCTTAACAGTATTTAGAAATATTAATGAAAACTAATTAACAATATATTCTAAAACATTGAAATAAAGACCAGAGTACTTAGCTTTATAGGGTGAAGACCCAGAGGTGTCAGAATGGTGATTCCTGTTGTGGATGATATGACTGGTGTTGTGAGGCAATGAAGTGAACATGAATTACTTCAATTCAGTAGCTCAAGGTCCTCGTATAATCTTTCAATCTAGTCTCTGAAATGATTTATGCAGAGCTTCGATAGCCAAGAGAATGATAGTCGAATTCTTGTGCTTGAAATCTCAGAGTATGGACGTCAATGTGCGAGAAGGCGAGGGCAGCTCAATGTTAGAGCTTGGCTTATGTAACTGACGTTGATGATCCCATTGACGTTAGCATAGGACTGCTGATGTCAGCCGCAGGTTGACCGATGTCAGTGGAGAGAGAATAGGTAAAAGGGCTATTTTTAGCCCTTTGCCTGTTTCTCCACCTGCCAAGTGTCTTTTCTATTGGAAAACGGTCAAAATAAGGGCTTATGAGGCACGAGAGTTGGTTAGGGAGTTAAGATGGAGTGAGAATAGGTCATGAGTAGTTATGATTTGGAGGACCTAGTCTTAGGCTGACTCATAGGCTAAGAAACGGTCTTAGGGTAAGGTGTCTAGGTGAAGTGTCCAAGGTGAGGTAATTAATTTAAAAGTAGTTTTTAAATTAATAAGGTGTGCAAGTGTGGGTTAGGAGTGTTAACGTTTAGAAGGAGACCAAGGGGGGTTGACACGATATTGGTGTCTACATTTGCCCTTTTTTATCTTGTGGTTTGTTTTGATGAATTGCAAGACAAAAATAGATGTAGGTTGCTCCAAGTATGGGATGAGGTATTCCCCCTCAAAGCGGGAATCGAGAGAAGGTAATCTAAAATCGGAGGCCGATTTGATAGGTAGTGGATGGGTAGGGTGAGGTTGGAGTGTGAACGCTACAATAGTTGAGATTGCGCGTATACCACTTCACTTGATAGGTAGGTCAAATTATCGTAGGCAAGGTTGAGGAGGACTAAAATTAAAGTAATCGGTCTCTAACTTATTAGTGGTAGCTGAGTGGGTTAGATCGATCAAAGCTGGAGCTCCAATAGTCGAGGAGGACTAAAATTGAAGTAACCGGTCCCCAACTTATTAGTGGTAGCTGATTGGGTTAGATCGATCAAAGTTGTAGCTCTAATGGGCATCATGTTTCAAGTATCCGAGCTAGGAAGTGCTCTTAGAAAACATGAAAATGTCATAGATATTGAGAATCAACTTGGTTGCGATCTGATAATAGGTGTGAGGGGCGCGTACAATGTGCTAACTATTCATGAGGTAGCATATGTAATCAAAACAATTAAGGCAAAGTTGTCTCAAAAGTGGTCTTGGTCTGAGGAGATAGTCACGATCTCCGAGGTCATTTGTTGAGTTAGGCTGAGATATAAGTGATCTCGAGTGTTGTTTGTTGTAGTTAGGGAGATTTATGTGATCCCCAATTTGCCCCATGGGAAGTCTAAGGTGACTTCTACAGTGTCAGGGCTAGTTGTTTGGTCATGATTTTGGGCAGTTTTAGAGAAGACCTATGTTTTTAGGTTGTCGAAGTTGGTTAGGAAACTGATGTCTATAACATAGAAAGGCATTACATTACCAACATTGGTAGAAGATCGGCTGATGTCAGTGGCCTAGGGCACAGTTTTGCTGATGTCAATAGCCTAACAGACTCGACAAAAGTAGATTGGCAGCCCACCAAAAGTCATTTGTGACTTTTGAAGTGTTGAAAAAGAGAGCTCTAGATTTTTTAGTGATAGATACCTCTGATTTGTCCGTGTTAGCGGTGCTAGGTGTCAGGGTGTGAGTGGTGAGGAGTGTTGGTGAGTATTGGAGTGTTGGTGAGTATTTGGGAGCGTTGTGGGCCACCGGTGATTAGAGTGAGAAGATGAGGTAGATAGAGATGGTAGACGTCAGAGGAGGCCCTACAGGAGGACCACCACCACTGACACCTGTTATACCACCTCGACGGTGACAATGAGATGAGGTAGGTTGCGTGATTTGAATGTTTGATTGATTTTGGAGTTTGATGTTATTTTGTAATTTTTTGAGTTTTTAGCGATAGATTGAGGTTGGTAGGTTAGGTAGGGTATTTTAGGTAGTTTTAGGAATATTTTTAAGGAGTTTGAGGGGTGAAATGGGGAAGCTCTAAATTTTAGAGCTCATCCCATTTAGCCTAAGAGTCGAACCAGTCATCGACGTTGGTGGTGCTGCTGACGTCAGTTAGGTTAGAGCCATCCTTGGCACCCTAACTGATGTCAGTTGGCTATTAAAGGTTGTTTATTACTTGGAAAGGTTGAAAATGAGAATCCAGAGGGCCTAAGTCATGCCAATGCACTCTTGGGTGTGGTGATGGGCATATAGGTTTGTTTGATGGGAAAGTGTAAGTTGGTTGCAGTGATTACGTAGTGATTTAGCCGAGCTAACCCCAGAAGACCCTATGTCAATTGAGTGCTGCCTACATTGCCCATGCGAGGGGCCTCAATCCAATGTAGTTCTCCCAAAAAGGGAAAGCGGAGGGTAGATTTTGGATTGGGTTTGACTAGGTTAGGTCATGGTTAAAGGTTTGATGGTTAAAAAGACTAAAAATGAGGTAGTTTAGGATAGGCGGCTATCTAGGATTCAGGGTAGGCAGTGAGTCTAGGGTTTTAGATAGTTGATCCATTAGGTAGATGAATGAATGAATGGCTGAGCTAACCTTAGAAGACCCCATCTCAACTGAGTGCTGCCTACATAGCCCTTGTTTTTAAGGGCCTCAGGCCAATGCAGTTCTCCCAAAAAGAGAAAAAGAGTCAAAGAGGTTGTTAGTTGGTTTGGTTATGTTAGTATTTTTAGCATTTTCTATATATTTGATGGTACATGCTTGAAATGATGAGTGTATGATGATGGTATAGCCTTTCCCATATTGTGTGATGGTGTATGCTATAACATAGGTTATGTGGTTTTTCATCCTTAAAAATTTTCTATATTGGTGATGGTGTATGCTAAAAATGAAATGAGTTTATTTATGCTTCAACAGGTTTCCATATCGGTGATAGTATATGCTTGACATAAATTGTGTTTGGTTGATAGTTTCCATGTGTATTGTTTTTCATGGAAACTAAGGTGAATGGGCTATGATAATTTATATAACACAAATTGGTATTTGCATTAAATAAATCACGATGTTATGTTAGTGGTTAGAGAATGTTTTGGTTGTATTTTATCAGAAACATGTGATGTTATTTATGATAAAATTGAGTTGAATGATAGGTTCATAACTTTATAGTAAAAATTATGAGATGACAATATGCAAGCATATAATTTTAAGACATTGCATCCTAAAAGATAAACTAGCATATGACGAAGGTGGGTCAGAAGTGAAAGGCACATTGCTCTTTCATTGACAAGGACCATAATGATAGCATAGATAGGATTTTTGCAAACAAAAGCCCCATTCATGCATTACATCGTTGACCATTGGTTTGTGTTAGAGAAGTACCCTAATCACTTGACGTTAAGTGAGCTCAAAATCCCTTAGGTATTTTGGGGTAATAAGTGTGATTATGTGATATGTGAGGATAGCGTAACCCTTTTTAGCAGGGATAACTTTGCCGCTTTTATAGGTGACCCTAAGAACGACTATAGGCAAGTCCATGACTTAATAGTTTGTCAAAAAAAAAAATTTTGGTAGACTGATCAATGCAAAAAGTCTACTTGGAGATGTTGTTTTTGTTATGTGGGCATGTGAAGCTGATCGATGCGAGAAGCTTCTGAGAGGGTGCTATTTTTTTAGTAAAATTTGAGCATAGCCATCCTTCGAGGGAGTGGTCTCTATTTTGCTTTGTATGTTTTGATTTCTTTGAATAGCTGTCTTTCAAGGGAGTAGTCTATTAATTATAACAATAATGCAGCTGTCCTTCGAGGGAACAGTCTACATTTATAGTTTATGACCTTTTAATATTTTGTTAGGCATCCCAGTTTTATGTTTTTTTTGTTGACTAAACTTTTAGTCATGGACTATGTTAGGGTATGGAGCTAAAAGCTTCACCCATGAGCAAGTGCAGGAGTTACAGGCACCGACGATGATCTGTAAGAGACCAATGGCGACCGACGTCAGTTAAGGAACTGACCAGGGTCGGTCGACGTCGACAGGTTCAAGCCAGCAGGGACCGACGTCGGTCACCTGTGTAGGCAGAATCTAATTTTGTGCGTGAACAGAATGTTTACATGTTAAGAGAACGAAGTGTTAGTTGTAAGCCCGCATTTCTAATTTAAGTATGACTGAAATTAGAGCCCCTATTTTGGAGATGCATCTATCAGTTGTAAGTGCATGCTCATGAGTCTCTATAGTTAAATAATAGAGATAGATCTTCATAGTTCATTGGGACAAGTAGAAGACAAGAAGACAATACTGTAGAGTTAGAATACAGATTGTATATCATTCCAGATTGTGAAATAGATTGTAATTGAGAGAGAGGACTCTTGAGGGAAAGAGATCTAAGAGGAGATCTATACATCTAGAGAGGTGTGGAAGAATATAAGTTTCTTCAATTGTAATTCCTTCTGTAAAGAGTTGAATACAAGTTTTCAGAGTGGTTTCTTGTATCTCTTGTTTCTTGTTAATTCTAATTCTAGTTACTTATCTATCTGATTTATTTCCACATTTATTGCTTTCATAAGTGTAATCATATTGTTGATTGATCTCCAACAAGTGGTATCAGAGCCAGGCTGACTAACAGGTGTTTCAGATCTGGTTAGTGTTTATTGATTACAGGTTACTCACATGGATTTCTATTTGAGTGGGAGAAAGCAATGGCAGAAGAAAGTAAGCTAAGAATGGAGAAGTTCAATGGCAAGAACTATCAATTATGAAGAATGCAAATAAAAGATTATCTGTATCAAAAAGATTTATACTTACCGTTAGGAGGGACTGCAAAGCAGCCCAAAGACATGGATGATGAAGAATGGGAAGTTCTTGACAGAAAGGCTCTTGGATCAATAAGATTGAGTCTAGCATCTACTATGATATCTAATTTATCACAGGCAGAGTCTACGGTAGAGTTAATGACTACTTTAGCAAATTTATATGAAAAACTCTTAGCTTCTAATAAAGTATATCTTATGAAGCAGTTATTTAATTTACAGATGCAGGAAGGTAGTTCTGTATCCAATCATTTGAATGATTTCCATGGAATTGTGAATCAATTAAATTTCGTCAAAATAGTATTTGATGATGAAATTAAAGCTCTATTAATTTTATGTTCTTTACCAGAAAGCTGGCACAACTTAGTAATGGTAGTTAGTAATACTGCTTCTGCTTCAAATATTTTAAAAGTAGATGATGTGGTTAGTGTAATCTTGAATGAAGAAATTCGTAGGAAAAGCACAGAAGAGACATTAGGGAACGCTTTGAGTTTTGAGAGCAGGGGAAGACAAAAAAAGAAGAGCAAAAAAGGCAGATCAAGATCTAAATCCAAGGTGAGAGGTAGATCTAAATCCAGAAATGGCAGGAAGCCACAATGCTAGAATTGTGGAAAGATTGGGCACATAAGCAAAGATTGTTGGTCAAAGCCTAAAGAGGACAGATAATAGGATGATAAAGAAGAAGCAAAGGTGGCAGGTATTGTTGCACAAGATGCTCTTATATTCTCTTTGCAAACTAATATAGAATCTTGTGTTTTAGATTCTGGTGCATCTTTCCATGCAACCCCTAATATAGAATATTTCAGTGACTATGTCCATGGAGATTTTGGAATAGTTTATTTAGGGGATGATGAGCCTTGTAAGAATATTGGCAAAGGTAAAGTGCAGCTAAAAATGTAGAATGGCAACACATGGGTGTTGAGAGACGTCATGCATGTTCCCAACTTGAAGAGAAATTTGATTTCTGCAAGAAAGTTAGGGGATGAGGGTTGTACAGTAACTCTCATAGCTGAATCTTGGAAGGTTTCCAAAGATGCACTTGTATTGGCCAGAGGTAAGAGAGTAGGTACTCTCTATTTATGTAATTATATTACTGACAATTCTCCTTCTGTATTATCTACTTCAGATGTAGATGCAAAGTTGTGGCATCAAAGGCTTGGCCACATGAGTGAGAAGGGAATGACAATTCTTAAGTCAAAAGATATGTTATCAGATTTGAAAAGCATAGATCTAGATTTCTGTGAAGACTATATTTTTGGAAAACAGAAGAGAGTGAGTTTTCTTAAAACTAGGTCAACAAAGAAGAAGCACAAATTGCAGCTTGTTCACACAGACGTGTGGGGACCAGCCCAAGTTGCTTCTATTGGAGGATCACAGTACTATGTTTCCTTCACAGATGATGCTATAAGAAAGGTATGGATCTATTGTATTAAAAAGAAATCTGATGTTTTTGACACGTTTAAGATTTGGAAAGCTATGGTTGAGAATGAAACATGCAAGAGATTGAAGTGCCTGAGATCTGACAATGGTGGTGAGTTTTGTAGCCATAAGTTCAATTGGTATTGTTATATGCATGGGATTCACAGGCAAAGGACTGTTCCAAGAACACTTTAGCAAAATGGAGTTGCTAAAAGGATGAATAGAACAATTATGGAGCGTGCAAAGTGTATGAGATTGCATGCTGGATTGCCCTTAGAGTTTTGGGTAGAAGCCGTGGATACTGCAGTGTACCTAATTAACAGAGGACCCTCTACAGCGCTGGATGGTGGAATTCCAGAAGAGGCATGGACAGGTAAAAAGGTAGATCTCTCATTTCTCAAAGTTTTTAGTTGTGAAGCCTTTGTGCACATTGATAAGGAAAATAGAAAGAAGCTGGATGCTAAGTCTATGAGGTGCACATTTATAGGCTATGGCTCTGATGAGTTTGGTTTCAAATTTTGGAATCTAGGAACTAACAAGATAATTAGGAGCTATGATGTTGTTTTCAATGAAAAAGTGATGTATAGTGATCAGCGAAAAAAGTTGGATCAACCTGAGCAGAGCAATGCAGATTTAGACAAGGTGAAAGTTTAAAATGAGCTCGCAGGAAAAAAAATCACAAGAAGGAAAACAAGACACCGGCGTCGGTCAGGTAGAAACCGACATCGGCCATACAAAGACTGATGTCGGCCGTACAGGAACTGACGTCGATCAGGCAGAAACTGACGTCGATCAGGCAGAATTGACAGCAGTCAGTTACAGGCCTGGAAGTGATCGAGGTCGGTCACTATTAGAGAATTTGGGCAGACAGCGTGTTGTGGATGAGTCTCAAATGCCCAACAAAAGGTTAAAAAGGGTAAGTAAGCCTCCAATACGATATTCCCCTTCATTATTCTATTTATTGCTTACTGATGGTGGAGAACCAGAGAGTTTTGATGAAGCAATACAGGTAGAATCCAAGAGTCAGTGGGAGCTAGGCATGAGTGAGGAAATAGATTCCTTGAGAGAGAACCAAACATGGGATTTGGTTGAGTTGCCAGCAGGAAAGAAGACACTGAAGAACAGATGGATCTATAGGTTGAAAGAAGGTGAGAATGGACAGATGAGATATAAGGCCAGGTTAGTAGTGAAAGGATTTGCACAGAAACCAGGTATTGACTTTGGTGATATTTTCCCTCTTGTTGTTAAAATGACTTCTATACGGACTGTACTGTCTTTAGTTGCTACAGAGGATTTGCATCTCGAGCAATTTGATGTTAAAATAGCGTTTTTTCATGGAGATTTGGATGAAGAAATATATATGGATCAGCCGGAAGGATATGAGGTCAAAGGTAAGGAGAAACTAGTATGTAGATTGAAGAAAAGCTTGTATGGCCTCAAGCAAGCTCCAAGGCAATGGTATCTAAGGTTTGACAGGTTTATGACTGAGCATGGCTACAGTAGATGTCAATCTGACCATTGTGTATATTTTAAGAGATTGGATAATGGTAGATATATTATTCTATTGTTGTATGTAGATGATATGCTGGTTGCAGGATCACACATGCAGGATATCTCTGAGCTTAAAGTGAAATTAGCTCACACATTTGCCATGAAGGATTTGGGAGCAGCAAAGAAAATCCTTGGCATGAATATAAAGAGAGACAAGAAAAATCACAGGTTGATTTTGTCTCAAGAGGATTATGTGAACAAGGTGTTGAAACGGTTCAATATGCAGGATGCAAAACCGGTAAGCACACCTATGGCTGGACATTTCAAGTTAAGTAAAGAACAGTGTCCTAATTCACATGATGAGGTAGAGTACATGATAAAAGTTCCATATGCTTCCACAGTAGGAAGTTTAATGTATGCAATGGTTTGTACTAGGCCTGACATTGCCCAAGCAGTGGGATTAGTAACTAAGTATATGGCCAATCCAGGAAAGGAACACTGGAAAGCAGTTCAGTGGATCCTTAGATATCTGAAAGGAACCAGCAGTAGGCACTTGTGCTATGGCGGTTCAAATGCTTCTCTACATGGTTATGTAGATTCAGATATGGCAGGTGATTTGGATGGCAGGAGAAGCACTACAAGATATGTTTTCACTATAGGTGGAACGGCGGTTAGCTGGATATCAAAGTTGTAGAAGGTTGTTGCCTTGTCAACTACAGAAGCAGAGTATATTGCAGTCACAGAGGCTAGCAAAGAGATGATATGGATGACACGGTTCATGGAAGAGCTTGGAAAGGAGCGAGAGAGTTGTAGACTATACAGTGATATTCAGAGTGCAATTCATTTAGCTAAGAATTCAGCCTTTCATTCAAGAACAAAGCACATACAGCTTAGGTACCACTTCATACGACAGGTATTGGAGGATGGTGAGTTGAAGCTAGAAAAGATCCATACAGATAAGAATCCTATAGATATGTTAACCAAGCTGGTTACAAAGGAGAAGTTGAATCTTCATTCAACTTTCGTTGGTCTTCATGATTGAGTTGAAGATGGAGGAGCTAGAAGATGATGTTGTACAGGTACTGGTGCAGCTGTTTATCTCCAAGTGGGAGATTGTTAGGGTATGGAGCTAAAAGCTTCACCCATGAGCAAGTGCAGGAGTTGCAGGCACTGACGACGAAATGGTGACCGATGTCGGTTAAGGAACTGACCAGGGTCAGCCGATGTCAGTAGGTTCAAGCCAGCAGGGACTGATGTCGATCACCTGTGTAGGCAGAATCTAATTTTGTGCGTGAACATAATGTTTGCATGTTAAAAATGTTTGCATGTTAAGGGAACAAAGTTTTAGTTGTAAGCCCGCGTTTCTAATTTAAGTATGACTAAAATTAGAGCCCTTGTTTTGGAGGTGCATCTATCAGTTGTAAGTGCATGCTCATGAGTCTCTATAGTTAAATAATAGAGATAGATCTTCATAGTTCATTGGGACAAGTAGAAGACAAGAAGACAATACTGTAGAGTTAGAATACAGATTGTATATCATTCCAGATTGTGGAATAGATTGTAATTGAGAGAGAGGACTCTTGAGGGAAAGAGATCTAAGAGGAGATCTATACATCTAGAGAGGTGTGGAAGAAAAGAAGTTTCTTCAATTGTAATTCCTTCTGTAAAGAGTTGAATACAAGTTTTCAGGGTGGTTTCTTGTATCTCTTGTTTCTTGTTAATTCTAATTCTAGTTACTTATCTATCTGATTTATTTTTGCATTTATTGCTTTCATAAGTGTAATCATATTGTTGATTGATCCCCAACAGACTAGACTATAGAGGTTTAGGGGTTTCCCTTTTATTAGGACAAAGCATTAATGCTTAAAAAAGAGTTAACTAATTTTTGTAGGGAAAAAGGGTTGAAAGGAATAGGAATGAGAATGATGGGGTTGCTCAAGGGATGAGCTCAAGTTACACATCAAGTGAATGATTACTTGGTTAACAGTAGAATGGTCACAGATGCAAGGCATTAAGGGGCTCAAGTTCTGGCTAGCTTTTGAGAGAAGATAGATGATAAGTGCCTGATCCATACTTGTGCATTATTATATAAGGTCTGAGCCAATTAAGAGCAAACTTGCCTCATTTGCTTCTTTCCATATTGGTCACGTGTTGGTTTTCTTTAAGGACAAGATCTCTGATTTTGAAATCTCGCTCTTTCAAATTTTTGTTGTAGGCATGCTTGATGCAATCTTGGTAGATATGAAGATGATTAAGAGCGGCAAGACTAGGGACGTGAAGTAGGTTAGCATGTTGCTGGCATTTGATACAATGACGAACATAGTCACTGCAGTCTTGGTTGAGAGTGGGCCAATAATAGTCTAGGTAGAGGATGTGCTTTACAATCAAATTACCACTGAAATGTCCTCCAAAAATCCCATCATGGACTTGTTTGATGGCATGGGCTGTCTCAGTGGTGGTTAGGCATCAGAGAAGGAGGCTGTCAAAACCTCGTTTGTAGAGAAGACCCCCTAGCATGGTGTATCAAGTAGTACTCTTGATAAAAGCCCGCCATCCATTGCTAGAGAGGTCAGGAGGAATGATAAAATAAGTCAAGTAGTCAACAAGTTGTTTATACCAAACATCATGTTGGTTAGAGAGGTCAGGAGGAATTGCCCCCGAAGATGTTGGTTGAGATGTACCTGAGATATAAATCTTGGGCTTTGGTGGTGAAGAGGGCTTGGTGAATGGATATATCCAAGGGGTAGAAACCTTCTCTTTTCCTTTATCCTTTAGGGTTTGGGACCTGGTGGCCACATTAATAGTGTTGATTTCAAATAAGGGGGGAGAAGGTGGTAGAGGGACCATAATCTCATGTTGGGATCTCGATTCAAGTGAGGAGGTTTGGGAGGCATGGGATGGTGTCGGTAGTTTGTCAAAAAGGTGGTCAAGAGAATCCTCAATGAGAAGGGTGTCCTTTTTCAGGTGTTGGTGAATGACAACCTTAAGAGCGTTGCAACTCTTAGTATCATGCCCAGGTGTGTGATGATACAAGCAGATTTGAGTGTCATCGAACCAAGATAGTTTTGATTTAAGAGGTTGGTATGGCTTAATGGGCAGGAGAACGATGCTAGAAGACTACAACAATCAGCGTAATAGCGAAGCATAAGAACCCACTAATGGGTCTGCACTCGTTGTTGCAGTAGGGGCTGACAACTTCTATTTAGGAGTTATAGGGGGAGTTTTTTGTACCACCTTTTTGGTTGGTGGTGTGGCCACACACATAGATGGCACTTTATTGATGAGAGGTGTCAAATTTATTGGAGAAAATATGTTTTTGATAGGTAGAGGGAGTAATGGAGGCAATTTGTCTTTGTGAGGTGTTGGAATATGGAGCACTCTTGTTAAAGTGGAAGGATGTGGACCCAAGATAGAGGGCAATGGTGAAGGTGGGGGAGGAGTAGACCGACGTGGTTTATCATCTTCCTTTAGTATGGTGTGAGGACCACTACTATGTGGGGCAAGGTTCAAATCTAACTTCACTTGTGGGTGAGTTAGGTTTGATACAAGGCGAACACCGAGAGATCTAATCTATTTCAACATGGTGGATGCCTACGAGGGTTTGGATTCAGATGTGGAAGGCTGAGCTTTTGATGATTTAGAAGTGGAAACTCAATTCTCATCAGAGACTTTGGGGTAAATTATCACAGAAGGGTTGGCAGTATAAGGCGAAGTGGGATGTGTAGGATAAGGAGCCCTAAGTCACTCCCATAATGCCTCATACTCTAGGTTCCTAGAATGGAGAAATCCTAAGTTTTCTGCCAATCAAGAGAAGGGTTTAGATGATATCGTGTGAGGCCTTACAATCAATCTTTTGGAGGATTTGGGTGATTGTGAGGGTGGAAACGTGTTAGACGCAGTGATCACGGGCTAAAGGTGAGAGAGAACCATCACCAAATCTTCCTCGACTGAAGTGGGTGAGGTGGTGAGTTCTTCTCTCGATAGAAAAGGGATTGGAGAATTTGGCTCTTCAAGTGGATAGAGCACAGGGATGCTCATACCTTCCATGTGTGGTCTAGGAGCATGGAAAGTATGATCCTCCATTGGTAATAAGAAGGATAAGGGCAGGGCCACCAGTGTTGGTACCATCAAAGCATCCTCCAATATGAGAGAGGTCAAAGGAGACTCTCCTACGTGTGAAAGGGGGGTGGATGGAGGACTATCCTCCATCGGAGGAGGAAAAATAGGAGAGGAAGGCTCCTCTAAAGGGTAAAGTAGAGGGATGATGGCCCCTTCTACATGAGGGCATGGGGTATGAATGGTAAATTCTTCTAATGGTAGAAGAAGAGGGAAGGTGGGGGCAAGAGGAATAGGTAATACAAGTTCCTCACGAGGTAGAAGAATGGGTAGAGGAGGTGCTTGATGTTGTGGGGGTTATTCAGGTGAAACAAGTTCATCCATGCGAGGAAGAGGGCGAGGCAAAGGGAGATCTTCATTGCGTGGAGGTGGTATAAGCTCTTCTACCCGTGGTAGAGAAATGGGTTGATCAACCTCTTCAGATTATGGGAGAGGTTGGATATGAATAAAAGGCAAGACCATGTTGACCGTGCGTATGCTGCATTCTTGAGGGTCATCGGCCATAGTCTGAACATTGTTCTAACTTAGGGGATGGTTAGGAAATGGTTGCCTAAAAACATCCATGTTTTGGTTGGCCAACACATTAGGGTTATCCAAAACAAGATCCCCTTTGTCTAACATGTCTTGAACAATGTTTTTTAGGGTTTTGCAATTATCCGTGTCATGACCCTTGACACAATGATAGTTACAAAAGTCATTTTCCCCATACCATGCAGGGATGGTTCGTGAGGAGTCAAATTAGACAAGTGGTTAGATTTGAGGGAGGTTAAGGACTCCCTGCTTCACTAATTTATCCAATATGGAAGCATATGATTCTCCTATTGGAGTGTATCATCACTATTCATACCATTGTTGGAATAGTCTAGTGATGTTTTGCGAAGTGGAGGGCTTAGATTGGTTGGTTGTGGTAGAAGATGGTGACCTAAGGACCACAACATTCATCGATCCCTTGGACTTGGGGTGGGAAGAAGAAGGTTTAGAAGAAGAAGAGTCATTGGATTTTGCATTGGTATTTTTGTTATGCAATTTGACCCTATCTTCTTCAATTGCATAGAGTTCAAGCTTTCAGGCCATGGTGAAAGCTTCGTCGAATGTGAAAAAAGTTTGAACCCGCAGGGTAGACGAGATGTGCTTGGCACATGCTCTTGAAAAGAGCTCAATGAACTCAGGTTGAGGTAGTGAGAAGTAGAGTTGGTTGATCAAACCTCTCCAATGGGCGACAAAGTCAGCGATTGACTCATCCTCAAATTGTCTAATGGAATAAAGGTCTGTGATGGAGACCTTCTTGGTAATATTGATTGAGAAATGATCGAGGAATAGGTGAATGAGTTGAACGAAGGTGAAGAGAGAATGACTGGTAATGGAGCTATACCAGTCAAGGGTAGCGCCATAAAGTGACATAGGGAATGTGTGAAGTAATAACACATCATCGTGTGCTATGAGGTAGCAAGCGTGTCTAAACGCTCACAGATGTTGATTTGGGTCCTCTTTACTCTGAAAGTGAGTAAATTTTTGGAGTTCCCACCAGCTAGGGTATGGTCTAATAAGAACTGAAGGGTGGATAGGTTTGTTGTAGATTTGTTCGTATGAAAGAACACTCCTTGAACCTAAAATAGATGTCTCAAATTTGGACATCTTATCCATCAACATCTTAATTAGATCAATAGATGAATTGGCATGAGGGGCACCCCCTAAGTTATAGGGTACCTGGAAGGCATTGGAAAGGGCGTATGTCATACTTAGTTGTATTTGTGTAGGTGTAACATACTGATAGTTCATCATAGGGACCGATGTCAAGGCCAAGGGGGCTTGTAACATGAAGTTGGAGGGCACAACTTGACTAGATGCCACCAAGGGTGGTTGAATGGCGGCAACACTAGTTAAAGGATAGGTGGTCACTCTCATGTTTATAGGTGCAAGAGTGGATGGGATAGAGACAATCAAGTTCTGGAAATGTGTCAAACTTGGTTGAATTGTTTGCATTTGAGGGGGTACAGAAACCCTGATGGAGATAGGGCAAGAAAGGATAGAAGGGGAGGCCAAATCTTAAACATTGGCCATGGTTACATTACTGGTTGAGGCAGTGGCCTGAGTGACCATAGGTTGGGTAGTGGATGCTGTTGATATCATTGTCACTTTAACCAAAAAAGTTGGCATCCCATAAATAGGGTTACTTGAAGGATCTCATGTTTGGCTTCTAGCGAGATAATGTTGGAGAGCCTTGATGTTGTGGTCAAGGAATCTCTCAAAATCTTGATCCCCTTCAGGAATAATAGGAGGTTGATCGGGGGTAGGTTAGATAGGAGTATGCTCGGTGTCTGAAGTATACTCCATTAGATGACTTGGCACGAAGGGCGAAGGTGGGAGTGGCTGTTGACTTGCATGGTCAACAAGGAATTTGGCTTGACTGCATGTCAAGACCATGTAAGGTGATAGGGGTTCAGGTTCTAAAAATTATGTGTTTTAGTTTTAAAAAACCAAAATTTGTGTTAAACAACAAGAAATTTGGGTTTTAAGCTTGCTATTTGGATTTTTTTTTTAAATTTATTTATTGACAGTGACCGATGTTAGTTGGTCAATCGATATTGGTTAGAAAATGTTGTCGACATCGATCAGTTAACTGATGTCGGTGAAGGTTTTGTTGCCAACGTCAGTGGAGAAACTGATGTCAATTTTTGTGTAATTCTAGAAACACAGAAGATTGATAGTTTTTGGAAGAAGAAGATATTCTAAGTTGTTTTGGACTTCAAAATGGTACGACCTTACCAGCTCAAACACTCAGATAAAAATAATCGAATAGATGATTAGGCAAGCAACCTCTAAAATGTTAGATTTCTAGGAATGAGTTTTAAAGTCGTGGTGGCTTATGCCTTAAGAGAATGTGTTGGGAGTTGGGCTTGTAGAACAGGTCCTAGAAAGGAAGTCTATGGCTAGTTTCAGGTTGTGTTATGGTGCTAAAAAATATCTATGTTAGGGTTAGTACGTGGCCTGGTGCTGGGGCTTGCTCCCTTCACTTCACAAACCTAGAGCTGAGCTGGGCTGCTTAGCCAAAATATACCTTCCCTATAGTTTATACTCTGCTAGAGAATAGAGTGGGTCCTCCTCTTGGTGGTGAAATCCAAGTAGGATTGCTAGGTGGGGTAAGGTATATGCTAGGTGATGAAATCCTAGACGGGCCTTGTCTCAAGTAAGTTTATGTGTTTGATTTGAAGTGATTGTGGTCTGGCTGTGTCACATTTGTGCACTATGATTCATAATGCTTTAATTACTAGGTGGGCTAAGTATGCATCCAAGCAAGAATGAAATGCAGTAGTTTTTAACCCAAATCAAAATATGTTATTCAAATGCAAACAAATTGAGAAGAGGTAAAGAGTATGAGTTTTTCACTACTCTATGATGCATGCAAGAAGTAAAAAGAAGAAAAAGAGATGTTCTTTTTAACCTCTGCCAATGATTTCCTTTTGAAACAAAAAGATAGAAGAAGCAAAAAAGAAGGAGAAATTAAGAGACGCTAAGTTTTTTATTTCTCAAGAAATAAATGCAAAGAAGAGGGGATGCATGAAGTGAATATTTTTCTAATGCATCTATATGAAAATTTGATTTTTTTAAAAGAAGAAGAATGAACCCAAGGAAAACTCCAAGGGTCCCACCGGGCATGCCAGAATGTTTCTCTATATTTTCACTAATTGCATACAAATGAGGAAGAAACTGAGGTTAAGAGGTTGTGGGTTTGATGTTACCCAGATTTAGTGCGCACCATATCCAAGCTTTGTGGGAGCTCCTCTTTGGTTGTGGAGGAAACACCTGCAGTAAGAAAGAAACTTAAACAAGAAAATGTTAGAAGAGGATATGGTGGATTGCCAAGCTACGCGCTCGGTCCCAGAAGCGTGAAGCTCCTTGAGGGATGACAGTCCACTATTTAAAGGTAAAAGTCCTGTAAAGAAAGAAATGATAAATGACTTAAAGAAATAGAAAAGTAGAATGTTGTGTACCTGTTCTCTACAGTCTATGTGTCTCAGAATGTTACAGAAAGCTGGCCAAAGGTTTTGTTTGGTCTATGGGCTATTTGGATAGGTTTTCTGGTTTGTTAGTTCAGAACATAGTCATCGACGTTGGTATATCTATCGAGGTCAGTCAGGTAAATGGTGCCGACGTTGGTTGTGTTGCCAATGTCGGTCAGGGTTGTTTGCCTTGGATGGATTTTAAAATGTTTCCATGATGGATAGAAGAGTTTCTAGAAGTTCGGAGGTTGGTGCACGGTTGTGGGAAGGTGAATGAGGTCTGATGAAGGGTAAAGGTAGAGGATAGGTGTGAAAAGAGGGTGAGAATAAGGGGAAGGCCTTTCAGCCCCTCCACGGAAGAAGTCGGGTCTCTTAACAGTATTTAGAAATATTAATGAAAACTAATTAACAATATATTTTAAAACATTGAAATAAATACCAGAGTACTTAGCTTTATAGGGTGAAGACCCAGAGGTGTCAGAATGGTGATTCTTGTTGTGGCTGATATGACTGATGTTGTGAGCGAATGAAGTGAACACAGATTGCTTCAATTTAATAGCTCAAGGTCCTCGTACAATCTTTCAATCTAGTCTCTGAAATGATTTGTGCAGAGCTTCGATAGCCAGGAGAATGATAGTCGAATTCTTGTGCTTGAAATCTCAGAGTATGGACGTCAATGTGTGAGAAGGCAGGGGCAGCTCAATGTTAGAGCTTGGCTTATGTAATCGATGTCGGCGATCCCACCGGTGTTGGTGTAGGACTGCCGATGTCAGTGGAGAGAGAATAGGTAAAAGGGCTATTTTTAGCCCTTTGCCCGTTTCTCCACCCGCCAAGTGCCTTTTTCATTGGAGAACGGTCAAAATAAGGGCTTATGAGGCATGGGAGTTGGTTAGGGAGTTAAGATGGAGTGAGAATAGGTCATGGGTAATTAGGATTTGGAGGACCTAGTCTCAGGCTGCCTCATAGGCTAAGAAACGGTCTTAGGGTAAGGTGTCTAGGTGAGGTGTCCAAGGTGAGGTAATTAATTTAAAAGTGGTTTTTAAATTAATAAGGTGTGCAAGTGTGGGTTAGGAGTGTTAACATTTAGAAGGGGACCAAGGGGGGGTTGACACGATATTGGTGTCTACACACACCTTCTTTTGTATGGACTTCCATAGCTCCTTTTGTAGCAACCTCCAATGATTTATCATCACCAAGCTTGATCTTGGATTTAAAACTTTCATCCATTATAGAAATTTTTTTTCATTCCCTGACATGTGGTTAGAACATCCCGAATCTAAATACCAAGCATCTTTAAAAACATTTTCAACTTTGTCATAAGATAAAAATAAATTATCTGGAGGATTCTCATCACCTTCTTGAGCATAATGAATGCTTTTATCATTATTACCTTCTTTTAATCTACACTCATAATTAAAGTGGCCATACCTGTTATAGTGATAACACTAGATATTTTTTTTATCAAATCGGCCTCTACCTCTTCCTCTGAAACCACCTCTTCCTCAGAAACCACCTCTGCCTCTATTTCCTCTTGAGTAATTTTGATTTTGACCTCTACCTTAGCCTTGATTACTTTTGATGCTACAATTGACATCTTCATTCTTTGCGATTTGTAATTTGGAGGGAAAAGCTTTCTCATCACTTTCCCCAAATGAATCTCTCAATCTTTCTTCATGAGACATCAAAGATCCAACTAGATAATCAAATTGAAGGGTAGATAAATTCTTACTTTCTTCTATGATTATGGCAACATGGTTTCACCTTGGTGTGAGAATCCTCAACACCTTTTTGATCACAACCTCATTGTTCACAATTTCACCAAGTGTAGCCATCTCATTGACCACATCTTTTAATCTGACACAATAGGTACTCACACTTTCAGCTTCTTGCATCTTCAAATTCTTGAATTCTCTCTTCACTATTTGTAACTTGACAACTTTGACTTGATCACTCCCTTGGTAAGATTTTTTTAGAGTCTTCCAAGCATCCTCTACTGTCTTTGCTCCTACAATTTGCAGAAATAGGCTCTTATCTAGAGCTATTTGAATATGAAATAAGGCTTGAGCATTCTTCTTCTTAGCCTCCTTCTTAGTTGTTTTATCATTCGCTATGAGGGCATTCTAATCAAATGGCTCTACATAACCTGATTCAACAATCTCTCACAAATCTTTTTTTATAAAAAAAGTCATCATTTTGATACACCAATAATCATACTCATTTCCATCAAATTATGGATGGGTAAGGAGTTAGAATTTGACATGATAAATTTTTGGCAAAATTCCAACTACTAAATCTTTAACCCAAAATAAAAATACCAGCTCTGATACCAATTGTTAGAAAGGAATTCTTGTCGTTGCACCAAACGATCAACCTATTAATGCCCGATACAAACACCAGATAAGTACCCACGGGAGGCTATTAGTCCATGTCACAAATCCTTGAGAGGGATGCTTGTGATTAGTCCAATAGAAGAGATCATGATCTTGACATCACACCAAGTCAAAATCAAGGTTTATGTGCAGTCCAAGTCATTAAGGACTAAAATCAATAATTTTCCAAGTCTTAGTCATGACAATCGAACTCACAAAACCAAACAAAAGGCTTAACAATAAAATAACTGACATTACCAAGGCTCAAACGAGAGTGGAATAGAATTAACATTGACCACAAAAGATCAAAACAATAAACTAATCAGACCACAAGATAACAATGGCAAGGGATCAGATAAATAATGAATGCATATATGACAACACCATCAATCACACAACTCTAAAACACATGAATAAAGGCAAAATATGAATATATGCATGAAACCAATCATAGCAGAAATTGATAATAGTAGAAATGTAAACACTGATGCTTAGGACCTCCACATAACTTGTTATCAGTCAGGATCTTTCCCCATCATTGATCACCTCTTTAGTGTTTCCTAGAGCCACCAAAAACCACCACCAAACCCAAGTCATGACCCTGTCCCTGTAACCACCAATATGGCATCAACATTATCTAGATGATAAATCCAATATTAGACAATAACATAATTTTAAATTAAACTAAATATAAGCAAATTATAATTAAATCCCTCATAATCATCTATAATAGAAATGAATTAGAGATATAAACATAATATCAGATATAATGTCAGCATCATAACTAGACAGTGGTCACAAATAGCTAAATGTCAATCTTAACCCATAAAATATGCTTCATAAGGCCCCAAATCAATAATATGCAGTGCATCAATCTACAATCAAATATAATAGCATCTAAATCCAATAACACAGATCAACGAAGCTAAAGAGTCCAACAACAACTACACACATGCTAAATCAATCATTGAAGCATCATGTCCAGGTGCACAAGGATGGAATCAATAGTAACAGGGACCTTGTGTATATATAATTATTCAATTCAAATTACAGACTTATTGTAGTGAATGTTGATGTAAATCCACTTTTCCCATACTTAATTTTTTTAGTTTGAGCTCATAGTACTATAATACTTGTATAAAAACTCACAAAATATATATAAATTAAAATGAATTCCCTCAATGATTTAGAGATTAAATAAAAAATTGGACAATGCTTTTATACCATTTGGTCTACAAAGCATGAAGGAGATGGATATAGAGGATGTATAAATTTATTATGATATATACCTCTTCCAATCTTTGATGTTCCCCTATTTACGTTTGAATGATTTTTTGACATGCCTCTTAAGTATGATATTCTTTTATAGTACGACATGCACATCGATTTGATTCACCAAGATGGGGGAGGTTTGTAGAGATGTTAATGGTGAGTTGTTTATGAGTTTTGTTTAATAAATGATAAATCATCTTACTAGTTTCAGAGTTGTAACACACCATGACTAGCCCAAATTCCCAAAGGAGGATAAACATCATATTTTTAACTTTGTTTTATATTAATATGGTAAAAAACTCATTGAGAATAAGACCATAATCTATCTATAAAATATTTTAATAAGGTTAAGAGATGTGGTTTATATAAGAACCACTAAAACCCAAATTCAAATAGAAAAATAAACACACCATCCATTATATTTAAGAAGGGTGGAAAAATATGATTTTAAAATGGAAGGATAATGAAATTGCACATAAAATAAAGAATAATAAAATATGGGTATGTGAAGGAAACAAAAAAAGGGTTGAAACAAAACATGTTACTCATTATATAAACCAAAAAGCTCTTAAAGGAGTGTTTGCTGAATTTATAAGTTTACTGATCCTTCCTATTTATTTTAAATAACTTCATTTGAATTCATATTGTGTTTATTATTTAATAATTAATGTACATTTTATGTGTTTACATAATAAGGTATTTGAATATATATTAATTGAAGAAGATGTTCATTACTTGAAAAAGAATAACTTTTGATAATATGTTGCCATGTAATATGTAAGTCAGTTTTTTCATTTATATTTTTTGTTTGTTAGTATTTTTTTAAATTTATTCTAATTTAATTCTGATTGTAATATTAATTTTCTTATTTCATGAAGCCAACGTTCGAATCCCACCACCAAATGATCACATCTAGGTGAAAATGGAGGAAGGTTGGGTAACACTCCTAAAATACATCAACATCACAAAAGGCATCCAAGTAAGTATATTTTTAAACCTTTTGAATAGTTCATTTAAATTATAAGATTAGGTTTTAGGGATAACTAGGTGGTTAAAGAATAATATTGTGTCCTGTTACGAGGACAATATTTTTTAAAATATTAAAAAATACTTAATGATTGTTTAAAATTTTGGAAAAAAGGAAAAAAATGGAAAATTTTGGAATTGTGTTTAATTTGTTAAGTAGTAATTTACTTTTTTATTTTTTAGTATGTAAGGGACATTAGTTGATTCTCATAGTAGAATCATGTATGTTATCTGTAAATATTACTATATTTCAATTATAACACTTTTTTGTTAAAAATGTAAGTCATAATATTGTATTGATGATGACGAAGAAGAGGAGGAGGAGGAGGAATATTATATATATATATATATATATATATATATATATATATATATATATATATATATATATATATATATATATATATATATATATATATTGTTATTATTTATGCTCATAAATTATTTTATACATTATTGTTTAATAATTTAAAATCATTTTTTTGAAGATAGTTGTCGATATTTTGTATATATTATATTCTTTTTAATGTTCATGTTGGATATGGATTGAGAAAATTAATCTAAATAAATAATTATTTTAAATAAATTATTAATTAATACATTAATTATTGATATTGTCAATTAATTCTAATAAAAATCTTACTATATATTTAAATTTCAATTATTACATATTCAAAAAATATAACTAAAATTTAATGTATTTTATATATTTAATAGTTATTATTTATTCTAAAAATAATTAAATTTATAAATAATATTTTCTTTTTCAAAAAAAAATCATAAATTTATTCATTTGGAAAAAGTTACATCATAAAAATGCATTAAAAAATTAGAAATAATAGTCATATAATAACCCTAGTGGGTAAAAATGGACATATAGAAAAAAGGAAAACAATCCCTAGCCAATAAACCAAGTGAGGACGATAAATTTTCAGCCAGAAAATAAAAAAGCCATGACCCAACTAGGGAGAGTAAATGTATTTTTTTAAGATGTTTGCATTTCTATCTAACCAAATCCCCCAAGTCATCACAAGTGGTAAAGCTATGATGAGTTTTAAATCCTTGATACTATACTAGTTATGTAAACAAGTTTCTATGTTTTCCCCATGTCATGCTTTGGATCTCTTGAACAAAACACCAAATTCATCGAGCACCTTATATATGTAAGGTTAGTCAATAAATAAGTAATTAATAGATTCATTTTCATCTTTACACAAAGTAATTTTCCATGATCCCTTCCATCCTCTATGCAACAAAGTATCCTGTGTTATAATTTTATTATTCAAACCCAACTACATGAAGATTCTAGTTTTAATAGGAGAAATGACATTCCATATGTGTTTCCACCACCATAAATGATTTTCAAGTCCATCAAATGAAAACATAGATTTGTAGCCATGTTTTGTAGTGTAGTCCCCCTTAACATATTTTTAATCCAAACAAGTTCATTCTCAACTGCTTGTATAATTCACACACGATTACATATCAATTCTCTAATAAAAACATCCAAGTAGTCACTATCTCTCCCCTCTAAGACACAATGTTGTGCCTTCATCCATCTTTGTTGCTAAAAATATGTAGTATTAGGGTCAGTCACTTGTGATAAAGTAGCCACACCATAATCTTGTAGTTGATAAATAATATTATCTAGTACCTTATGTGCATTAACACTCCCCACCCAAGGATCAACTATGATCCTAACTTTACTACCATTACCAATGTTCCAAGTAACTAAGTTACCAATAAGAGGAAATGTTTGTACTAATGTATTCTAAATGATGGAAACATTTGTAATGGTTTTAAAAGGCTTCCTGATCCACTCAAAAAATGATAGAGGATCCAATTATTTATGTTCTATAACCTTCTTCCAAAAACTCTCCTTAGAAATAAGTCTACATAAACTCCTAGTTACCAATGCTTTTCCAGAAAAAATGAATATTATTTAGGCCCCATCCTCCTTGTTTCTTTGGCTCAACATTTCTTTCCCACTTAATGAGAACCATACCTACTTTAACTTTTTTTCCAATCCAAATAAATTTAAAATATTATTTCCAAATCTTTTCCAAAACACTAACTAGAATGTGTGTTGATCCATGCCAATAGACAAGGACAACTTCTAAAATAGACTTCAAGAGAGTCAACCTACCTGCCAAAAAGATCCACCTGTTACACTACATATTAATACACTTATTAGTCTTGGCAAAAAACCAATCCCAATCCTATTTCCCATAAGCATTGGGCTTAAAAATAAAACCCAAATATTTAATTCCATAATGGAAATCAATCTTAAAGAAAGGAATAACTTGTGAGAAATATCTCTCCTCCAATTCAAATAGAGAAAAACATGACAAAGTGGACTTATGCAAATTGACATCCATTCTTGTAGCTCTACAAAAAGTTTCTAAAATATCCTTATATCTAGTAGAATCACTAATGGAACCATCACAAAAGAGAAAATCATACATAGTGGTACCAATAATATATGTGTGAGATACATAGTGGTACTCACTTTGATTCTTTTGAGTGACCCTAACCTCTTAACATCTTTGATAGATATGCTTAACCCTTAAGCAACCAATAGGAAGAGAATTAAAGATAGAGGATAGAATTTACGAAGCCCTCTCCCATTCTTGAAAAAATTGGAGGCAAAACCATTAATAATAACAACAAAAGAGATCAAATAAATGCATGCCATAATCCAATTGACAATTTTTATGTTGAAATCAATATGGAGAAGCATTATTCAAAGATACAACCAACTAACTCTAATAAAATATTTATAAAGATGTAATTTGATGATAATAGCAGGTAGTTTATAGGGTTTTATGAATTTGTCTCCCACTTAGAAAACCAAATTATTCCTCATAAATAGTGTCCAAAATAACTTTATTAATCCTTTTAGCTATAACTTTAGCAATGATTTTTTATAAAATATAACAAAGGGATACATGACTAAAATCATCAAATGATTTAGGTTTGTCAATTTTGGGGATCAAAGCAATAAAGATATAATTGATATCCATTAGAATCCTCCCACTAGATTTCATTTCCTCAATCACCCTTATTAGGTCTTCATCAATCAACTCAAAATAACTAGAAAAGAACTCGACAGTCCATCCATCAGGCCCTACACTTTTGCTCTTACAAAAAGAAGAAAGAATGTTTTTTATTCCTCATTAGAAACCGCCACCAACATCATCTCATCATTATCAAAAAATGAAAAATTAGGAAGGTATGTAGTGAGCTTCAATATTTCAACAAGATTGGCCCTTTCATCCTCAAACAATTGCTTGACAAGGTTAATTCCAAGATCAACAAGCTTTTGAAAATCCCTAGCCATAGTTCCATCCTCTTGGGACATTTCCCATATGGTTTTAATATTTTTCCTATGGTTAGCATAATTATGTAATAATTTTGTATTTTCATCCCCTATTTCTAGCCATATAGTCCTACTTTTTAACCTCCATTTAGCCTCATGAAGAGAAAAAATGTCACCTTTTAATTTCACTAATTATCTAATCTTGACCCTATATTTAGCATGGAAAATCCATGTCAACTGAGAATCATAGAACTTCACAATCTCATGGTCAATCCGTAAAAGTGCATGGTCATGCATTCTTAATTTTTTAAAGCCCATAATGTGAGTCTAAGTATCTAATCAAAGTTAGTAAGAACAAGGCTCTATTTTTCAGGGTTTGCATTAACAAGATCATAAGGGACCTATAAAATGGGTTTTACAACATGGTGATGGGTTTTTTCATAGAGGTTATAGGAATATATGCCAAAAATTTCTTTACATGGGTGAAGGTTAGAAGAATCCACCCTAGATCTTTCTGGGTTTAGGTGGTTGTTAGAGGACCCCACTACAAGCCATGGTGGATGTTAGAGGATTCCACACTAGTGTTTGATTTTGGTCCTCGAGGAGGAGGATTAGTTCCATGTTACTATTTGACTCCTTGGATCCATGCTTGATTAAGGGAACTGTGTAAAACCTTTTTGGTTCACCAATATTTTTCAATTATTTTATTGGTATGATTTAGTTGTTTAGTTATTCTATGATGTAGTTTATTTCAATACAATTGATGTTATTGTAAATCTTGGCTTGGTATGCCTTAACTTCTTATTTCTTCTCTAGGGTATGGGTCCCTAGTCCCAAAAAAATCCCACTTTTTACCAATAATAAAAAATCTAGGAAGAAAAAATAAATAAATAGAAAGCATAAAAATACAAAGTTACTAAAATGTTTCTCAAACTTGTTGATTTAACTATCAAAGTCGTTAATTCATGAATGACAAATTCACTATAGAAAGAAATATAAAATAGTTTTTTTTAAAAATTGAATCCATTAATATATTAAACAAAGACATTCTTTTTATGATCATTTCTCATTGCCTTTTTCCATGCATCAAGCTTTCTGGTTTGTTTGAAGGAAGTGGGTTCAAAGTCAAAATCAAAATTGACTTCTTCTTTAGGAGGGACTTCTAAGGTGAACATTTCTATCTTATCCTAAAGTTCATTTATAAACTTTTCAAATTGTTATGCCACTATGTGCACAATTCTTGTGCTTATTTTACCAACCTCATCAGGTGTAACATATTTCAATGTCTATTTGGCCCATTTTAGATTATTTTTTCTGTAACTTCCTAAATTACACTTTCCTTGATTTCTAAATTTGAAGATCCTTCATTTTCTAACATTGGACTATCCTCTAATAAAGTTTCATTGTATTTTTTAGGAGAGATTTTTATTTTCACTTATAGGAGTCAAATAGAAATTTAAGTGTTTCTCAATTATAGGTTCCCCCTTCAATGTTTGAAACCTCCATATCAACCTCCTTGAAAACATCGATTTTGGCATATTTTTCCAATCGATTTAATTATCAACAGGTGCTTGCGATGTCTTTTTAAGTTTCACTAAATATGACATCCCTTGCAAGTATAAATTTCTTGGTGTTCTCATCAAATAGTTTGCATGCTTTTGATGACTTTGAGTATCCCAAAATCATACATTTATGACTCTTGTGTTCAAATTCATTCTTTTTATCCTTTGGAATCAATGTGTAATAAGTGGATCCAAAATTATGAAGATGTCTCACTAACGGGAGATGGCCACACCAAATTTCATATGGATTCTTATTGTATAGGGATGCTAATGGTGATATATTATATAGGTATGATATTTTTTTATTTGATATTTCCTAGAAGTGCAAATTCACCCTTTTGAAAACCAAAATTTCCCACACCATATTCATGAAAATTTGGTTCATCCACTCAACTACTCCATTATTTTGTGGAGTGTAAGTACTATGACATGATACTTGATTTTTTTATGCTTGAGATATGTTCCAAACACATTTAAAGTGAACTCATCACCATTATTAGTCTTGAGTGTGATAATTTTGGAATGGGATTCGTTTTCAACCATAGTTCTAAACATTTGAAACATTTCAAAGGATTTTAATTTCATCTTCAAAAAATATATCAAAGTCATCATGTTGTAGTGATCAATGAACATCAATAAGTATTTAAGGCCAATAGTGGAGATGATTATAATATAAAATAGATAAGGGTAAATTAACTGTAACTTTCTGTTGGCTGACCATTCTAAATTTTGAAAAAGTTCTCTTTCATTTTTGACTGATATGCATGCTTCACATTTTTCAATGTTTTTGGCCAGAGTCAATAATCCTAAAACAAAATTTTTATGTATTGTGAAGATATTTTCATAGTGTTTGTGCCTAAATATGACATGTTATAGAAGACTATCTAGCATTCCTTTTTCTCTAAGATGAGTGAAAATCCTTAGCTTTGAGTACTCACCCTTGCATTTCAACAATTTTCCTTCCTTGTATCCAATTAGAATGACTATGTTATCACATTTTATTATGGCTTCCACATCTCCATCATCAATTAAAATAGAGTGTCCTTGTTGTCTAGTTAACACAAGAGACAACAAGCTTGTTTTCAATTGAGGAATGTATAATACATTTTAGAGAATGAAGTCTGTAAGTCCTAGTGACTTGAGATGGATTGTACCCTTGCCTTGTGTCAGTGGTGTTTTTGACACAAAAAAAACAATTATGTGGGTCCTTGTTAAGACCACCTCTCTTGAAAGTAAGAAGATATCATGAAGAAAATGTTTCCCCAAGGTCTAAATGTATTAGGTCTTGGTATGTTGACATTGACTCAATGGTTTAATGTGTAACCATCCATACGAGGGGTATTTTTGACAAATCGAATCCTAACATTGGCTCAAACTTAGACATTTTATAAATTCACTAAAATTTTCTTGGAAAATACTCATAGGACCTAGCCTTAAAATTAAAATCACAACTTCTTAAGATAAAAACAATAAGTAAATGATTGATTTACAAATAGATTTATAACATGTAAATGTTAAAAAATGCTTCAACAATGAAGAACATAATTAAGAAACCAATATTAACATGCATATTAAGATTGCTTTCAAACTAGATTAACTCATCACTAAAAAGAATGTTTAAAAGAGAAAGGATAAAGAGATAAAAATCCTATTGATACTAAAGATGTCCTTTGCAATGTCTGATTGAATATACCCACTAAAACCAATCCCTAGTTGAGGTATTCTTATCACAACTTCAACTCAAGGATGGTGCGAGAGTTTGGGGAGCTGAATAGAAAAAAAAAAGACTATAACCACCATATACATGTGCAGGGGATGGATTTGAAATCTAACAATATTTGAAATATCAAGGTATCCATTTTGATTAATAAAATTGAGTGATTAGAATCCTCTAGGTAGAATAAAATGACTCTATAACATAAAAATTAAAACATGAAAAAGGGGGGAGATTATCCTATGAAAGCATGAAAATATGTTTGCTTCTATATGTCTATGTTCAAATTTAGATAGAGCTATCCAGGTGCAACATCCTCTAATACTGACCCAAATAAAGGTTCTAAAAAAATAATATATACATGAAGGGTGGAGAGTCCCTCATTTTAATGCCATCTCAACCCACTATGAGGGTGGGATGTTACAAATATTATTTGGTGATTAGAGAAGGTGGTTGGACATGTCCTAAATTTAATACAGATATGGAGGTGTTCCCATGCTTTATAGTTAGTGTCCACCCCATCATTCTTTGATCATTATTTTAATGATTTAGGATCCAACTTCCCATCCATCAATTACCATATATCATGTTTTCATTAGTTCAGGACTGTATCACATATATTCTTTGTCATTGTATAAGGACCCTAACTTATCCATTTTATCTTATGCATCATGATTTTTGAATGATATTTTTGCTGAACTAATCTAGGTTGATCTTTTTTACATTACGCTTTGACTGAGGATTTAGAATCTTTGATAAGGACAAGTGTCCAAATCAACTTATCAATTGGGAAGATAAATCCTTCAAGATAAAATGTAATAGTTAATCATAAATCCTTTGAAAAACTTACAAGGCAACATCAATTAAATGAATGAACTAGGTATAGAGAAGCCATAATAAAAATATGAGAAACAAATGATATATTTTTCTATTTGAACATAGATATTTGCATTAGTTAGATTTTAATTCAAATGCAGGGCTTTTTATATGCATAAAGAATATATATACCTATTACTAATTCATACCAAGTATTTTAAAATAACACAGTGTTATTGTGAAGCTTTCCTAATTGATGGAAATTTGTCATTTAATCAGTCAATGCCCTCCTTAAGCCTTAGAAAATATTGATATTGAGTATGACCTTACATTTTAAGTTTGTTCAATGTCACATGCAATGCTCTTATTGGATCAAAGTTCCATAGTTTATGGTTTGGGGATAGGTAGACACCCTCTAATTTTAAGCTCAAGGTGATGCTAATGTCATCAGGGTGCCATATGGTGACCCATTATCAAGCTAGATCTACGGTCCATATATGATAATAGACTTCACCCCATGGTCTTGGGATCCTAAGAAGTCATGAAATGATGGCTTCTTAGGGCCATTAAAACATTAGGCTAAGTCTCTGTGGTCTTAGGCTCCTAGGAAGTCACCACATGGTAACTGTTGACCAAAATCTGACCCCAAGTCAAAATTGATCACCCCCTCCAAATTAAAACTTGTCATGGTCTTGTCATGTGGTCTTATCATGCTTATATGGTCCATAGAAGTCTTCATATAACTATGTTATCATTGTTTAAGGTTAACTTGGAGAAGTTAAGGTAATGTCATGTTTTGGTCATATATTGGTATAGGCATGTGATGGAGAGATAAGGCTAGACCAAATGGTGTCATAGGTTACTAGGCATTTCTCAAGGTCATTTTATGTCTTGAACATCTTGTCATAGCATTTCATGATGTTTTAAAGTGTTTAAAGATCATTTGTAGTCTTGAAGGTGGTAAAAATGAGTGAAATGTGATTTTGGATAACATTTATGTATGTAAAAAGTACCCCAAGAGATAAATCTATACCACACACCTTAAAAGGACCTTGTATTAGTTACTAAGCTACCATACCTATCAATATGTCAGAGAAAGGTCAGATTCTTAATTGTCAATGCCATTTGGAGGAGTTAAGGAAGTTGTATGGACTTTTGGAAGTCGCTTGTAGGTGAAAAGAGTTTCATAATGTCCTTTGAGATTATGTATCTCAAAAACAAGCATTGGAAGAAATTTTAACTCTCATGATTATTGAAAACCATCTATCTCTTCCATCACTCCATTCACAAAATAGTGAAGGGCAATTTCAATTACATAGTACAAGCCACAAAGGTTGAGTTGGGGGATAATATTTTGGATAATTTTTTTTACCCCTATGGGATTCCAATTTATTTCATTTATATTTGTATTGGGGTCCTTATATTTATGAACAATTGGTAAGAAGCTAGACTCCTTTTTGAAGGCTTAAATCCCCAAATGCTGAGTTTGGTGCAACTACATTAAAAAGTGTGATTTATTGGATGCATGAAACCAATTTGAGTTAGTTATCAAAGGTATTTAGATGATCACACACATTCACTCATCAATTTGGCATGTGTGGATGGTATTTTAACAATAAAATTGACTCCTATGCATAGTTTGAAGTGACTAGTATCTTTTTTATGTTGTAGAGGTTCTCCAAATGTTCTATTGTATTTGATTGATTCTCCATTATCCTATAATCTCCTTTAAATCCATCAATGGAATTGTTATTAGTTAGACATTCCATACTAGTCTCAAAATGGTCACTTCTTTCATTCACCTTTTGGGATTGTGTTATATGTGTTTGCATAGTAGGGTGTTTTGAGTGGTTTGAATATGCATTTATAAGGATATTGAGAGTTGTGTTTGCTTGTAAAATATGTTGATGCTTTGTAAATAATGATCTTTCAGTCCATAATAGTCATGTTTTCACTTCTCAACTTCCAAAGAACAAAGTTACAGTCTTCATCTCCTATAGGCCTGTAGGTCTGTAACTCTAATATAAATTCACGATGTCAATGTTTAATGAAGGTTGATAAATCATAGAATCATTGTAATAGGTTCAAGTTGAAAAAGTGTCATGGATTAATGGGGATATTCTAAGCATTTGAAGTCAATGAAAGTAGAATATTGAGCTAAAAATCCTAGAAAGGCACACCTATAGGACTGTGTGAATAGTTAAGGTAGAGGATCAAAGTTTGAAGATGCATTGAAAATGTTAATTAACTTGGAGGTAGTGAAAGAGACTATTCATGAAGTTGAGCCATTGATAATATGTCTTAGTGGAGTTGAAGGAAGTCAATATAATACCATATGCACTCATAAGTCTCACAATAGTCACGTACAACCTATTGAATAATTTGTCTTGAACAGTGAATGATAGTGAAGTCTAGGGCATGGCAAGGATCTCTAGACATTAACCAAAACAAGATAGAGAATTGGGATATTTAGGGAGTGATAAGAGAAGACTAGGAATTCTCAAACATATTTAAACTCTTAAAACAACCACCTACAACCACCTATTGAAGATTTTTCCTTGGATAGTGGATGATAGTGAAAGTATAGAGTTAAAGGTTTTTAAGAATGCACTCAGCTATTAAATATCATGAAAGGAGTTATATATTTTGTATGTTAAAATTAGGACTCTTAAAACATCCAAGACTATAAACCATCTCAAATGGATACTCATGGGTAGTTGGCCACATGTAGGTCTACTTGAGTGACTCAAGGTCTCTCAAAACCTGAGATAGTGGTGTATGTGTGTGGTTGAAAGTTAGAAAGTAACTCAAGGTTTTCAAACCATTGAGATAAAAGAAGTTATGAGTGACTAGTAGAGGAAATGAGCAAACAAGGGTCACAGTCTTAAGTTCATACACACAACCCTCACACAAGCCTGCCTACTCTTGAGAAGTTTGTATTTATTTAAAAGGAGACTAAAGGAAGATATGAAGGAGAGTAAAGTGTTGAAAATGATTGGAGAGCTCAGACATAGTTCCATCATAGCTCAGACACAATTAACAAAGAATAAAGGTAGCAGTAAAACTCTCTTATGATCATACACAATCCTAGTCACATACACAAGTCTATATGGCAAACCTAGAAGTGGTAAAGTGAAGTTAGTAGGAGTTGAGATGAATCTTGAGACCCTAAGGAGATATTGAGGGGTATATACAAACATTTCATAAGGACCTAAAGCTCTAACAGTGAAGGAAATGGGAGAATACAATCAACTAAGGTATGATAGGCAACTTTGCTCAAGAACCCTAGGCATTGACCAATGGGATGTAGTAGAGTTTGAAGAGTAAAGGCAAAAAAAAACTATTTAGATGTATTATAACTCATTGAGTGAATTGGATCTCAAACCAAACTCAAGACAACCACCTATATACCTCAAGCTTATCTAGACCTCATAAAATGCCTAGTTGTAGCTTGAGAAGCTATCTTTCATTACTTAGTACATAATAGTGGTGCTACATGGGACCTTGAGATCCTATGGGAAGTTATCCACCCTATTGAAATTACATTTTTTGGAATTGGTAGGAATATTCATGCCCTAAGCTGTATGAATCATCCTTAAGAACTCAAAGCACTTTCAGGCTACCTATGAGAGCTATAAGGACTTGATGAGAAAGAAATGAAGTTCTATGCCTCCAGATGAATCATAAAAACTTCCAAATGACCTAGAACATGTTAAATACTCCCCTTATCATCATACCATGCCATTGTATTGTAATTTTAGTTACAAGACTGTATGGAATAGTCCCTAAAATACTAATTCTTGCTATTTGATAGGTCTGTAGAAGTTGTTAGATCTTTAAATTTGACATGGAGAACAAGGAGAAGGTCATTTAAGTGAATCAGATACTTATTTGGATTTTGGAATGTGTGTAAATCCTATAGATCCATTTTTAGTCTCTTATCAGGGAAGCCTAATTGAGGCCTAGTGAGGAGAGACAAGCAAAAAAAGTGCACTTCTACTCACTTTATGAACTTGAAATTGCACATGGAACTGTAAGGATATACTAGGTACTAGAATATGCCCTCATATTCTTAGTACCATAAGTACGACTCTCTACATAAGGATGTTTGTATCATTTTAGGGTTATAAGGAATGAGGTCAATTTAGGGCTTTTGGTAGAGATTGAATTATTGGGGCTAGTTTGAGACCTTAAAGTAGATTGTTGAAGGTCCAAAATGAGTTGATTAGGTTATCCATGAAGTTTGGATGAGCTATAGAAGACAAATCCAAGTTTTGACACTTGTATGTAAAGTTGGCTTAAGGAGATGAGTCCTCTAGACACCTAACAAGAAATGGAATTGATGTGTCAAAGAGAACATGATGGGGTCAGTTGAGAGGTATCAAGAGTAGAATAAATATATAAGAGAACCTGATCTGACCATAAATAAGTCTTGTCCTTTAACATGCCAAAATAAAGGGAAGTTTTCATGAGCTAGTCAAGCAAGCATTTCAACTCCTTCACCACTTGGAACAAAGGAAAATCTTTAGAGGAGCTACATATGGAATCTTTGACCTCTTTAGGCAGTTCCATAATTCCTCTTCTTATTTTAACTCGTGGACACTTGTCTACTCTCTCTCTCTCTCCTATGCCTTTCTTATCTTCTCTCTCACTTATGATATATATTGAGCCACTTTTGGATTTGTAGGGATCCTCCACCTAATTATGGTGAAGCCCTACTAATTTTCAACCTTTGATCAATCAATAAAAATATGTTATACCTTCTCACTGTTTCAATGTGTATGTGAGACTAGTTGATATTTCTAAGTGATAGGTTCACTTCCTTAGAATGTTGTCCTGGTTTCCATTCATATTCAGTTTTGAAATTGTTTTTTAGGTCTCTTGAAGTGTTCTAATGAAGTGTTTATGAGTTTAGTGAGTTGTCTCTCCACTAGTGTTATGTTATGACCTCTTGTTTAGTCCTCCTAGCTTAAGCTTTCTTCACAAACCTCCATGAGAAATACTTATGTAAAACAAAGATTTGGATTATTGTCATGTATAGGTTAAGATTTTGTTTAAAGTACAATTGCATTTGGTTGGTAGTGATAAATTTACATTTGGTGCATCACCTCACTAAGATATGTTTATTTTATTTTTCTCTTTCCCTTTTCATCCAAATGAGTTAGTAGTATAGGTGATGAGCAATCAAAACAAATCTAGGGATCTAACCCTTTAATGTAGAGGTTTAACCCTACTATAGGTAACCCACAGGCCTAGGGGTAATCTCATTTTCCACTCAATTTGGAGTAGGCTTGGACTTCTTTTCCAAGAGGGCAAAATTAAGTGACAATAATTTTGGCATGCTCGATGGGATTAAGGTCCAAACTTGTGGAAGAATTCTTGGTGTGTTCATCTACATATCAACCTTTAGAGGTATTCAATAAACACCAATGGTGATTTGAAATGTGATCATCTAGTTCTATCATACCAGACACTTATTGTGAAAAACATTTGATAACATCTTGTAGACACCTAAAACTAGCCATCGATAACCTCCAACTAGGCTTTTGACCAATTTCCACCAAAGTGCACAATTTGGCTTAAAAATACTAAAATGCATTAAATTAGTTGAAATTGATATATTCAAGTGTCAATTTTGTCTAGATTATCATTAAATGGGTCAATACAATTTTTGGACTAGATAACTTTGATCAAATCATTTTGAGTCAAAATGCTAATTTTGCACCTAGGTGCTCTGGATTGCCCTTTTCTATCAAATCTCTTGCACAAGCCATGTGCCTTTATTATTTTGTGTTGGTAACATCCTAAATGAGATAACCAATCCAATGCATATGACATTGAATTTCAATTCCAATCTAGTCAAATTTTGGACCAATAACAAGACATTTTGACCAATTTGATTAATTTGTGCACCAAGAGCCAAAATTTGCACCAAAGTTGACTAATCATGTTTTAGGCTAATTAAACCAAATTAGGGACTTGAGTTAATTTTCCATGGAACTTATTGAATAAATATTTATTGGAAATTGATTTCTATTAATTGCATCATCATGTGACATCATCATATGGGGTGGCATCTATAAGCCATAAACACATAAAATATCAAGATTATGGGACTCCCATGCCTCATCAAGACCCTCCATGCCTCATTAAGACCCTCCATGCCTATTAAATACCCCTATATCCAAAATATTAATTTTGATATTTTTATAATAAATTTTATATTTGGATTTATTCATTGCCACACATCTCAATCTTGAGATGGATGATCATGGTTGATCCTCAAACCATTCTAAAAATCTATAAATAGGAGGCCTTGCCTATTGAATTTTAAGTTTTTTTATGAAAAACTTATAATACCCAAATTAATTCAAAAATCATTTCATCTTAGTGTTATAATTCCAAATTATTGAGCCAAACCAAGCCAAGCCAAAGCCAATGGTGCCAAGTGGAGATGAAGGTAGTTACACTCCATTGAAGATCTCTTGAAGCACAAGCCGAGAAAGCTAAAGAAAGAGCCTTTTGGAGAAATCAAGGATTTGGTAATAAATTTATGTTTTGTGTTCATATTTATTATTCCTTTCCATTTTTATTTGTGTTCTCAAATGGCTTTCCCTCACTAAACTCTCCCTAGTAACTAGGCCTAGAGATGTATGGTAGCTAGTGTGTTGGTTTTTCATTTTGATTTCATTTTGTCACTAAAAATATACTAACATCTCTCTTGAGTAAAATTATTAGTTCACATAATGGCATTCCCATTGGGACGATCTTCATGAGAGCGCAATCCACAAACATTTTTGTGTTTCATAGTTTTGATTCTTTTTTGTTTTGTTTTTGCTTTGAGTAAAAATAGATAATAAAGTCATAACTTTTTATTTTATCAATATTTTTGTCTAATTTTTTTATTAATATAGATAAATATGTCATTTATATTCTCTAAAAATTTCACAATTTTTTTTAATATTTTAGAGGTTATAGCTATTTTAGTGACTGTCACTTTCTATTTTTTATTTTTCTGGTAAAAATGGTTAGAACAAAGTTGATAACTTTTTTTTATTGACTGTTTAGACTTCAATTTTTTAAGATATTTGTGACCTAGAGTTATTGACAATATCTAAATTTTTTGTATCAAACCGATCTATATTTTAAAATTTATGTTAAAAATACTAACTACAAGTTTTTATATTTTATGTGCAAGATTTTGTGTTGTGTTATATTTTATTTTTAACCTTATAATTTGTTGTTTGCAGGTGTTAATATATTTAATATTATTCTTTTTTAATATTTTTTTAATATTTGTGTTAACATTGTCTAACCTAACACATTTACTTTTGGGGTGATGCCTTAATGGTAGACAAGTAACCGATGGACTTCGAATTTGTTAAAACATGTTTTAGACCATCTTTTGCATGCTTTTAAAATGAACTAAGAAATTTGTTTTAGTAATTAATATAATATTTAGGTGATTAAAATAAATGTTTGATATTTATCCTTTCAAAGTTACAACTTAAGACCAAGGGGTCAAAAGAACACCACCACACCTTTCAATTTGGGGCTTAAAAATGAATTCATCTTTCAAAGATTTTGTGTTCACTACTTATTTCAATTAGCACTTTGTTTTTATAAAATACGAGGATGTTGTGTGTATGATCTTCCATTTTTCCCCTTTAGGGAACCCTTGGAATCAAAAGTGCTTTCCTTATTTGTAAATTGCCCAGTCCAAGGCATAGAAAGAACATCGTCTAAAGCACTCCTCAAAATCTCAAAAAAGTATTAAGTGACCTTGATAATGACCCTAAAGTCTTTCTATTTTATGCTTTCTTTATTCCATATAAAATTGGCTTGTGAGGGAGATGTCATTACCTCCCATGAGTTCTTTAGGGAAGCTTTGACCTGGGGTTTCACCTCCTGATACTGATTTTTTTGGCTCCATATTGGAGTTGCACACGAGACATAGTGGCACTTTGGACATCACACTACATTGAGCAAACAAGATGTAGTGGTTGCAAAAAGGACTAGACCTTTTTATAATAAGCCAAGTGATACGAACCCAAAATCCATGCTTTTCTTTTTCATTATTTGATATGAAAGTCATTGTGCAATTGATTCCCCTATAATTTTTGGAAACTTGTAGATCTTAGACAAATCCCCACTTGCCATGGAAGTATTGTTGGTGAAAGGTGCACCTCAAGGTTCATGTCACACTACTATCATTTGAGAGAAGTGGGGGTGTAAAAACCCTACTATATAATGCAAATTTACTTTTGGATGAACACTTAAAATCCTCTCAAATGACATATATTGATGGATTCCAACAATACCAAGAAACCTTGTCAATTTAGGATCTAAGAGCAATTATTTAGTTGGTTTTGTCCTAGATTAAAGTCTTTTTTGGAGTCAAAACTTGGTGTAAATAAATGATACAAATCAAAACACATGGTCCTCATTTTTTTTTTAACAAAGAGGCATCATGTTGCCCATGTGAAATCATCAATTTACCTTGTTCAAAGTTCATCAAAACTTGGAGTCATATCATCCACTTTGGCATAGTTATGTTGCCCAACTGAGTATGGACCTTTGTCAAAAAAATTTAAGTCCTTCATTTATAATCTAAATTTTAAATTGCACCTTTATAATTTCATAGGGTTGATGTGTTAAGTGGGTTTGCCATTTCCACTAAACTTGAGAGAAATTATGTTCAATTTCAAATTTAGGTTGAAGGTTGGTTAAGACTCATGATCATTATCACAACTTGATAGACTTAAGTCATTTTGTACTAAACACTTGCACTTTGAGTCCATGCACTATAACATTTTGAGTCAAGAAAGGTAGTGTGATGCTGTCAAATTTGTGAGAAACTATCTTTGTCTTAGAGAGTTTTTAAAACAAGAATTTTGTCACATATTTTAGATAGTCTAGCATTGTTACGCTACCCAAAATATTTCAGATATTGCTTCATAGGCCCTCTTGCATAGAGTTCAAATTTGTTCCTACATTTTCAAACTAATCCGAGTATAATTTTGTGAACCTTTGTCTAGCATAGTTATGTCATTCACTTTTTTCTAGATTATTTGTCAAAAAAACCAAGTTTTATACCATTATTTGTGAGAAAATAAACTATCTCTAAAGTGCCTTTTATTTCAAACGTTATACCTATTTGATCGATTCCATGTCCAATAATCAAATGCCTATTTTTTGTTAGAAGTGTTTCAAATCCATTTGATTAAAAATTTCATCTATTTCAAAGTCTAGATTTTGACACCTTTTGGCCAAGAGTCCTAGTGCATGCCTTATTTGAGCCTAGCTTTTGATGTCGTGTTTTGGCCAAAATACCTAGCAACTTTTAATTTTTTAGATTACACTGATTTGAAACACTTCAACCTTAACATTTGGTATTTTGATTTTTGATTCATTTACTTAATATTTTTTTCTTAAAACATGTAATGTTAGACACTTAACATTAACTTGTGTTATCACAAATCTTTGCATAAACCTTTTGGTCCTTTTAAGGAATCTAGACCAAGTTAGAACATCACCTTTTTTTAGATAGTGTCATTTTAGATTTTGAAGACCTCCCTTTATCTTAAAGCATTGAATATGGAACCCAACATATATTCCTACACTCGTAGTGGACTCATGTATAATCTAGGGATTGGTAATGTGGTTGCACATGAAGAAATGGTGCAAGACCCCTACGCAGATAATATTGCTTATGATATGGATCCTTATCCCTCTTTTAATACTCAATTAGGGTTATAAAGCCAAGATCCATTGGCTAACTATTTGGTTAATACACCACCTTATTTAGAAAAAGACTAAGAACAAACCACACAATACCTAGCTACAATACCCATAACTGACGAACTAGTTCTTCAACAGTCATACTCTATTAATACACCTTCCACATATGATACATTTTTGTTTGAGCATCATTTATTGTAGAATAAAGACAAGATTTTGGTTAGAGCCATATAGGTAGGGTCCAAGTTTCTAGCAGACTTCTCTCATGAGAATTTACCAAGCCTAGTAAGAATGCCCACAACATAATTTACGATAAATAGGCTTCTTCTAGAAATCCTTTGGATCTAGTCCAAACAACATATCAGGACCTTAATATTCCTAATAGAGGAAAAAACCTCATGAAAGACCAATTCAACCAAATGAAGATGGTATATCAAATCTACCTAAAGTTAGCATGCAATTTCAATCAGATTACGATGGTGAGAAAACCTCTTATTGACTTAGTTCCTTCAACAAGAGTTTTGATAGAGTTAACTAGTCAAGATAATCAAAGTTTAGACCCATTCATGCAAAACACTTTGATAGAAAACTTGTTGAATATGCCCATTATTGAAAAAGTGTCTTTTGCTTCTACGTAGAATAATGAGCAAAATATAATGGACAATGTGCAAGCAATGTCCAATCCAAATCAAAGTGGTACTAACGCACAAACAAGTAGTCAACAACATGTGCCTATATTTAATATCATGAGTAGACCATCATACCAGGGAGTAAGAGTTTCTACATCCCAAACTCAACCATTTGTTTCATCAACCATGCAACCAATAGGATTAGGTAGTCAAATATCACCCAATATCATACCTCAATAATAGAATGTGATGAATCATAATCCTCCTCAACAAGGGATGAGTAGTATTCCACAACAACAAACATAATCTAATATACCAACATATTAGAGGTCAAATATATAGCCACCTCAACAAGGGGTAACTAATGTTCTACCTCAATAGGTAGTGGTAAATATACCTCCTTAGTTGCAGATTAGTGTACCAATCCAAAACCAAATGATGACTAGCTAATAACATGTAAATATTATTTAGTGAAAGATGCTAAATCTTCAACATGATTTTGCTTCCTAATAAGGATTCATGAAACAAGGAGGCTCCCATGTTTCTCAAGTACTTACTAGACAATAATTGATTCAAATTGTGCCACAAGTTCAGAGACAAGGTCTTGGTCCACAAGTTCCCACTCAACAACAAGGTTTGATTAATCAGTAGCATATCCCTTTTCAACCACAACAGGCATAGTATAGTTATACCCCTCCATCCCAAACATAAAATACTCTAAGTCAAACCTTCATATCCAACCCAAACTAAAATATCACACAATGAAATATTCAATTTCAAGACATCCTAATCTACGTATGCATATTCTTGGTCCATTTCCCAACCAAACCAATATAACCCAATAGATATATCCATCATACTTTGATCAAAGTGTCCCACTTGTGACCTCCCAACCATCTACTTATACCAATATTCTCCCTCAAACTAATGTTCCTTCTAGTTTCCTATCTCAAGAATTGCAACAGATGAAGGATGCAATTGCTACCATTCAAGCTGGGAAACAAACTAAAATTTTTAAGTTGGATGATGTGTGTTCTTATCCATTCAACATGGAGTACTTGTAGTTACCATTTCCTCCAGGATACGAACCACCAAAAATTGATAAATACAAAGGGAAAGGTGACCCTAAGGCCTAGTTAACCGAGTTCTTTATCACATGTTAACTAGTGGCATATAATGATATATACCTTTTGTTATTGTTTCCAAGGAGCCTGGTTGGACAAGCCTTAAAGTGGTTTTTAAATTTTCCTAAGAATTTAGTAACAGATTTTGATGATCTTTTTGATAGTTTGTGCAACACTTTTCCTATAATCTCAAACATGAGATTTCATTGGCTGACTTAATATAAGCAAAACAAAAGGTTGGTGAGAGTTTTGCAAGTTATCTACAATGATGGAGAGCCCTTAAAAGCTGTTTCACCCATAGTTTACTAGATAAACAATTAGCCACTGTGTTTACTAAAAATTTGCATAGTGAGATAGCTTATCATCTAGAACTATAATGTGCACATACTTTCAAAGAGATCATCGATAAAGGCTTGTTGATTGAATGAGCCCTTATTAATAAAGGGATCATCAAGCTTATGTCAACTAATCAAAATCAAGGCACCAATCAGGGAAGTGGCCAAAACCAACATCCAATCTAAGTGTAAGCATCATAACCAGTACAAGTTAATAACTAAGATAGACCAAAGTAATTTAACTGTAATAGGAATGTTATGGGTAATGGAGTAACCGAGTCACGTCATGTTCAAATAGTGCAAATATTGTCTATACCACTTTTTAGCTTAATCCTACCTAAAAACCTCTCCAACCAACATTGCAAGCACAATAACCAAGATCTATGAAACAAATGCAATAACCTTTACCATTACAAACCCCTCCCCAAGGAGAACTATGTCTACACATCATGTCTTTAGTGACCTAGGAGATCTTATTGAGTTTATATTTTTCAAACTTACCACTACTAATTTGATTAGTTGGCCTATACTAAAGCATTATCCACAAGACATTCCTTATCCTAATTGGTACCATGAAAATAAATTTTGTGAATATCATCGGGCCAATGGACATAATCTATGAAGATGTGTGTAAATCAAGCATTTGATTGAGAATATATTAGAGAATGAGGAGATAACATTGGATAATGGTGCTTATACCTCTAATCAAACTCTTGGGATTTATTAAAACCCCTTTCCCCAACATAGCACATAGTAGAAACATAACAATCAACAACAAAAACAACAACATCAGTTGGTGCAACAAAAAAATCAAAAGCTAAACCAATAAAATCAACAAAAAAACCCACAACATCAGAATAATGGATAAAACCAAGGTCAAAATGGTAACAACCAACAAACCTACCATGCAGTTGCACATGACTACAAAGGGTTATAGGTCATATTATAGGGGGAAACATTAATACCATCTCTATTAATCCTAGATTGAGCACTAATCAATCTAGACCATTGATAAACAATACCACTCAACCAAATTACATGGATAATCCTTCTTTAACCTGGGATTGCACATAAACAAACTAACAAATCAAGACTCCCACTTTTGAACCATATACCGATAACTCACCCTTGTCATGTGACCACATACAAGTACATCGTCAATCGAGACTTATCCTATTTGTAGATATCTTTGCATGGGCTTATTTTGACATGCTAGGTTTAGACCCCACCTTAGTTTTTCACCACCTTATGGTCAATCCTGATGCCAACTTAGTGAAACAAAAGCTGTGTAAGATGCATCCTCACATTGCTATCTTGGTAAAGAAAGAGTTGAAAAAACTCTTAGAAGAAAGATGTATCATATCCATTGACTACTTAGAATGGATATCTGATGTTGTACCTATTATCAAAAAGCCTTAAAGAGTTAGAATCTATACTAATTTTTGAGAAAAAATAAGGATTGTCCTAAGGACGACTTTCCATTGCCTAATATTGACATGATCATCAACTCCACAATAGGTTAATAAATGCTTTCACTGATGGATGGATTTTTATGATACAATTAGATCAGAATAACACCAGAAGACCAACATAAAATAACATTCACCACTCTATGCATAACATTTTATTATCAAGTAATGCCATTTGGTATTAATAATGATGGATCTACATATCAAAGGGCCATGACTATCACATTCCATGATATGTTGCATGATATTGTTGAAGACTATGTCAACGATATATTAAGAAAATCCAAAACCAAGGCTAACCATCCAACAGTGCTACATAGGATATTTGAAAGATTATAGGAGTACAAAGTCATACTCAATCTAAAGAAATGTGTGTTTGGATTAACCTCAAGAAAGTTACTTGGCTTCATTGTGTCTCATAGGGGCATTGAAGTCGATCCGACCAAAGTCCATGCTATAATCGAGATGCCACCACCAACCAATTTGAAAAAACTCTATAGTTTGTAGGGTAAGATCCAGTCAATTCAATGATTTATCTCTCCTTAGTAGACAAGTGTCATCCATTTACACATCTTCTAAAAAAGGGAGTTGTATTTCATTGGGATGACCACTACCAAACAACTTTTCAACAAATCAAAGACTATCTAGTTAATCCACTTATTTTGTTACCTCCTATGCCAAGAAGGCCATTCTTATTGTATCTATTAGCTATCGATAATGCCTTAGGGGCACTTTTGACTCAACATAATAATAATGGAAAAGAGCATGCAATATACTACTTAAACCATACCTTGGTCACATATGAACACAACTATGCACCTATTGAAAAAGCTTGTCTAGCATGGTCTTCGTAGCTCTAAAATTGCACCATTACTTGTTGATCAATAAGACCATGGTCATTTAAAAAGTAGATCCACTCAAGTATCTACTATCTAAAATAGATTTACAAGGTAGAATAGCCAAATGGATCATGCTTCTTAGTGAGTTTGACATAGAGTATATAAATTAAAAGGCAATCAAAGGATAGGTCCTTGTAGATCAACTTATTAAAGCACCTCTTGCAGACACAAAGCCACTCACATTTAATTTTCCTAATGAATCCATAATGACCATCATTGATACACCTCTTGAGGAGTAGCACTAGAAGCTATATTTTGATGGTTCATTTACTGCACATAAATCAGGGGTAGACCTTTTATTTATTACACCACAGGGGGATCTAATCCCTAAATCATTCAGAATTAGTTTTCCTTATACAAACAACATGGTTGAGTATGAAGCATTTGTCATAAGACTTTGATAGGTAGTACATTAAAACATATCTCATCTCCAAGTTTATGGTGATTCTTAGTTAATCATCAATCATGTCACAGACCATTTCCAAACCAAAGATGCCAAGTTGGTTTCATATAAGGCTATGGTTGATACCCTAAAACAACAAATTGTAAATATCCAATTTTAGCATATACCAAGGGCTAGTAATAGAACTACAGATGCCATGGCTACTATCAGCTCTCTAATTTGACAAATAGACAAAGCTCGAGAATATCAGTTCCTTGTTGAGAATTTGTTCGCACCAGCTCATGAACCTTCAACCATTGCAATGATTTATGATATTATTAGTCCTAATTATATCTAGTACTTAGACCTTTACAACTACCTTCATGACCAAGTTCTACCACCTAATCTATCTTGAAAACAAACCAAAGCCTTTATTCATCATTCCACTCATTATACTCTACTTGGATCCACCCTTACCACTGTAGTTTTAATGGAACTCTACTTCATTGTTTAACTTTGGAAGAGTCTACACTAGCGTTAAGATAAGTTCATGGAGTATGTGGAGCTCATTCTAGCAGGGCAGTCTTATCTAAAAAGCTCTTACATACTAGTTATTATTGGCCCATGATGGATGCAGATCTAGTTGCATATGTAAAGAAGTGTGACAAATGCCAATGGCATGCTAATCTAATTCATGCCCTAGCTCAAACTCTAAAATTAATGTTGACACCATGGCCATTTGCTACATGGGGACTCGACCTCATTGGGAAAATCAACTCCACTTCATCTGATGGCTATAAACATATCCTTACCATCACCAAATATTTCACTAAGTGGGTTGAAGCTATACCCCTTACGTGACTGGAAATCAAATTTCCAAATTCATCTTCAACCATCTCATTTGTTACTATGGTATTCCTTCTAACATTATATCTGATAATGGAAGATCATTGAAGAATAAGGATGTTGACAAGCTATTTATCGAATAAAACATCACAAAACATTTTTCTATGACATATTACCCTCAAGGTAATGGCCAGGTTGAAGCATGGAACAAAACCATTTTCAATAGTCTCAAAAAGATTATCAATGATACCAATCATGATTGGCACATGTAAATAATCCATACCCTTTGGGCATACCATACCAATAATCGTACCCCCATAGGATCCACTCCATATTCACTTATTTATGGCACTAAAACCATCCTTCCAATTGAGGTCAAATTACCTTCACTATGCATATCCTTCAAGCATGTCCTAGATGATCACAACTATCGAGTAGCTCACCTGTAGGAGCTAGACCTACTTGATGAAAAATGCACAACTGCACTCAACAATATTTAGGCATATTAGAATAAACTCAAAGGCCACTACAACTAGTGTGTCAAGTATAGTACATTTGAACTTGGTGATCTTGTTCTTAAAGAAAACCAAAAAAATACCATGACTGAGAAGAAGCATAAAGGTAAATTCAAAGCAAACTAGATAGGACCTTTTATCATTACTATAGATTATAGATCAAGAGCATACAAACTTGTCACACTAGATGGAGATGAACTTCTTGAGTTGATGAATATTATTTACCTCAAGTGGTACTATGCTTGAGTGCTAAGGTGTATTATTTGTAAGGACCATTTTAGTGGTGCCATTTTATCACTATTCTTCTTTGTACAAATATCATTCTTATCCATCTTCTTAGCCATATCCACTTTAGATTTTTGATATGTCAACCAAACATGTTCTAAATCCTAGCTCATTTGACCTTGGTTTTGCCATTGGTTGCACCTTTTTAGTACCAAGGAATCTAATCAATTTCATCAATTATTTCAAGTACTTCAAATAAAGATCATATTATGGAATAGTATGATATAAGTTTTGCCAGTTGCATCCTTCATTTGTTATTCCTTTGTTATCACCAATATTGCTATTAATTATAACCGCCTTTGAGAAAATTAGTACGATTGATTTATGCCATTGTGTCCTAGTTATAACAACCTATGGGAAAAATAGGGGAAACATTTATTTATTGAGCCTTGACGTACCAACTTGCCACTTCTTATGCCATGCTATACCTTTTTACCAACTGTGCTTATTTTGTTTGAATTGATGGCTATGCTAGTCTAGTTCCTCTGCTATAAGGGTGAACTATAGTGACTTACAATCCTACTCTGGGACTATGTAGGTAGTGTTTGATACTTACTGAGGTTAGATCAGTCACCCTTTCTACCATGCTCTCATCATTTTGTGAGAAACCTAAGTTTGAATGCTCTCATCATTTTGTGAGTAACCTAAGTTTGAATGCTCTCACCATTTTGTGATCAACATAAGTTTGAACACTCTTACCCTTTTATGAGCTTGAACCATTTAGTGTCTCGTCATTCTTGATCGAGTTGAGATACTTCAACAATTTCAAAAACATTTGTAAAATCGATAGAAAATAACAGAAACACTGACCAATTATTTGCCTTAATTATTCTGGGAACCCTTACTAAGTTGCAAGAAAATAACTTGTTTCTTAGTTTTACCATCCTTTTTGGCCTTTTGTTCTCGTGCACTTGCCATTTTTCAAGACCATTCCTATTCTTATATCACATCCATTCTGTTTGTTTTCATCCATTATTTAGGAGAACTACATTTGGCCTGAAGTTTTTTATTGGATATTACATCTATGGAACTATGTAGGCAACATCCATTTGCCTAGTGCATATGGACATAGCTCAACCTATTTTTTAGGGACAATGTTCGTATCATTTCTATTGCATTGTTTATTTGTTTGTCTCTGCTTATTTTATTTATTTGTCTCTCTATTTGTTTGTTTTCAGTATTGTTACCTTGATTTAGTTTATGTGTGTTCATTGGGTGATTCCTTACCCACACTTATACTCGAATCCATCCATATTCATATGTTTACATTGTTATCATGGTTTCTTTCATTGATGCATTATTTTATATTGAGTATCGGATTATAGGAGTCAGTCCTCATGCATATTTCGGCCCAATCCTCATGATGTTATACCATGATGCCTACTGATACATGATATAACAAACCTTATCTTCAAGAATTCTATTCAGCAATGGAAAAATCAACATGTCTTTAGACTGACATCCTGATTCAATCCCAATCATATCCCAAATAGAGTAATTAACCATAAAAGAATTTCAACCTTTATTAGTTTGGACGAGCATCTCCCTACTAGTAGGTTGTTTCAATTCATCATTAACCTCTGTGTTAGGTTATCATCATCCTTGACCAATTTTATGTTTTCCATAATCAAGCTCCAATAATTATAACTGCCTATGGGCAAATCATTGTACATTGTCCCACCTACATTTCTCAATGATTATAATTGCCTTGAGCAAAATCATTATATTCTCACCAGTTTACTTTTTTTGCCCATATAGGGGCACATTTTTATCTTATTTGTCTATCCTAACTGGGGCAGCTCCATCTTCTTAATGATTATAACCACCTTTCAGCAAATCATTATGTTATCATACCATGTTGCCACTATCAGGGTACAATGCTTATAACCACCTTTGGGCAAACCATTATACATCGTCCCACTTACATTCTTAATGATTTTGAATACCTTTTCAAAATCATTGTGTTTTCACTCCTTCATATTTATTTTCTTTGGTCCCCTCATTTCACTTCTTATCAAGGGACCGTTGTCAACCTACTTGTGCCAACCATTCCCTCGAGGGGGCATCATCTTAGGCTTCCCAAACACCATTTGGAGATTTGTTCTTCAACCATCATCTTATTTTTGGCATACATGATTTTTCTCATTATTTGAGAAGATATTTATTTTCCTACAATTTGTAACATCTTCCCAAACAGGGGCAAACTGTAGACACCTAAAACTGGCCACCGATAACCTCCAACTAGGCTTTTGACCAATTTCCACCAAAGTGCACAATTTGGATTGAAAAAACTAAAATGAAATAAATGAGTGGAAATTGATATATTCAAGTGTTGATTTCAATTATAATTAAATGGGGCAATGCAATTTATGGGCTAGCTAACTTTGATCAAACCATTTCAAGTCAAAATGCTAATTTTGCACTTGAGTGCTCTAGATTGCTCTTTTCTATCAAATATTTTGCACAAAACATGTGCCTTTGTTATTTGGTGTTGGTAACATCCTAAATGTGATAATGGATCTAATGCATCTGACATTGAATTTCAATTCCAATCTAGTCAAATTTTGGACCAATAACAAGACATTTTGACTAATTTGATGAATTTGTGCACCAAGAGCCAAAATTTGCACCAAAGTTGACTAATCATGTTTTAAGCTAATTAAACTAAATTAGGGCCTTAAGTTAATTTTCCATGGAGCTTGTTGAATAAATCTTCACTAAAAATTGATTTCTATTAATTTTATCATCAGGTGACATCATCATATAGGGTGGCATCCATAAGCCATAAATACATAAAATATCAAGATTATGGGTCTTCCATACCACATCAAGATCCTCTATACCTCATTAAGACCCTCCATGCTTATTCAATACCCCTCTATCCTAAATATTAATGGGGATATTTTTAGAATGAATTTCATAGTTGGATTTATTCATGGCCACACATCTCAATCTTGAGATGGACGGTCATGGTTGATCCTCAAATCATTACAAAAATATATAAATAGGAGGCCTTGCCTATTGAATTTTAAGATCTTTTATTCCAAACTTATAATTCCCAAATGCATTCAAAAATCATTACATATTAGTTTTATAATGCAAAATTGTTGAGCCAAGCCAAGCCAAAGGTGCCAAAAGGAGATGAAGGTAGTTACACTCCATTGAAGAAGATCTCTTAAAGCAGAAGCTGAGCAAGCCAAAGAAGGAGAATTTTAGAGCAATGAAGGATTTGGTAAGAAATTAGTGTTTTGTGTTCATATTTTTTATTTCTTTCCATTTTTAGTTGTGTTCTCAAATGGTTTTTCCTCACTAAGCTCTCCCTAGTAACTAGGCCTATATATGTATGCTAGCTAGTGTGTTGGTTTTTCAATTTGATCTCATTTTGTCACTAACAAGATACTAACACCTCTCTTGACTCAAATTCCTAGTTCACACATCTTAAGTTTTATTTTGATTCATGAAGTTGAGATGGCTGGATATGAAGAGAGCTTCTACTATACACCTCTTTATCATCCTTGTCATGACCCTAATTATGTACCTCAATAACCATATCAAGCTTGTTACACTCCCTATGAGTCATATCACCCCTATGGTCACCATACTCTCCCTCAACATGATCATCATGTTATTGAGCAACCCTATGAAGAAGGCTATGAAGAAAAGGAAGTCCTTATTGAAGAAGAAGTGTCTTCCTATTAGCCTCAACATGATTCCTTCCAGCCTTATGATCCATATCAACTTCATTTTGATTCCTATTAGCCTTGTCATGATCCATATTAGTCCTATGATTGTCCTACATCCTCCTCATATGATTCTAATTACACACCTCAACAACCTTATCATGACTTTTAGTAGTCATACTCTAACTCTCCTCCTCCTACTTCAATTCCATCTTAAATTCATGTTTCCCTTTCTAAATCCTTATTGGCATTCATGCCAAATATTATAGATTTAGAAGAGGTGATGAGAACATGGGATGAAGAGATTGATGTGATACCTATTCATCTCATAGAGTGGTTGAGAGAGTCAATTGAAAAGTTGATGAGTATTTGAAGGTTATTTGAAGAGGAACCTCAATATCATATCAATGAGAAGCTGTAAGTTGTGAGAAAATATATCCAATGATGGATAGATATATTAGAAAGGTGGTAAAACTAAGAGGTTGAAGATCAATTTATAGGAGCCTCAAGAAGGTTATGAAGAAAAGGAAGTTCTTGTTAAATAAGATGTCTCTTCCATTTACCAACCCAAATTTTCATCTCTCCAAGAGTTCTATCAAGAATCCTCCATCCCCAAGCCCATTCATGAGTCATTCGCCACACCTTATACTCCCTCTCCAACCCATGAATGTATTCATCACCCTCCCACCACATCCCTTCTTGAATATTATTGTAATTGCATGCATTATTGTGTAATATTCTAGTTTAGATTTGATATATAGCCCTAATTTTGAGGGAATTGGGGTTGTGATGGAAGGATATAGCTTAGGGTAAATTGTTGTACCTACTAAGGTTGAGAAGGGACTTGATGCCAACTAGTTAAACCTGGATGAATAAGGGGAACTTGTTGTGGACCAAGGCCCTATCATTGAATCTATGGCACATTTTGAGTGAAAGGCAATTGCCACCTAATTATCACTTGTTGGATAGTAGTACCTCTTGGTTGCATAAACATATATTGTGAATTATATGTTTGTTATATGTTTAACATGTTTGTCTTTGACTAATAGACATATTTTTTTGATTAAATAATGTTTGCAGTTGTGAATGTATATTGGTTTGTGATTGTTGAGGTATAATTATCACTACCTATCAAGGTGGAACATTTGTTTCCCCTGTTGAGGTAGCAAAATGTTATACTTTTATTGTGATGGTATATTAAACTTTACCTATTTTTGAGGAATGTTATTCATCCCCTATTGATTTGGAGTAGCATTCATCACTTGTTGTTGAGTGATTTAACAATTTTGGGAATATTGGAGTCTTATTCCTAATTTAGTTAAGGATCTGAGTTGACTAAATTGGTAAATGATATTGTAATAATTAATAATTTAACTACTAATTTATAAAATTTAACTATATTTTTAACCTTTCTATAAATAGAAATAAATATAGAGAAAATAAAACTTAGCTAAAATAGGATGAAACGACTGAGATGAGGTCTAGAATTTGCTATGTAAGATTGGGACAATATCACAAATCAAGATCTAAATTTAATTTTGTGAAAGGATAGGATAACTAAAATAGGACACCCTAGGATCTAGTGCTATAGTCCTTTTCTATCATTATTATCCAAACTACTCATAGAGACCTAGTTTTTTTGGGTTTTGTTCATTATCCTTGTGTGAGCCTACCTATGAAATCTTGACTATTGAAGGTCTACAAAACTATTTTTAGAGATAATTTAATATTCAAACCCTAGACTTCATTAGGCTTTGATAAACTTTGAGAAATAAGGGGGGGTTAGTGTGTGTAATATGCACTAAATGTGTATCAACACCCCTTGTGTGGAAACACTACCTACATACCAATATTTTGAAGAAGGATCAAGCCATATGTAGTTCTCCCATTGAATGTGCTTTGTGAAATAGTGTTATGTGAATGCAAAAATGCTAAACTGGGTGTACTTGAGGTAGCTAGGGACTAGTGTGAGGGTTTAAATATGTTGGTAGCTATATTAGATAGTTGTATGTAGAGAATAGGGAAATTTGCCTTAGTGGTCTTTCTTGTATTCTTGTTTGATTTATAATATTTTTCAACCCCTTCTAAATGAACTTTTAATGGGCTTTTATATAGATATATTGGTCATGGGTTGAATGTATTCATGTTAGGTTGACATGATGAAGGATATGAACCAGAATGAACTAACCGTTGGAGCTAACAATGCAATTAGACAAGAGCACTAAAATCAAACACCCTAGAGTCTGATGCTATAGTCCATGTTGGGTGCTATTGTCCTATAGGTGTGGGACCTAGGGGATGAAATTAACCTAGGAAATGTAGCCTGACTAAGCTAGAATTAGGTCTTGGAAGTCTATGAATGATTGGGAATAAGCAAAAAGGTGTATAGAAAGGTCATAATAGCATGCAAGAGGTACCTATGGGTTGGGTGTGACAAGCCACACTCAAGCTACCAATTTTGATATTTTATATGACTACATTCCCCCCCTTTATTTTAGTGATGTAGCAAAGTGAAATACTAAGATAAAGGAAAAGTAGAAAGTGTACCTAAACTTACCTGCAAGGGTGAAGCTCATGAAGCTATGTGATGTTGGGTGTGCATAGAGAGAGCACATTATGAAGTGTAAATCTATAAGAGAAAACAAAGAGTATATAAGTTCTTAATAGATATTTTATATCTATAATAAGAATGTATAAAGTTGGGTGAGAGAGAGGAAGAGAAAAAGAATGAATACACCTCATCGGGTACATGAACTAATACAAAACCTATTATGTAGTTGAGTGATGTTGAGTATGTGTTGAATGACATTTTACCAAGAATAATATCATGAATGGATTTGAGTGGTCAATTCTTTGAGAGTGGCTCAAGAATACAAAGGCTATCTCTTTGGCTCCATCATCACCCACTAAGTGAAGCTATGTGATCATGCATATGTTGATCGATATTTAGATTATGTGTCCAATCCTTCTAAGTAGGTGGCTTAAGAATACAAAGGCTAGATAGTCCTTTATCTCTATGATTTCCCCATGAAGTGAAGTTATAGATTGATACCAGTATGAATGTGTGTCATATGAGATGGCTCCTGAAGTCTATGAATATTTTGTAATCTAATAATGTGGTGTGGATAATTGAATGTGTGTTAGAAACTAGGCCACTCTTGATCACTCAAAAAAAAGATAGAGCTTAAAATTTTATGAAAGCCACTCCAAAATTGGGCAATAAGCTTATGTGGAAGCCACTTGAAAATGATGCCAACCACCTATAGATGGAATAAGGCATGCAACTACTAAGAATACCTAGGTAATGTATTGAACTCAAAAAGAAAAGAAGTTAAATGTGCCATGCACATTACCCCAATCATTGGTGTCTAAAACATGGATTCAGATCTAGAAGTTATATCAACTACCTAATCTAAAACTAGAAGTGAGATCCATCATGCTATGAATGATTCCACCTATTTCTATATTTTTTGAGAAAAATGTACTGAAACTACTAATTTTGAATTGAATTATTGCTGATAAAATTGTAATTGTATTTGCCTTTCTATCTATTTCTAAAAAAATTGGTTTTTTGTTTTTTAGATAGGAACACCAAACTAGGACACCCTATTGTTCAATGTTGTATTCCAATCTTGGCTCTCTTGTCTTGTGCTGATTCTGATGATTGTTCTATAATTATCACTTTATATATGGTTTGTTCAACCTAGTTTGAATTTTGAGTATTATTCTAGGTGTTCTGAAAGCTGATTTTTTGATTGATAAGAGCTCTGATCTCTATGAAAAAACCCTATTTGTTGCCCCCTCTTCTAAAGGTAGAAATCAAGACCCTACAATTATTTCCATCAGAAGAAAGAAACCTACAAGTGTGTTATGATGTGAGAAGATATGATATAGCAATGATAATCAATAAGATATCTCAAGATATAGCATGGTTTGTATGAGAGATTGTTAGATCAATAGAGGTATGCCTAGATAGATATAACAATGTAATAACATGTGCAATATACTTAAAACTTAAATATAACTAAAAGTCTGATTAGTTATTAGTTTTCAAGGAGGGATGGAGCATGATGCCCATCATGGCATCCAAGAAAAGAAGATAATGCATGATGTGGATCATGGCATTGCAAAGAATTGAGAAGCAAACATGAGAAAAAGCACACAAGGCAAGAATAAAGAAGCATACAAGAGTGGCCAAGGGGCCAAGCAAACAAGGGACATGGGTACATGTCACTCAAATTAGGGAGCAAGCATACAAGGCATTTTCAAATGCCACATACACATGCAATTAAAACAAGGTTGGCACAAGGGCCACAAGAACATAGAAGAGTACAAGAAAAGGACATTGGAAAATATCCTAAGGCACACACAATAATAGAAGTAAAGGACATTAAATTTTTTTTAAGGCACATACAAGAGACAAAAAAGGAACTGAGAAATGCAATCACATCTAGCTACACAAAGCAAGAAAGGAAGGTATACAAATGCTGAAAATACAATCGCATCTAACTACTCAAAGTAAGAAGTAAAAGTATTTAAGACATGTAGTACAAGACTAGGTATATGCTAATAAATACACAAGTGTTATATACTAGTGAGTGTTGATAGAGTAATCTATATAAGCTAGTAAGTAATGTACATCAACATGATAAATAGAGTGTGTGGTATAAGAATGGCATAAGCTAGATGGTGTAGTCATGTATAAGATGCCCCTAGTGGGTAGATCTATCTATATGTGTCTCAAATGTATAAATTAGGATGCCTCCTAAATGTGTAGAGTGAAGCAATCAAGGATCTGGATGTTACTACACATACTTAAAGAAGATTAAGTGAAACATGGTAATGTAGATAAATCAACAAATAATAACATAGAATAGAAAATGTAAGTCTAACATGGTAGTATAAATGTAAAGTATGGATGATGCATACAATTGAAATTTTTTTGGTATTTTTTAATTATTTGATTGTTTTTAGATTTTTAAAAAATTTGAATGTTTTTAATATTTTTGAAATTTTGTATTATTTTTGGTATTTTTTTGAAATAAGCTATGTACAATCAATCATAAGAAGACTATGTACAAGAAATTGAAAAGAATCTATGTACAAGTAAGGTTGAGAAGAGATGATACTAACTAATGAGTCTCATGGGATACTCCCTATCATGGTGTATTGTATCAAGGAGAGTGATCATACGTGATCGTAAATTATGATGGAGAGGTTGAGACCATAATTTTAAAATCTTTGTATGCTATAAATGCTTTGAAATCTCTGAAGTAAAAACCAACTATGGGGTCCCCTTGTAACTCTAATAATTGGATGAAACTATGGGGCTCTTAGGGACCCATCTGGTGGTAAGAGAAGCTCTCTAAAAATGTAATCTATGAGTAGAGGCATGAGACCTCAATGATACTGCCTTGGGTGTGAATATTGTAGCTAGAAATTATCTAAAGTCTTAAAACTATGATTGGTCTAAAAGAGGCCTCCGTAGAAGTGTATTAACTCTTTGTATTGGTGAGGAAGGCCTTGAATGTGTCTAAATCTAAATTGGAGGAAGATTTCTAACTAGTGGAGGAGTTGAAATTAGTGGAGAAGCTAAAATTAGTGACTACAAAGTAGAAGATGCCTCTGAAGTGGGGAGTGGTAACTCATATAGAACTCCACCAATTATAACAACATGTTTAGTGTAAATGATATTTATGCATCTATGAAATATAAAAGGTACTACTTAAAGTTTCTAAATCTATGGTTAGCCAATCAACATATCGAATACTTCTACATTGGGAACTATAGTAAATGGTGTGGTCACATGTGTTGGACCAACCTATAAAATAAGTACAATCTCACAAAATGAAATCTTTATGTGCCCACTAAATCCATTGATAATGTGTCTATTGGGGTAATATCCTATTTTGAATATCCCAAATGCTACAATAATGTCATACTGCACATGTTCACACTAGATTGATTATCTATGAGAATATTATGAATGAGATGATTATGAATGTAATTTCTGATAAAGAGTGCATGATAATTCAAATCATCCTCAACTATCTCCTATTTTGAGAAGAAGATCTAAGGTCTAGTTAGAACTATAGAATTGTATACATCAATCATGTTATTCAAAGGATGTAACTCAACTGAAGGTGCCCTATATGTAGCTAGTGGTGGATGTGCATGATATGTATAGTGAACACCTGATGTGTCCCCTGTCTCTTGTTTAGAATGTTGTGGAAAAGGATTTGAGAAGATTTTTAGAGCCTTGTATTGTGTTTTTTTTGCCTGTGGAGGCTCAACTAGAGTTCTAAGATCAATAACATTACCATCTATCAAGTCATGTATCTTGTGTTTCAAATTGATGCATCTATTTGTTGTGTGGCCTAGTGCCTTGTGAAAAAAATAAAATGCATTCTGATCATATCCTCATAGAAGAGGATTTGTTAGATCAACTTCTCAAATATGAAGGAGAGATATGATATTACATTCTAAAAGTTGCTGTAAAACTTTGGTTGAAGAAACTAGTAGATTGGAAAAAATTCACTGAGGATGCATCGATAAAACCACTCATTGAGGGGGCTGTGTAGCCACATTAACTATCAGTTGATTTTGACTCTTATTATCATTTACCTTTACTTTTGTTTGTTATTTTTGCTATAATTGTGTACTTGAGTTTGTCCATTAAAATTAATTTGACTTCCCTTTCCTTTAGTGTATGACATAACTCAATGAAGGAAGAGAACCTTTTGAACATTATTGATTCATACAAGGTTGGTAGAAAGCTCTATTTGAAGAGATCTTGTAACTCTTGATCAGCCATGGGGATAGTCATCTTACCCAAGATAGTCTTATATCAAAGAACATAATCTATGAGATGCTCATTTGACCTTTGTTTTTGTTGTACAACTTGGGCATATGACACCTTATCACCAATGTTAATGCTAAAATGAGCTAGGAACATGTCAGCTAAAGGATTGAATGCATTGACTAACTGATTTGGTAGACTATAAAACCATTATAAAGCATAATCCTTTAGACTTTATAGAAATAAGTTAGTTAGTAGCCAGTCATTTAGCACATAGTTCAAACATTCTACATGAAAAGCTCTCAAATGTGTCTTTGGATCACCCTTGCCATCATATAGAGTGAGCTTGGGTTAAACAAAACCTGATGGTAAGGGTGTCAAAGCAATATGACGTGCAAATGGTGTATGCAGTAGAAAAAAAAATCCAAGGTTTGTGTAACTCTAGAGGGACTTTGCTCAAGATGTACCACTTTAGATTGAAGAGATTTTATCTCTTGCATAAGGGCAGCCACATCAGGAGACAAAGATGCACTAGCCATAATTGGTGGTGCCTCATAGGATGGTTGGGCTGCTATAGGGGTTATTGAGACATAGTTGCCCCCATTATGTCATGTTTAATTGGTTTCTTTGTGATCTGAGAGTATTGACCATTTTTTGTTTTTTGTTGCTCTTCTTGTAGAATTTTAAGCATATCATCTTGCAGGTTAGGGTGTTTAGTTAAAGAGTTATTGAAGTTTCCTTTTATCAGTTTCATCAAAACTAGTGTATTGGGCCATTATTAAAGTAGGAAAATAAATTGCAAATTGATTGATTTTTTTGTAAAAATTTGTAATAAGCAAAGTGATATGGAAGGAAAGTACTGAATATAAGAAATGTAAAGTCTTAAAAATAACAAACTAGATAATGCATAAAAAGGATACGAAGCTCACAAACATGTAAGGTGATACCTCAAAAGTAATGGGACCTATTATATGCAACTATGATTTTGAAAATTGATATTTTTAAAAAAATTATTAAGGAATTTTAAAAATTAATGTAAATTTTTTATTTTAATATGTAAGTAAAAAATCAAAAAAATATTAGAAATTTTTTGATTTAAAGGGACCTAATATATGCAACTAGGGTTTGAAAGAAAATATTTTTTGTAAAATTACTATGGAATTTTAAAAATTAATATGAATTTTTGATTTAAATATGTAGGTAAAAAAATAGAAAAATATTTGTAAAATTAACAATAAATTTTCTCTAGGGTTTCTAGGATTTTGTGTGCAAAAGGACCTAGTAAATTCAAATAGGGTTTGAAATAAATGATTTTTAAAATTATTAAGGTAAATTTAAAAATTAAATGTGAATTTATGATTTAAAATATGTAGGAAAAATCAGAAAATGGTTGAAAAAATTAGCAAGGAATTTACCCTAGGGTTTCTAGAGTTTTTTATGCGTAAATGAAATAAGTAGGGTTCACCAAATGATTTAACAATTTTGGAAATATTAGAGTCTTACTCCTAATTTAGTTAAGGGTCTGAGTTGACTAAATCAATAAATATTATTGTAATAATTTAACTACTAAATTGTATAATTTAACTATATTTTTAACCTTTCTATAAATAATAATAAATATGGAGAAAATAAGACTTAGCTAAAAATAAAATAAAATGACTGAGATAGGGTCTAGAATTTATTGTGTAGGACTAGGATAGTATCACAAATTAGGATCTAAATTAATTTTGTGAAAGGATAAGAGTGTCAAAATAGGACACCCTAGGGTCTAGTGCTATAGTCTTTTTCTGCCACTATTGTCCAAACTACTCCCAGAGACCTAATTTTTTTAGGTTTTATTTGCTATCGCTATGTGAGCCTGCTAGTGAAATATCAACTACTAAAGGTCTATGAAAATCCTTGTAGAGCTGATTTAATCTTCAAACCCTAGACTTAATTTTGCTTTGATAAACTTTGACAAAGAAGGGGGGATTAGTGTGTATAAGATGCACTGAATGTGTACCCACACCCCTTGAGTGGGTATTCTACCTACATACCAATAATATGAAGAGGGATCAATCCATATGTAGTTCTCCCATTGAATGTGCTTTGTGCATTAGTGTTATGCAGATGCAAAAATGTTAAACTGGGTGTGCTTGAGGTGGCTAGGGACTGATGTGAGGGTTTGAATATGTTGGTAGTTGTATTGAATGGTTGTATGCAAAGAATAAGAAAATTTGCGTTAGTGATCTTCCTTGTATTCTAGATTTCTTTATATTATTTTCCAACCCCTTATAAATGAACTTTGAATAGAATTTAATAGAGATCTCTTGGTCATGGGTTGAATGTATTCATGTTAGGCCGATATGATGAAGGATAGGAACTAGAAAGACCTAAAAATTGGAGCTAAAAATACAATTGGATAAGAGCACCAAAATTAGACACCTTAATATCCAGTGCTATAGTCCATGTTGGGAACTATTATGCAATAGGTGTGGGACTTGAGGGGATGGAATTAGCCTAGGAAATGTAGCTTGACTAAGCTAGAATCAGGTTTTAGAAGTCTATGGATGATTGAGAATAAGTAAAAAGGTGTCTAGAAGGGTCATGAGAGCATGTAAGAGGGACCTATGGGTTGGGTGTCATAAACCACACTCAAGCCACCAATTTTGACATTTTATATGACTGCATTGAGGCAAATCACTAGTTAGTGCTTGATTAATTAATCCCTATAATTGGGTGTTTGAGGAAACATCTGGTTGAGGATTAGAGGTAATTTTTTGTTATTGGGACATAGGATTTTCTTTCCCCTACTATTACAAACCACTAATGGTGTTAACTAAAGGCACATTGTTTTGCAGACTATTTATTGGTGTAGTTAAACCACTTTGACCTAGATTGGAAGACACTTGCATTTTATCCACTATTTTTGTCACATTATTCTAAGTAGAAGCAATAGTCACTTCTTCAATAGATGGGAAATCATACATGTCACCGACTGAAGTGCTTTACCCAAATGGGTCTATACAAGAATTAACTTGACATTTTAATTTAATTAATACTCATGTTGAATAATCTAGCTCTATGAGTGAAGCATTTGACATGGTCATGGCTCAAGATTCAAATAGGTTTGATACACTAGTTTTCTTTGTATAAATTCATCCTCCATGAGTCCCTTTCCTTTGGAAAGCATATTTAGGTCTTGATGTGACATTGGCATAAGCACTTGAGGATTTCTAATAGAGGCATATTTAATGGATTGATTATAAGGTATGTTGAATGGCACTCTAACTAGACTAGGTAAATTTTTATGGGGGAATTTAGAAAATTAGCCCCTACCTCCATGGATCTAACTAAAACCTCATCCTTCATTTTAAGCAAGTGACTACCAAACAAATAAGGATCATATGTTGATGTCATAGTAACATAATATAGTTATTGTTAAACTTATTCTAGAACCGATGGTATGCTAGTCAGATAATGTGTGGTTTGATCTTGGTCTTGATCTGAATAAGGAAGCATAGTAACCAAATAATGGGCTAAGGGGTCTTAGATTTGTTTCCCAGATTGAGTCTTAGCTTTGTTGCCCAGATTGAGAAGTGTAATGAGGATAAGGATCCATCTCACAAACTGCATCATCACCATAGGGGTCTTGAATAAAGTCATTGTTCGTGGCTACATTAGATTACACATGGATCTATTATGAGTGTAATGAGACATCCAAATTAATGATAAACATTCTGTAAAGAAGGCTGAGAGTTATAAAAACTCTTTAAAAACAAGTTTTGAAAGATAAGTGGTCTGAATTTGGTCTAAAAACTTGGTCTAGAAATGGAGTTGTATCTGTAAAATAGGTAATGATAAACTTTGATTCAAATAGTCTAACATCAAATGTCAAAATTCAAATGTATTACACAAATGGTCAAGTGGATGGGTAAAACTGGATGCCAAATTTAGGTAAAAAGTGTTTCAAACAATGTTAAACTAAGTCTAAAAATGAAAATAATGTTGTTAGGTCTTTCAAAAATAAGGTATAAAAGCTAAGGTCAAACAACTAGGTCTAAATCAGGAATTTATAGGGCTGTTGAGAACATGGCACAAGATCTAGACTTGAAACAAAACAAAAGGTAATTTTCTAGGTCTTTTGGGAACAAGGCATAAAATATAGACTTTTAAACAAACTAGGTCTAAGAGGTTTTGAGATTAATCTAACAAAATTGAAACACTTTGACACAAACTAGACATTTATATTAAACACACACTTGATCATTTGGTAAAAAACTTTGGACCTTAGGCATATGGAAGATAGACCACTTCCCAAATCTAGGCACAAAAATAATCTTTAAATTGAGCAAGGAATTAACCTAAGTTACACAACTCAAAAGTGAAAGGTAAATGTTTAAGCCAAAATTTACACAAGACCTAGGAAAAAAAAATCAATATTTGAATTTGAACTTGTCAAGACTAATTTTCAAAACTTGGTTTAGAATACTAGGCTTGTCAAATAAACAACAAGTTAGACAAGAATGAATGGCATAACTGTATTAGGAATATACCAAGAAGTCTTTGAATTTGTAATTTGGACACAAGGCAATAAGTCTTTGAAATAATTTGAGTAACATAATAATGTTATCATGTTCTATAGATATGACAAATGGTTTATTTCATAGACTCTAAGGCACAAAAATTGGAATGAAATGGGTAGTATAATGATGCTTCTTTTAAATAAGTGACACACACAAAAGTTTGGTAAACATCTAAGGCAAAGTGTGGTGTCAAATGGACAATGTAACACCTCTTCAAATAAAGGATTAATGTGCAAACATGACTCATTTTAGACATGGTATGACAAAAAAATAGTTTTGACACAAGACCATGCAAGTAAAGAGGACAAAATGATAAAAAACATTTAAGTGTAACATATTAAATCCTAAAATTGACAAGATTGCTTCGTGATATCAAATTTAATTTATATACTTTATCTTGAGAGGATTTTAAGTTGTTAATTAAAAAAGTAAAATAACATGAAAAGTAGGGTTTTTATAACCCCTCTTATCTCAAGAGTTTATATGATGACATAAAACTTCGAGCTACTCACCCTACATCAGCAATATATCTGTGACAAGTGGAGTTATTTAAACTATCAATTTTTATTCATTTTTAAATGGTCCCATATATGTGGCAAAAATTAGGGCACAATCACATTGTTTAGATTCACATTAACTAACTTGTTATGAAAAGGTCTTGTCCTTTTCACAACCACTACATCTATCAAATGCTCAGTGTAGTGTGATGCCTAAGTTACCACTATGGTTTGAGGGTGAGTACCACTAATAGAACTTGTTTAACCACTCAAACAAGCACCCTAATAGGTGATTTAACAATTTTGTGAATATTGGAGTCTTACTCCTAATTGAGTTAAAGGTCTGAGTTGACTAAATTAGTAAAAAATATTTCAATAATTTAACCACTAATTTGTATAATTTATTTGACCTTCATAGATTTTTAAAAATTGTAATGAAAGAGGATAAATATAACTTATCTTAAAACTAGGCTAATACGATTGAGACAAAGGTTGATATCAACTGTGTAGGATTGGGACAATGTCATGAATCTTGATCTAGCTTTCATTTAGTGAAAGGACATGAGCACCAAAAATAGAACACTTCAGGGTCTAACACTATAGTCCAAGTCCTGATGCTATTATTCAAATTGGTCACAAAGATCTAAGTTTTCTGGGTTTTGTGTATTATCCATATGTGATCCTACTTATGAAATTTTGAGTCTTTAATGTTGACATAGCTCCTCATAGAGAAGATTTAATATTCAAACCCTAGACTTCATTTTACTTGAATAAAATTTGAGAAAGAGGGGGGGGGGTTAGTGTGTGTAAGATGCATTGAACGTGTATCCACACCCCTTATGTGGGTAGCTACCTACATACCAATACTCTGAAGAGGGATCAAAACATATGTAGTTCTTCCACTTGATGTGCTTTGTGTAATAGTGTTATGTGGAGAAAAAATGCTAAACTAGATCTACTTGAGATGGCTAGGGATTAGTATGAGGATTTGAATATGATGGTAGCTATATTGGATGGTTGTATGTAGAGAATAAGGAAATTTACCTTAGTGGTTTTAATTGTATTCTTGATTATTTGATAATTTTTTTCCCATCCTTTCTAAATTAACTTTGAATGGGATTTTATAAAGATCTATTGGTCATGGGTTAAATGTATTCATGCTAGGTTGACACAATGAAGAAGAGGAATTGGAAGGAAATGGTCATTCGAGCTTGAAATGTGATTAGATAAAAATGTTAGAAATGAGACACCCTAGGGTCCAGTGCTATATTCCAAATTGGGCACTATTATCTTATAGGTACAGGACCTAAGGAGATGGAATTAACATAGGAAAAGCAACCTAGCTGAGCTAAAATTAGGTCTCAAAAGTCTACAAATGATTGGGAATAAGCAAAAATATGTCTAGAAGGGTTATGAGAGAATGCAAGAGGAAACTATGGGTTGAGTGTCACAAGCCACACTCAAGCTACCAATTTTAACATTTTATATGACTACATTTTCCCTCCCTTTATTCTAGTAATGTAGAAAAGTGAAATACTAGGATAAAGGAATAGTATAAAACATACCTAAACTTACCTACAAGCGTGAATCCCATGAAGCTATGTGATGTTGGGTGTGCATAGAGAGAGCACATTGTGAAGTGTAAATCTATAAAAGAAAATAAAGATTAGATCAGTTCTTATTAGATATGCTATATCTAAAATATTAATGTACAAAATTGGGTAAGAATGAGAGGAAGAGAAAGGAATGAATACACCTCACTAGATATGTAGACTAATACAAAACCTATTGTGATGTTGGATGATGTTGGGTATATGTTGAATGATGTTATATCATGAGTAATATCATGAATAGAGCTGAGTGCTCAATTCCCCAAGAGTGGCTCAAAAATGCAAAGGTTAGCCCTTTGGATTTATTGTCACCCACTAAATGATGATAGGTGGTCATACATGTGCTAATCAATATCTGGATTATGTGTCCAATCTATCTAAGTAGGTGGTTCAAGAATACAAAGGCTATCTAGTCCTTTAGCTCCATCATTGCTCATTAAGTGAAGCTATGAATTGATATCGATATGAATGTGTGTCATATGATATGGCTCTTGAAGCCCATGAATGCTCTAAAATCTAACAATATGGCATGAATAGTTGAATGTGTACTGAAAACTAGGTCAATCTTGGCCACTCTAGAAGGAGGAGATTAGGCTTGTATAAAAGTCACTCTAAAATTGGAAACTAAGCTTATGTGGAAGCCACTTGAGAATGTGTAGGTTAATCTTGTATCAAATCCACTCCAAAATGATGCCAACCACTTGTAGATAGAATAAGGCATGTAACTATTGAGAATGCATGGGTAATATACTGAACTCAAAAAGAAAAGAAGACCAATGTGTTATGCACATTGTCCCAAATCACTAGTGTCTATAACATAGATTGTGATCTAAAAGTTATACCAACTACCCAATTTGAAACTAGAAGTGAGAGCCATCATGTTGCACATAATTGCCCCTATATATGGATTCTCTAAGAAAACTATACTAAAATTGCTGAATCTAAATTGATCTATATCTGAAAAAACTATAGCTAAGCTTACCTTTCTACTTATTTCTAAAAAATCTAAGTTTTTTATTGTTTGGATATGAGTGTCAAAAAGAGGACACCCTATTGTTCGGTGTTGTTGTCTCTGCCCAACGTTGTTGTCCTTTACTAAAACTAATGACTATTTTGTAATCATCACTATTTTTTTGATTTGTTCTACTTGATTTGACCTCTGATTATCATTCTGAGTGTTATGAAAACTAATTTTTCAACTAGTAGGAGCTTTGATATTTGTAACAAAACCCCTATTTGTTGCCCCCTCTTTTGAGGGTAGGAATGAAGACCTTATAATGATTGCCCTTAGAAGAAAGAGCCTTGCAAGTGTGTTATGTTGTGTAATACATGATATATCAATGATAATCAAAATAATGTCTCAAGATATAACATAGTTTGTATTATAGATAATTAGATCAACATGGGTGTGCCTAGAAAGATATAACAATGTAATAGCATGTGCAATATACTGAATTGAAACTGGAAATGTTAGTTGTTAGTTGTCAATGAGGGATGGAGCATGATGTCCATCATGGCATACAAAAAAGAAAAGACAATTCATGATGTGGATCATGGCATTGTAAATAGTTGAGAAGCAATTAAGCAACAAGCACACAAGACAAGAAGCAATAAGCATACAAGAGTGGACAAGGGGCCAAGCAAATAAGAGACAAGGGCACATGTTACTCAAGCTAGAAAACAAGCATACAAGGCAAGAAGCAAGAAAAATAAAAGAGTGGCCAAGGGGCCAAGAAAACAAGGGACATGGGCATGTGTCACTCAAACTGGAAAGCAAACATACAAGGCATGTTCAAATTCTACATACACATATAATTTAAAACAAACAAGGTTGACACGAGGGCCACAATCACATAGAAGAGTACAAGAAAAGGACATTGATAAATGTCTTAAGGCACACATAAGAGAAAAAAAGAACTAAGAAATACAATCACATATAGCTACACAAAGCAAGGAAAGAAATCATGTAATATATTGTAAATACAATCACATCTAACTAATCAAAGAAAAAGTTAAAGCATACAAAACATAGAGTATAAGACTAGGTAGATGCTAAGAAATAGACAAGTGTTATATACTAGTGAGTGTTGATAGAATACTCTATGTAAACTAGTAAGTAATGTACATCAACATGATAACTAGAGTGTATGGTGTAGGAATGACATAAGCTAGATGGTGTGGTCATGTAGAAGATGTCCCCAGTAGATAAATATATCAATGTATGTCTCAAATGTAGAAGTAGGATGTCCCCTCAATGGGTAGAGTGAAGCAATCAAGGATCTGGATGTCACTGCATAGACTCAAAGAAGATCAAATGAAACATGATAATGTAGATAAATTGACAAATAATAGCATAGAATAGCAAATGTAAGTCTATCATGGTAGTAGAAATGTAAAGCATGGATAATGCATATAATTGAAATGTTTTTATGTTTTTGAATTATTTGAATATTTTTGAATTTTTGATATATTTGAATGTTTTTGGTATTTTTGGTATATTTGAATGTTTTTGTATTTTTGATATAAGCTATGTATAATCAATCATAAAGAAACTATGTACAAGTAATTCTGAGAAAAGATGATACTAATCAATGAGTCTCATGGGAGAATCCTTATCATGGTGTCTTGTATCAAGGAGAGGAATCGTGCATGATCATGAAGCATGATGGAAGTGCTAAGACTGTGGCTATGAAAGTTGTGTATGTTGTAAATGATCTAAAATATCTGTAATGGAAACTAACTATGGGGTCCCCTTATAACTCTGAGAAGTGGATGCAATTGTAGGGTTCTTAGAGACCGATCTGGTAGTAGGAGAAACTCTCTAAACATGTGATCTATGTGTAGAGGTATGAGATCTCATTGATAATGCCCTGGGTGTGAACACTATAGCTAGAAGCTATCTAAAAATTTAAAACTATGGTTTTTCTAAAAGAGACCTCTGTGGAAGTATATGAACTCTTTGTGCTGATGATGGAGGCCTTGATTGTGTCTAAATCTAAACTAGAGGAAGAACTAAAATTAGTGGCAGAACTAAAACTGGTGACTACAAAATTGTAGATGGCTCTAAAGTGGGGAGTAGTAACTCATATAGAACTCTACCAACTATAACAACCTGATTATCATGAATGAATTTCATGCATTTATGAACTATAAAAGGTACTACTCAAAGTTTTTAAATCTATGGTAAACCAAGTAACATATAAAAAACTCCTGCACTGGGAATAATAGTAAATGGTGTGGCCACATGTGTTGGACCAACCTATTGAGGAAGTACAATATCACCTAATGAAATTTGTATGTGCTGACTAAATTTGTTGATAATATTGTTTATCAAGATAATATCCTAAATGCTATAGTAATTTTATAGTGCACATGTTCATGTTGGATCCATTATCTATGAGAACACTATGAATGGGATGATGATTAATGTAAGCTCTGATAAAGAATGCATGGTAATCTGAATCATCCTCAACTATCTCCTACTCTAAGGAGATGGAAGGTCTAGTTGGAACTCTGGAATTATACACACCAATCAAGTTGCTCAAAGGGTGTAACTCAACTCAAGGTGCTTGGTATGTAGCTAGTGGAGGATGTACATGATATGTATGGTGAACACTTGATGTATCACCTATCTCTTTTTTAGAATTTTGTGAGAAAGGTTCTAAAAATATTTTCAAAGCTTTATCTAGTGTTTACATTGTCTGAGGAGGCTCAATTAGAGTGCCAAGATCAATAATGTTGCCATCTATCAAGTCTTGTATCTTATTTTTCAAACCAATGCATCTATTTGTTGTGTGGCTTGGAGCCCTATGAAAATTGTAAAATGCATTCTAATCATATCTCTATGGAAGAGGCTTTGTTGGATTAACTTTCCAAATAGGAGGGAGAGATATGATATTACATTCCAATAACAGTAGTAAAACTCTAGCTGGAGAAACTAGTAAATTGGTAAAATTTTATTGAGGAGGTGTTGATAAAACCACTCACTGAGGGGGCTCTTAAGCTGCATTGACTATAGGTCGATTTTGACTCTTGTGTTTCACTAATTTTGTCTATTTTAAGTCTAAAGAAAAACAAAAAGAAGGATACACATAAGTGATTAGAATGAACCTAGATTTGGTTTACGCATCATATCTAGACATTGTGAGCACTCCTCTTTGGATAGGGAGGACTACCTACAAATAAGAAAGCACTACCACAAGATGTTTGTTAGTAGATAAATGAGTGGACTGCCAAGCTACGTGCTTGTTCTAGGAAGTGTGAAACTTACCTAGAGATGACAGTCCACTTTTGAGAGGCAAAAGAATAATAAATAACTAAAAGAGATGTAAAGAGAGAGTGAATGAGAGATAAGATTACCATTATTAACAACATGTATGTAATAGAGAGTGACAGGGTGCAAGTGAGGTACTCTATTTGTGTTTTAGAATTTGTTTGGGTAGGTTTTAAAGAGGCTATGGAATTCATAGTCATCAACATCGATATAGGAATGATCGATATTAGTTATACTGTTGAGGTCGGTAGTGAGGTGACCGATGTCAGTTAGGTTGCTAAGGTTGGTAGGGGCAATAATTGTTTGGGGATCTTATAGAAGGCTTTATTAGGTTTGGGAAATGGTTTAGATAAGGTTAGGGAGATTGGGAGAGTTATGAGATGGAGATCGTGGCTTGGTTAAGTCTAGTTAGAGATTTGGTATGTCAGGTTAAGGGGAAACAAGCAAGGAAGCTTTGTAACTACCTCACGAGGGTACAGTCATAAGTGTGTAAAGAATTCAAGGTAGTTATAAAGACAACAATAAATATTTAAATGACCTATAGTATCAGTGATGTACTTAGCTATGGTGGTCATTGAATGATAAGTGCTAGGTTGATGGTCCCTATTAGGGAGTCCAAACCTAAGTGCTTGAATAAAGAGAATAAGTAGGTGTTATTGGTCCTCAAGAGCTCAGTGGTTGATTATGATTAACTAATGTAGGGTGATTGTAAACCTAGATGTCAAAAAATAGAATGTCGAGAGCCTGAATGAGAGTAAAAATTGATTTTCTTAATTTTTGCTGACCTAAACTACATGTTGGATTTTGGCTTATATTGTTGATGTCAGTGATCCTACCAACATTGGTCATGGGTCAACTAACGACGATGGCAATAGAATAGTCAAAAGTTACTATTTTTTGCCTATTTTATATTATTGTGTGTGCCAAGTGTGACACCCATTATAATATGGTAAAAATAAGAGTTTGGGAAGGAAGTAGTTATTTAAGAATTTAGTTTGGAAGTGGGAATAAGTCTTGGGTAGTTAGTATGAGGGGACCAGGAATTGAGGTGACTCATTAGGGGAGAATTAGTCATAGGGCGAGGTGGCCAGGTAAGGTGGAAATAGGAGTTTTTAAATAAACTTAATTAAGTATTTTAAATTAATTAAATGTGTGAGGGGTAAAAGTATGGGTTAAGGAGATTAATTTTTATTATTAAAATGTGTTTAGGGGGGTTTCAACATAGGGAGTTATGCACGTGTGTGTGACATAATTTTAGTGTCTACATTTGCCCCTTTTTGTCTTGTAATTTGTACTTACATGTTATAAGATAAAAAAATGAGTTAGATGTTCCAAGTATTGGATGAGGTATCCCCCCTCAAAGTCAAAATCAATGGAAGAGAAATTGGAATCAGGTACTAGTTTGATAAAAAGGTAATTGGGTGAATGGTGGAGAATTGAGTATTACTTTGTATGTGTAGGCGACAATGAGCTATAGTTGACAAAGTCAAGAATAAGCAAAGTCAAAGATGACTTAGATAGAAGTAACAATCAAAGTTATAGCTCCAATAGTCAATGTGTCCTAGGTATCTAAGGTAGGAAGTGCCCCTAGGAAATATAAAAGGGTTGAAGGTGATAAGATGGGCTTGGTTTCCATCTACAATACCTAAAATACATGTGTGTAGATAATAGCCAACTATAGCAAAATAGTCTAAGCAGTCAATACAAACAATGCAAGGGTGGTGTAAAAGGGTCAATGAGTGAGGAAATATTCATGATCTCTAAGCAAAGTTATCGAGGGTGAAGATTTAAGAGATCTTCAATGTCATTTTGTCATGGTTGGGGGAGATTTATGTGATCTCCAGCTACCCCAATGTATAGGTAAAGTTTAAAAAGTTGGGGGTGGTTGGTTAGTAAAAATAGTAGTGGAATGGTGTCGACATCAATTATATATGCTAATATCAGTAGTAGAAAGTGTCGACATTGGTATATATAGGGAAATATTGCTAGTAGGAGGCACACAACCATAGGAGCCAATGGTGCTAGCTAAGAAGAGATGGAGAGATGAGGTAAGAGCCTACACTAGTTTGATTTGGTATTTACAATTTTTAGGCTAAATGAGAGGTGGGGTTGTAGAAAATATGAGTGAAGGGGTATACAATAGGTTAGGATAGGTGCATGATATGTTATAGGTATTTGTGGGTAGGTTTTTAAGGGAAATGGGTAAGGTTGGGTTTGGGTTGTTTGGCCCTGGGGCTGAACTAGTGGCTAACGTCAGTGAGGTCCACTGATATTAACCATTATGTTGATTGATAAAGCATTGATGTTAGTATTAATGCCGATGTCAATGACTATAAAAAATTAAAAAAATAGGATAAAGGGTGAGGTTTGGATCTCTAATGGAAGTAGTCAACTAACCTAATGGTTGAGCTAGCCTTAGAATACCCCTCATCATCTGAGTGTTGCCTACATAGCCTAGTTTAGGGCCTCAGGATAATGTAGTTCTCCTAGAACCTAGGAAAAAGATCTAAAAAGGTATGTTTTAGGGAAAAAGGTAAGTTGAAATAGTTGGAGAGTTCTAGGGCTTAAAAGATAGGTCATAGTGTCAAGAGTCAAGAATATAGGCAATAAGGTCTAGAGTTAGAATAGGTGGGCAGGCCTAGGGCAGAGAGAGTGGCAATGAAGCCTAGGGTAAAGAGAGAAGTAGTGAAGCCTAGGGTAGAGAGAGAGGCAATGAAGCCTAGGGTGGTTAGTAAGGTAGGTATATGGCCAAGCTAACCTTAGAAGATCCCATGTTGACTGAGTACTACCTACATAGCCTAGTTTAGGGCCTCAGAACAATGTAGTTTTCCTAATGAGAAGGGAAAAAGGTGGTAATAGAATAGATTAAAAGGGATTTGACTTGAGTTTTTTGTGTATAGATGCAGGTGAGGATGGATCTTACGCTATGAGATTATCTGTTGAGGTTATTGACATGTATGAGGAGAGATGTTACTCCAAATGAGTGGGAGCATATGGTGGCCATGGGTTTAGGAGGAGTGTGATGGTACTATCATGTCACATAGGATGTGTCTCTAATGATAGCTTTGATTGAGAGGTGGGATCATACCACCAATAACTTCCATTTTCTAACTAGGGAGTTGATAGTGATGCAGGTGGATGTGTATAGGATTTAGTGGCTACCACTCTAGGGTGAGGAGATTTTTACATGCTTGAGAGAGGAGCATGATATACACATGGTCACTTTATATGGGGAGCATGTTAGTGAGGTGACTTACCACTCTATGAGTTTCACATATGAGCCACTCTATATGGATGATGAGTAACAACATCTGAGCATTCTAGTGATGATTAGGATCATAGTATATACATTACCAGATGTAGACAGAGGGAGATTTATAATTACTTTGATAGGTGTGCTTACATAGATGATTGAGTAGTGGACTATTTTTGCCTGGGGTCTAGTATTTTTGGCATAGTTATACAGAGTGCTATGGGGTTTGAGGCTGCATTGGTGATATAATTTATGTGTCAGTCATCTACTGCATTATTGGGCATATGAGCACATCATGGTGACATGACAACTGGGGTTACCTACCATTATCCTAGCTAGCTTCAAGGTTGGTTTTAGATGGTGGAGAGAGGGGATGGAACATACCCAAGTGGATGGTATGGTGTGAGACATTACCTACTATAGGTGCATGATTGAGGGCTTGATCCCTATAGATATCTTGTGGAGACCATATCTGACATACCCAATTTTTAGAGGGTAGGTAGAGTAGCTTTTTGGGTTATAGAGATCATTATGGATCAGGGGAAGATGGGCCAATGAGTTAGAGATGGTACCCATGACATGGGTTAGGAGGTAGTTTGGTCTACTTCTAGATATTCCACCTACCTTCCCTTGATATAGGAGGGATGACATAGAGGCACCCTTACCATTACCCCAAGGGAATGATGGGCTATATTTTGAGGAACTACCAGTAGGGCTATGTGTTGGGGACCCAGGGTGTACAATGTCCTATACAACTTGGTGGGTAGGGTTACATCTAGTGGTGGAGGTCAGGAGGCCACCACCAAATTTATAGGGGTTAGTCAGAGAGAGGGATGCAATGCTACAGGCTTGAGATACACTAGTATAGGCCCAAGATGCAGTAGTGTAAGCTCAAGAGATAGCCTAAGCATAGGTGTTATCCTTATAGGGATAGGTGGTGATGTTGTAGGGTCAGATTATAACACTACAGGGCTAGGTGATTGTTTTATAGGGTCAGGTGATTATAATGACAATAGAGAGAGATAGTCTAATATTAGTAGGCTAGGTTACTCCTCCTCTTCCACCACCATAGGGACTAATATAGGCTAGGCCATCATAAGGTGCTATGGGTCCTCCATAGACTGTATCGATGGTGAGATATTTGACTGCCCTAGATGAGATTGCTTACTATGAGAGGGTGATTAGAGAGTTCCTATAGATGTAGAGATATTCAAAGTTTAGAGAGTAGGAGAGGTTGATGTCATGTGTGGTGACTTATAGCTCATGTTGACATAGATGGGTAGAGAGTGGTGATGATACTACCTCCTCAAAACCACATAGAGATCCTCAAGGACCTTGAGTATCAGAGTTTGCCAGTTTTTATTTATATATGTTACATGTATACCAACATGTGAGTTGAAGATGTGAGATGTACATTTTGAGAGAGATTTATGATGTTATGATGATGTAGATGATGAACATGTACTTTGATCACATATTATATATGTGAGATGTTCATTTATTTCCATGTGTTTATTTGAGATGCATCATTTGTGATTATGATGATGATATGGATGATGCTTATTTTATGCTATGTTAATTTGGATGTTAATGTTGATCATGTTGTTTGAGTTAGACTAGCCATTCCCATTGATGTGATGATATATGCATAGTTGATTGGTTAGTTTCATCTTACCATTTTTCCATATTTATGATGGTGTATGCTTAAAATGAATAGATTGATTAGGTTAATTTATTTTAGCATTTTTCCATATTTGTGATGGTGTATGTGTAAAATAAATAAGTTGGTTATGTTAGTGTTGGTATGACATTATTTATTCATCTCAAATAGAGATATCAACATGTGATCAGGATGGGAAAATAAAGAGGCAAAATGCTCATGCATTGGCAAATACCATAATTTAGAACATAAATAGGCTTAGGAAAATGAACCTCTTTCATGCCTTATATCTTTGAACCATTGTGTTTGTTAGAGAAGCCTAATGTTTACCTTATGTTAAGCAAGCTTCATAGTCGCTTGAAAGAGTATGAGGGGAAAAAGGGTAGAATGAGGAAAAATGTTTAGATAGCATAACCTACCAAGTAGAAATGATATGTCCCTTTTGTGGGTGACTCGAGAGGTAATATAGGCAAGTCCATGACTTAAAGATTTTTTTTTTGTGTGTAAGTTGATCAATGTAGGAAGCCTACAATGGGATTTGGTATAGGTTAAGGTTGTGTAAAGAGGTGACGAGCCCTTTGCATTTGTTTTTCCCTTTGAAAACAAATATTGGCTGAGCCATCCTTTAAGGGAGTGGTCTAAGTATTTATTTTTAATCTTAAATAGTTGTCCTTCAAGGGAGTAGTCTATTGATAATAGCAAAGGGAAGTTACACAACTATCCTTCAAGGGAGTAATCTATGTTGAAAAGCTTGACCTGAGATTTTATAACTTTTTCAAATATCCCATTTGTTTTTTTTATTATTTTAGTCATGGACAAGACTATAGAGGCTTAGGAGTTTTCCATTGTCAAGATAAAACCATACCACTGTGTAAATTATCTAAGTGTATAGGAGTAAGGGTAAAGAGGAAGGGAAATGAATGTAATAGGGATGCTCAAGGGATGAGCTCAAGTTAAACACGAAGTAAAGTGATGTTGGTTTAACAAAATAATAGTCATAAGTGTAAGGCATTTAAAGGCTCGAGTTCTAGCCTTCTTTCAAGAGAAGACAAGCGATAAGTTCCTGAACCATACTTATGAGTTATGATATAAGGTCCAAGCTAATTAGGAGAAAACTTACCCCATTTGCTATTCTCCAAGTTCATCACATGTTGATTTTCTTTTAAGATGAGATCTCCTATATTGAAATATTTCTCTTTGAGGTTTTTGTTATAAATGAGTTTGATATGCTCTTGATATATTTAGAGGTGGTTGAGGGCTATGAGACAGTGTTCATCAAGCAATTCAAGTTATACCAAATGTTCTTGGTGAAAGTCATCATTAGTAAGCATGTCATGTAGAGAAATGTGAAGAGAAGGAATCTAGACCTCAAGAGGCAAAACAACCTCCATCCCATATACCAATGAAAAAGGTGTAGCACTCGTAGGGGTTCAAATGCTATTGCAGTAAGCCCATAAAGCAAAAGAAATGTGTGTGTATCAATCTTTGCCTGTATCATTGAATACCTTCATGATAATTTTGGTCAAATTTTTGTTAGAAGATTTTTCTTGTCAATTATCTTAGGGATAGTATGGTGATGAGAAGCTTAATTTGATTCCAAAGGCATCACAAAGACCTTGAACAATCTTATTTTTAAAAAACTTTCCATTATCAATAATAATCTTGTGAGGTACACCAAAATGATAGATGATGTGATGGTTAATGAAGTCAATAATTTTGTCATCTTTATTGGAGATGAGAGGGATGGCCTCAACCCTCTTGGTGAAGTATTTAGTGGCAGTAATGATAGAATGATGATGGAGTGATGAATGAGGATTAATCTCTCTGATTAGATCTAAGCCCCATTGGGAGAAGGGACAAAAGTTTTTGGTGACTTGCAATGCATGACTAGGAATGTGAAGGAGGTTAGTGTGTTGTTGACACTTGATGCAACGTTGAACATAATCAACATAATCTTGATGAAGTTTGGGTCAATAATATCCAAGTCAAAGGATATATTTAGCAACTATATGACCATTGATATGTCTACCACAAATCCCATCATGGAATTCCTTAATAGCAAAGGGAGTCTCAGTACTAGTTAGGAATCTAAGGAGAAGACCATAAAAAATTCATTTGTAGAAAAGTCCCCCTAGTATAGTGTAATGAGTGGCACATTTTATGAAGGCCCATTTCCCATTATTAGAAAGATCAGGAGGAGTAATAGAGAAGGAAAGATAATATGTGAGTTGTTTGTACCATAAGTCTTATGGGTTGGTTGTTACATTTCTAACAAAGAGGATGTTAGATGAGACATAGGAGGGTAATGTTAAGTGATACACAGTGACATAGATTCTCAAAGAGGAGGATGAAGAGGGTATGTGTGAAGCAAGTAAAGCCATCGTGTCAACAAACTTGTTTGTAGATAGAAGAAAATTTTACAAGAGATAAGAGTCCAATGATCCTAAGAGTGTATCTACACGATGTTTATACCACTGTAAAATTTCATTTTTGCATAGGTAGGAACCATTAACTTGGTTAACTACTAGCTGAGAATCACCAAAAATGGTTATGGATTTGATACTCAAGAAGAGAGCTATTTGAAGTCCTAGAATCAAACCTCATATTTAGCCATATTGTTAGTGCATTCAAAATCTAGTTTAAATGACAAAGGCATAGGCTCACCGTCTAGAGGAATAAGAATGATCCCCACACTCCCACCATGTTGGCATTTAGATCCATCAAAGAACATCATCATTTGATAGGAGATGTCATTGGTGGAGAGTGTTGCAATAGATTCATCAGGGAATTCAAGGTATGAAGGTTGATTGTTAGGTAAACGGGTAGAAGCTAACTGGTCAACGATTGTTTTCCCTTTAATAGATTTTTGTTGAATAAACTCTAAGTTGAATTTAGCAAGAAGCATGAGCCACCGAGCTACATGTTGGTTGTGATATGGTTTGGAATGAATGTATTTGAGAGGATTAGTATGGGTGACCACATAGGTTTTATGATTTAGGAGATAATGGAAAAGCTTAGAGGTGGAAAAGACCAACACAAGGCAGAGTTTTTTGGTATGGGTATATCAAGTCTCATAATCAATAAGTGTGTAACTTATGTAATAAACTCTGTGCTATCGATGTTGGTCATCTTGATGTGCAATCATAACACCTAGAGAATGGTCTATTACAAAGATGTATAGGTAAAAGGTCTAATTTTCCTTAGGTAGAATAAGAACCAATAGGGAAAGGAGGTATTGTTTAAGTACATCAAAGGCTTCCTAGAAATCTCTATTCCATTAAAAGGAGACATCCTTTTGAGGAGATGGTGAAAGCATTGGTAGTGATATGATAACTGAGAAATGAAGTGTTAAATTTATTGAATTTTGCCTTGTAGGATGTGGAGTTATTTGATATTAGTAAGTGGAGGCATTTTTAGGATTACTCTAACCTTAGCAGGATCGATCTCGATACCATGGAGAGAAATGATAAAGCCTAAGAGTTTATCGAAAAGAACACCATAAACACATTTCTTTAGGTTTAGTCAAACATTATATTAGAGGAGACAAGTGAATATGGTTTTGAGAATTGTCAAGTGTTTTTGATGAAGTTTAGACTTGTCGAGTAAGTCATCCATGTATTCCTCCATAATTTTGTGTAGGAGATCATTGAAAATGTAGGTCATGGTACATTGGTAGGTTGTACTAGCATTCTTCAGGACAAAAGGCATGACTTGATAATAGAAATTCCATTATGGGGTAATAAAGGTGGTCTTGTGTTGATCCTTAGGAGTGACTAGGATTTGATTATATCTAGAGAATCCATCTATAAGTGATAGCATCTCATAGCCAGCCATTAGATCAACAAGTTAGTTAATACTAGGCAATAAGAAATCATATTTTGGATAGGAAATATTTAAATCATGATAGTTAGTGTAAATACAAATTCCCTCGATCACTTTTGTGATAGGAACAATATTAGAAATTCATTACGGGTAGTCAATGGGTTGGATAAAGTTAATAGAAAGGAGGTGTTTGAGCTCTTCTTTGACAAGGAGAGTGATATGAGGATGCATCTTGTGAAGCTTCTGCTTAATAAGTTTAGCATCTTGATTGGTGAAAATATTATGGGTGACGATAGAGGGGTCAATACCGGGCATGTCATTATAAGACTAAGCAAAATATTTGCTATGGTCATTAAGAAAAGTGGCATAATCAGCTTGCTTAGAGGAATCTAAAGATTGGCCAATCTTGAGGACACAAGGGTTATTGTGGGAGGGTAGGTTGATGTCAATGGTTGATTCATTAAACATAACTTGAATTTTGGATGGGAGTGATCATTGGATATAGGAATCATCCATACCTATGTAGGTGAGAATTACATCATCATCTTGACATTAGACAATGTTAATAGTGGGAAAATCTTCATCAATTATTTTAGGATGAACGAGAGGAAGGGACTTTGTTTCCTTACCCTGATGATAGGTGAGAGGCCCCAAATGGATGGCATTTATAGAGATAAAATATTTAGGAGGTATAGATACCTTATATTTAGTAGGTGATTATGGAGAAGAAGGTGGAGAAGGAGAGACTAGTTCTTCAATAATTGGTTCATGGGAGGTTTTAGTGAGTTTTGGTTCATCATATCCTACCCCATGCCTTTTTTTGGCATTTTTAATGGTGTTGCTAGTAGGATATTCAATAGGCATATGGACACCTTGTTTGTAACAACCTAAACCAAAGCCTTTCTAGGCACACCTATAGAGATAGGTGTGAGTGAATCTAGGGTTACTCAGGAAAGAGAAGTCATAGGTAAATGGTTGTGGTAAAGAAGATGGATTACTGATAGTAGGAGCTTGATTAATTCCCCCATATGTGAAATTAGTTTGAAGGTTAGGGGGCCCATAAGGGATGACCATCCCAATATGGGGATTATAATTTGGGTGCATGTAAATCTTACCATACTCTTGTGGAGTATAGAACATGTCGAGTGTCAACAAATAATATTCACTGAGTGACAAATGTTAAAAGGTCTCCTCCATGGGATCTTTGTCAAGAATTTGTGTTGCCAATATTTGTGTAACCATAGGAGTGGAGCTTGTGGAAGCTTCAGAAGCATCATGTGAGGAAGATGATGTTTTCAATGGGATGATAACGTCATTAGGACTATAGGTCATTTTACATGTTTTAAATGGAGGTGGGTCAGTAGGTATAACATGTACTTGTCCATCATGTTCAAACTTGACACAGTGGTGCAAAGTTGAGGGTACACATGCCATAACACATATCCAAGGTCATCCAAGTAGTATGTTATATTGGAAATCTCTTTCCATAACATATAAGAGCTTGGGAATTATGCGGGGACCTACAAAAATATGTAAGACAATAGTGCCCACTGTAGTAGTTGTAGTATCACTAAAAGAACAAAGTACCACATCAGTTTGAGACATGTAATTATAAAGAAGGGCTAGCTATTTATAGGCATTTGTGGAAATAATATTAATAATGGCTCCCCCATCGATCATAACTCTCTTGATACAAGTTTGATCAATATATGTAGTAATAAAAAGGGCAGAATCCTGATCTTTAGGGTGTTGAAGTGGAATTTCTGAATCACTGAATGAAATTAGGGAGACAAAATTAAGGGAGCTGACCAAAGCTACAAGAGGTTTGGGATCATCTGATTGTACCTCAATTGCTTGTAAAGCACTAGTCAAATCTTGACAGTACTGGGATGAGCTTTGGATTAACTCATACAAAGATGTTTTCACAAGAGTTTGGTGAAGCTATTTCACCATTGAGCTTTGAATAACATTTGAGGATGTAGTTTTAGGATCACCCAAGATGGAAATCTTAGTATTAGTAGGGGGAGTGTCTTTGGTGAAGGGATGGGTCCAAAGAGTAGTGACCTTTTCCTTAGCTTTACCTTTTTGGTTTTGTGACCGTGTGGCAACATTAACTATGTTGATTTGAAAAGTTGGTGAAGGAGGCGGGAAAGGGGTTATGATGACATCTTTGGGTTTGAATTTAGGTGGAATAATAGGAGGCACTTTATATGTCAAAGGTGGAATAATAGGAAGTTTAATGGTAGTGTCATCGAAAAGAGTGTCAACATCGAAGTGTTGTTGAATAACCATTGTGAGGGATTTACAATTCTCAGTATCATGTCTAGGTGAATGATGATATAAACACACTTGTGTATCATCAAACCAAGATGGCTTCATTCCAAGAGGACTATAAGGCTTAATGGGAGGAAGATTTATTATGGAATATTTGAATAACTGACATAAGAAAAATCTTTGAGAGCCTATAAGTGGGCTTATGCTTGTTGTGCTAACAAGAGTGGACACCTTTTTTTGTTTTGGTGTTGGAAAGGTAATTTTACATGGTGCCTTGTTTAGTGACACAATACATGTTTTGCTATCACTTTCTTAGTGTCAAATGTGAGAGGCCTACTAGATGGAAAAGGTAGGAGTCGAGGTAGATTAACCTTTTATTTGACTTGGTTAGATGATATTCCAACTAAAGTAGAATGGTGTGGCCCCAAAATGGATGATAAAGTTGAGGGTTGAAGAAGGGATCAATGAGATCTATGAGGCTTAAAATTCTTCTATATTTTAGGGTGAGAAACTCCAACTTATGGTTGAGGAGTTAAATCTAATTTCACTTGTGGATGAATTAAATTATAAATGGGTCATATACCTAAGGGCATGATCTGCTTTAATGTAACATATTATTTTAAAGATGAGGGTTCTGACATAGATGGTTAAACTTCAGTTGCTTTTGGTAAAGAATCTCTAGCTTTGTCAAAGACCTTAGGGTAAAGGGTAGTAAGGGGATTGGCAGTAAAGGTTGACATTCATTATGTTGGATATGGAGTTTTAAGCTAGTCCCAAAATACCACATGGTCAATCTTCGTGGAGTCAAGAAATTCTAGTATTTTCACCAAACATGAGAAGGGTTTTGATAAAGTTGACGTAGGCCTTATGGTTGTGTTTTTAGAAAGCTACAGTTTTTTGGAAAGAGGGAAATTTTTGGTTTTTGCTACTTTAGGCCAAAGATGAGAAAGAACCACAATGGGGTCTTCTTAGATAGAGATGGGAGAAGATACTTGATCTACCATGGGTGGAGGGGAGGTAGGTGAAGTAGGTTCCTCAAGAGGGTAAATCATAGGTATTATGGCTCCCTTAACATGTGGGTGAGGCATGGGTAAAGTATGATCTTCCATAGGTAAAAGAAGGGATAAGAGTGGTGCAAATGGAGTAGGCACAATAGGTCTCTCATCTATTATGGGAGTAGATGATATGGACTCTTTTAGGTGCAAAGGTGAAATGGGTTGGGTACTACTGTCTATAGGTGGAGGAGAAGTAGGGGAAGAAGGTTCCTTAACAGGGTATAATGTAGGAATGATGTTCCCTTCAACATGTGGTTGAGGAATAGGTAGGGTATGGTCCTCAAGTGGTAAGAGGATAGGTAATATTGGTGCAAATGGAATTGGGATTATAGGCTCCTCAGACGAAAAAAGGAGTGGTAAAGGAGGATCTTCCTCTCGAGGGAGTGGAATGGGTGAAATAGGCTCTCATACCTGAGGAGGAAGAATGGGAAAAATAGATGCCATGGAATGTGGGGGAGAAGTTGATGAAATAGATGTTTCATATTGAGAAGAAGGTTAAACTGAAGGTAAAGGAAAGACCATATTAACCATATGGATATTATGATCACCTAAGTTAGTTGTGGATTGGACAATATCTTGATTTGGTGAATGGCTAGGAAAAGGGTATTTAAACACATCCATACTTTGATTAGGAGGCAAATTAGGATTATCCAAGATGAGCTCACCTCTATCAAGCATATCTTGAACAATGTTCTTGAGTGTCTTGAAATTATTAGCGTTGTGGCCTTTAACTCGATGGTAACCGTAAAACTCATCTTCCTTGCACCAAATTGGGATAGAATGGGAAGGGTCAAATTGTATAAGAGGTTTAATATGAGGAAGGGTTATGACACCTTGTTGCAATAATTTCTCCAAGATGGATGTATATGATTCCCCAATGGGAGTGTATTGTCTTTATTCATACCATTGTTGGAATTGCTTGGTTAGATTTTGAGAAGTCAAAGAATTTGATTCGTTTATGGTTATGGAAAAGGCTAACTTAATGACCACTGTGTTGGTGGAGCCTTTAGCCTTTTGGCTAGAGGGAGAAGTTTTATAGGAGGAGTCATTTGACTTACTATTGAGATTCTTACTGTGCAACTTGACTTTACCTTCATCAATAACATGAACCTTAAGTTTATGTGCCATTGTAAAAGCTTCATCAAATGTGTAGAAAGTTTGTACCTAAAGTGTGGATGAGATGTGCTTAGCACATGCCCTTGAGAAAAGCTCAATAAGCTCAGGTTGGGGTAAGGAGAAAGAGATTTGATTGATTAAGCTTCTCCAACGAGTGACAAAATCTGCAATAGACTTGTCATTGAATTATCTAATGGAATAAAGGTCTGTTATAGAAACCTTTTTAGAAATGTTAATAGAGAAATGGTATAGGAATATTTGTGCAAGTTAGGTAAACAAAAAAGGGAGTGCTGAGGTATAGAGTTATACCAATCCAAGGCAGCACCTGAAAGAGACATAGGGAAAGTGCAAAGTAGTAACACATCATCATGTCCTATTAAATAACAAGCATGTCTAAATGATCAAAAATGTTTTTGTGGGTCCTCTATACTATGGAAATGAGTAAATTTAGAGAGATCCCATTGGCTTGGATAAGGGTGAATAGGCACAGAAGGATGGATTGGTTCATTGCATATCTGATCATAAGATAATACATTCTTTGAACTAGAAATGAATGTCTCTAGATTAGACATCTTGTCCATTAGCATCTTAATGAGGTCTAGAGGGGGATTAGTTTGGGGGATTGCTCCTAAGTTATAGGAAAGATGATTAGAAGCAGAGGGAGTGTATGACATAGCTTGCTGAGGTTGTGTCAAAGCAACATAAGGATAATGAGTCATAGGCTAAGGTGCAAAAAGAAAAGGGACTTGTCCCATTGGGTTAGAGACTATGCCTTGGTTGGTTATTGTTATTGTAGGTTGAATTATTGGCATGGTTAGACTGGATGAAGGGTGAGTCATAACTCAGGTAATTATAGGTGCGAGGGTGGATGGAATAGGTACCACTAAATTCTAGAATGGGGTGTGACTTGGCTGAACTAGTTATGGTTGTGAAAGTAGGGAAATTACACCAGTGTTTAGGTGGGATTGGGTGGTTAGAGATGCCACATTTTGGACATTGTTTATAGTTGGGTTACTCATCGAAGTGGTGGTTTGGGTAACCATAGGGAAAATAGTGGAGGCAACTAAAATTGAGGTTATCTCTATTAAAAAGGTTGGCATACCATAAATTGGGTCACCCAAGGAATTATGGGTTTGGCTAATAGCAAGGTAATGTTAAAGGGCTACCACATTGAGATCAAGAAATTTAGCAAAATCTTGATCTCCCTCAGGCATAATGAGAATATGGTTAGGGCTAGGAGAATGCTATATATCTAAATTATGCTCCATGACAAAATTGGAAGTGAGAGGGGAAGGTGGAAGTGGTTGCCAACTTACATAATCGGCAAGAATTTTGGCTTGAGCTCATGTCAATACCATGAAAGAGGTGGTTTAAATAGTCTTACTACACTGTATTTGAAAAAGAATAAAGAAAAACTAGGTTTGAGTGTAGGTAAATGGGTTGTTTTAGCTTGCTATTTTGAGCAAATGAAACTACACAACATCGACGTTAGTAGGGATGACCGATATCAGTAGGAATAGTTTGCTGACGTTAGTGGAATAATTGATATCGATAGGTAAAGTCTGTCGATACCGGTAGGGTTAACCAATGTTGGTCACTATGAAATCATGAGAAATAGAAAATCTAATGTTTTAGGAAATTGGAGGTAGAAAATAGGTAAAATAGTGGATGTAAAAGGTCTGTGTAAGAAGGAATAACACTTAGAAAACTTGAGATAATAGGTTATAAAAACTGAGCTTTTAAAATAGTATTAATTTTGTGAATCAATAGAAAAACATCCTTACCAACTCAAAAATATAGAAGGCAATTGAAAAGAAAAAAAAGAACATTCAGCTAGAAACTATTAAGTCCTAGAGATTAATTTTTAGTCTCATATTGGCTTATGCCTTAATCAGATAGTGAGAAGAGAATTTAGTTATCAAAGGTACTAAAAAGCAATCTAGAGCTAGTTTTAGATTAGTTTTGGTGCTCAAGAGAAAATTAATGTTAGACCAAGTACATGGCTTGTTATAAGAGCTTGCTCTCTACACTTCATGAACTTAGAGCTGAGCCAGACTACTTAGCCAAAATATAGCTTCTATCTAGAGATTATACTCCACCAGAGAATGGAGTGGGTTCTCTCCTTGGTGGTGAAATCTAAGTAGGATAGCTAGGTAGGGTAAGGTGATCCACCAGGTGATGAAATCCTAATGGGCCTTTTCTCAGGTGAGCTTAGATGCTTTTTTATGTGAATGTGATTTGGTTGTGTAACATAGGCATACTATGATTTATTTAAGATACTTGTAATAAACTAGGTGAGTTAATATGCAACAAGCAAACTATGAAATGTAGTAAGTTTTAAACCCAAATTTGAAATGTTTAGATTTGAATGAAAATAGAGAGGAAATAGGAATAGAGTATGAATTTGAATATCCTAATGTGCATGCAAGAGGAAGTAAAGAAGGGATTCTCTTTTTTTTGTAAAAAAAAATGACAAATTGCTTTTAGAGGCAATGAGAAAGGAAATAATATTTTAGTTTTAATGCATTTTAAACAAAGAATAAGATATTGAATTTTTTGTTTTTAAGAGAAAAAAGAAGGAAGAAGTGCAAGAAATGAAAATTTCAATATAATTCACCTATATAAATGTTTAAAACAAGAAATGAACCCAGGGAAAACTCCAGGGTCCCATCGGGCATGCCAAAAATGTTTCACTAAATTTTTTCTATTTTAAGTCTAAAGGAAAAGAGAAAGAAGGATGGGGATAAGTGATTAGAATGAACCTAGATTTGGTTTGCACATTTTATCTAGATGTTGTGAGCACTCCTCTTTGGCTGGGGAGGATGACCTGAAATTAAGAAAGCACTACCACAAGATGTTTGTTAGAAGATAAATGAGTGGGTTGCCAAGCTATGCACTTGTTCTAGGAAGTGTAAAACTTCCGTAGAGATGATAGTCCACTTTTGAGAGGCAAAAGAATAATAAATAACTAAAAGAGAGGTAAAGAGAGAGTGCATGAGAGATAAGATTACCATTATTAATTTGTATGCAACATAGAGTGATAGGGTGTAGGTGAGGTACTTTGTTTATGTTTTAGAAGTTGTCTAGGTTAGTTTTGAAAAGGCTAGGGAATTCATAGTTGTTTACGTAGTTATGGTAGTAACTGATATCAATTATACTGCCAAGGTTGGTAGTGAGGTGATCAATGTTGGCTAGGCTGTCGAGGTCGATAGGGGCAATAATTGTCTGGGGAGCTTGCAGAAGGCTTTCCCAAGTCTAGGAAATTGTTTGGATCAGGTCAGGGAGGTTAGGAGAGTTATGAGAGGGAGATCATGGCTTGGTGAAGTTTGGTCAGAGATTTGGTATGTCAAGTTAAGGGGAAATAAGCAAAGAAGCTTTGTAACTCCCTCATAGGGGTACATTCATAAGTGCATAAAGCAATGCAGGGTAGATATAAAGAAATAAAATAATAAATATTTAAATGACCTATGGTATCAGTGATGTACTTAGCTGTGGTGGTCATAGAATGATAAGTGCCAAGTTGATGGTCCCTATCAGGGAGTCTAAACCTAAGTGCTTGAATATAGAGAACAAGTGGGTGTTATTGGTCCTTAAAATCTTAGTTGCTGATTGTGATTAACTTATGCAGGGTTATTGTAAACCTGGATGTCAAAAAATAGAATGCTGAGATCTTGAATGAGAGTAAAAATTGATTTTATTAATTTTTTATGACCTAAACTATAGGTTCGAGTTTGGATTATATTATCAATGTCGGTGATCTCACTGATGTCAGTCATGGGTCGATCGACGTTGACAGCACTAGAATAGGTAAAAATTACTATTTTTGGCCTATTTTCTATTATTGTGCATGCCAAGTGTGACACCCATTATAAAATGGTAAAAATAAGAGGTTAGGAAGGAAATAGTTGTTTAGGAATTTAGTTTGGAAGTGGGAATAATTCTTGGGTAGTTAAGATGAGGAGACCATGTCTTGAGGTGACTCATCATGTGAGAATTAGTCATAGGGTGAGGTGGCTAGGTAAGGTGGAAATAGGAGTTTTTTAATTAACTTAATTAAATATTTTAAAGTAATTAAATATGTAAGGGGTAAAAGTATGGGTTAAGGATATTAATTGTTATTATTAAAATGGGTTTAGGGGTTTTTTTACATAGGGAGTTATGCATGTGTGTGTGACATAATTTTGGTGTCTACATCTTGCTATCATTGACTTTTACTTTGTATGGGACTTTATTTTTACATTTATTTATTGTTTCAGATATACTCATGTACTTGAGTTTGCCCATTGAAATTAGTTTGACTTCCCTCTCCTTTAATGTATGACATAGCTCAGTGAAGGAAGATAATCTTTTGAACATTATTGATTCATGAAAGGTTGGTAGAAGACTCTATTTGAAGATATCTTGTAACTCTTGATCGGCCATGGGGATAGTCATCTTAGCCAAGATAGTTTTATACTGAAAAACATAATCTATGAGATGATCATTTGACCTTTTTTTCTATTGTGATACTTGGGCATATAAAACCTTATCACCATTATTAATGCTGAAATGAGCTAGGAACATATCAGCTAAAGGATTGAATGTATTGACCAATTGATTTGGTAGACTATAGAACTATTATAAAGCATATTCATTGAGACTCTATAGAAATAGCTTGGTTAGTAGTTAGTCATTTAGAACATAGTCCAAGCATGTTGAATGAAAATCTCTCAAATGTTTCTTTGGATCACCCTTTCCATCATATAGCGTGAGCTTGGGTTAAACAAAACCTAGTGGCAAGGGTGTAGAAGCAATATGATGTGTCAATGGTGTATGCCATAGAGTAACATAATCTAAAGGCCTATGTATGTTTAGAGGTACCTTGCTTAAGATGTATCACTTTAGATTGAAGATATTTTATCTCTTGCATAAGGGATGCCACATCAGGAGATAAAGATGTACCAGTTGTAGCTGGTAGTGGCTCATAAGAAGGTTGGGTTACTATAGGAGGTTGTTGAGACATAGTTTCCCCTGTAGTGTCATTTGTAATTAGTTGCTATGTAATTTGAGATGATTGACCATTATTTGTTTTTTGTTTCTATTCTTGTAGTATTTTAAGCATATCATCTTGCATGTTAGGGTATTTAGTTAAGAGTTCTTGAAGTTCTATTTTATCATTTTCATCAAAATTGGTGTATTGGGCCATTGTTAAATTAGGAAAACAAATTGAAAATTGATTAATTTTTTTGTAATAATTTTTAATAATAAAAATGATATGGAAGGAAAGTAATAAATATAAGAAATGTAAATTCCTAAAAATAGTGAACTAGAAAATGCATAAAAAGGATACAAAGCTCACAAACATGTAAGGTGATAGCTCAAAAGCAATGGGACCTAGTATATGCAAATAAGATTTTAAAAAATGATATTTTAAAAATTATTAAGAAATTTTAAAATTTAATGTGAATGTTTAATTTAAATATGCAGGTAAAAAATTAAATTTTTTTTAGAAAATTCTTAATTTAAAGGGACCTAGTATATGCAACTAGGATTTGGAAGAAAATATATATTTTAAATTACTATGGAATTTTAAAAATTAAATGTTAATTTTTGATTAAAAATATGCGATAAAAACCAAAAAAGTATTGAAAAAATAAGCAAGGAATTTACCCTAAGGTTTCTAAGATTTTTATGCATAAACGAAGTAAGTCGGGTTCACCAAATGATTTAACAATTTTAGGAATATTGGAGTCTTATTTCTAATTTAGTTAAAGGTCTGAGTTGACTAAATCATTAAATAATATTGTAATAATTTAACCATTGATTTTTATAATTTATTTGACCTTCGTAGCTTTATAAAAATAGTAATGAAGAAAAAAAACAACTTATCTTAAAAACTAGGCTGATACAGATAAGACAAACACTGATATTAGTTGTGCAAGACTAGGACAGTGTTGTGAATCTAGATTTGACTTTCATTGAATGAAAGGAAATGAGCATAAAAAATAGGACACTTTGAGATCTAATGCTATATTCTAGGTCTTACCGCTATCATCCAAACTAGTCACATAGATCTAAGTTTTCTTAGTTTTGTTTGCTATCCTTGTGTGAGTCTGCCTATGAAATTTTGAGTCCTGAATGCCGACGAAACTCCTTTTAGAGTGGATTTAATCTTCAAACTTTAGACATTCATTATGATTGAATGAAATTTGAGAAAGAGGGGGGGTTAGTGTGTGTAAGATGAATTGAACATGTATCCACACCCCTTGTGTGGGCATGCTACCTACATACCAATATTTTGAAGAGGAATTAAACCATATGTAGTTCTTTCACTTGATGTGCTTTGTGTAATAGTGTTATGAAGATGAAAAAATACTAAATTGGGTGTGCTTAAGATGGTTAGGGACTGGTGTGAGGGTTTGCATATGCTGGTAGTTGTATTAAATAGATGTATGTAGAGAATATGGAAATTTACCTTAGTGGTTTTACTTGTATTCTTACTTGCTTGATAAGTATTTACCCACCCCTTATAAATTAACTTTGAATGGGGTTCTATAGAGATCTATTGGTCATGGATTAAATGTATTTGCACTAGGTTGACATAATATAGAAGAGGAATTAGAAGGAAATAATCATCCAGACTTGAAATGTGATTGGACAGGCATGCTGGAAATGGGACACCCTATGGTCCAACACTATAGTCCAAGTTGGGTGTTATTTTCCTATAGGTATGGGAACTAGAGGGATGGAATTAACATGGAAAAAATATCCTGGCTGAGCTAGGATTGGGTCTCAAAAGTCTATAGATGACTAGGAATAAACAAAAAGGTGTCTAAAAAGGTTATGAGAGCATGCAAGAGGGACCTATGGGTTGGGTGTCACAAGCCACACTCAAGCTACCAATTTTGAAATTTTATATGACTACAATAGGTCACCTTCAATTTATGTATCCCATCATGGAGTGGGGTTAAAGTGATGTTGGGAGATGAATTCTTGGGTCAACACTTCCCTAGAGAACTCATGGGGAGATGATGAACTCTCACCCACAAGTTGAAATGCATGAAAATAGAAAGTGGAAGGACTTTAGGGTCATTTTGGGGTTATTCAAATCACTCAAATTTTTAAGAGGGCCTTATTAACTTTCCTTCCACACTTTTAGAAAAAAGTGACAGATACAAAATTTGAATTTTTTTAATCACCAAAGTTCCCTAAAGGGGATGGGGGAGAGCATACACGTGTCACTCATCTTACTAAAAACACTCAAATAACAAACATAAAAATGAAAACTCTTATGAGTTTTTAACTAAGATATGAGTTTATTTTTATAGCACTGAATGAAGTATGTAATGAAGTTTGAGCCTCTTAGTGTTGTGTTTGAAAACTTAAACAAAATGAAAAATAACTCAAGTAAAAAGATTTTAAAAAAATAAAATTAAATGTTTGTTTTAAAACTTAAAGTGTTTAAAAATCATCTTTTCTTAGCCTTTGGGTATTTCAAAATATGTTAGGGGGTCTTTGTGCTTAGAAGCAAAACATAAGTGGGAAAATGACTTTTGAGTTTTAACTCTCAAGTTTTCAAAATTTTATGCAGAGTGTAAAACTGCAAAAACATAGAGCAATATCACCATTTTCCCTACAAAACTGCAACTATTAGCACAATATCGAAATTTTCTTGCAAGATAGAAGGTCAACACAAAATTACAACTATTATAGAAATACCATAGAAATAAAGACAAAATCATAGAACTTGGTGCAGTATCATGACTCTCCCTGAAAATAAAATAGTTAGTACCAAACTGTCATGGTTAAAGACAATATCATGAAATTTATAGGAATATCACAAAAGTTATGGTGATACAACAATATCAAAGGCAATATTGTGACTGCAAAGTCATGATATTGTAATATCACAACTTTTTTATACAACATAGACTATCAATAGAAAACCATGGCAGTCAAGGACAAAACCTCGATAGTTAGCACAATACCATGATAGTTAAGGTGATATCACAACTGTAAAGTCACAATATTGCTTCAATATCATGATTCTAAAAAGAAAAATGTGAATGTACAAAGCAAAATCATGATTTTTTGTAGAACATCTATGAGCCTTTAATTTTCACTTTTTTGGTTAGCAAGTTTGGATTTTGACATGAAAATTGTTAGGAGGATGACCTAAAATACCTTGAGAATAAGTTTTTGGGGTGTGGGTCCCACATAATGTGCCATAATGTGAACAATAAATACATAGAGGGGATGTTAGCCTAGTGTTAGTCCACTAAAATGAATACAAATAATTCACTAAATCCTAACACTTATAGCTTAGACATTTAAGGAAGCATAGATAGCAAACATACAAATGAATAGACAACTAGAACACAAAATAAGACATTATTTTACCTTACTTGTAGTTCTAAATGGCTTGTTGAAGTGGCTTGCTTAGTTTGTGAATCAAGAAATCTTTGTCAATGAAGCTTTCTTTGATCCTTCTCTCCTTGGCACCTTGACTTGGTTAATTGGATTATGAACATTGGCATGGTAACATTGCATTAATGAAGCTTATGGGAAATCTTGCATAATAACACTACATTATCAAATCTTTAAGATCAATGGGTATGGACTTGTATTTATAGCCTCAAAAGTTAACTCTCACCCAAGGTGAGTTAAGGTTGAGTTTAAACATGGAATGAGTTCAAACTAACCCTAGGTGAGTTGAGGCTAACTCCAGTTGAGTTAAAATTTATCATGTAATTATGATTTTTAATTAATAAGCATGGCTCTCAAATTAGATATTTTGGGATATTTTGAAAGAGATTGATAACTCATAAAGGCGATGATGAAAAGACTTGATATTTTGACTTTTGGAATTTATATTTTTAGATATTCATTAATTGCAAATAAATAATTCAATTAAGCATTTAATCTTATTTAATTAGTTAATTCAATTTGATTAACATTTTAGCTCTTTCGAGATTTGTTCAAGTGTCTCGTTTAATAATTCCATAGGCCAAATTGTCAGTTGTTAGGTTGTAAGGTCACTGAAGATGAATATGTGAGAGGTTATTTTTGCGTATGGGCTAGTATCCTAAATATGGATGCCTCAACATGAGCCTCAACATTGATGAATAATAGGTAGATAAAATTAGAATATTCAATGATTACTAAACTTAATTTACAATGTTTAGTAGAAATTAATTAGAATCTAATTATGACCATAATTAAATGTCTATCATACTTAGGTGCAACATATACTAGAGGATGTTGTCTCTTTTAATCTTAGAATTATTATCAATTTATTTTATATTTTGAATACTTAAAATTAATAAAAAATTAAATCATAAATTAAATTTAGTTTTTTTGAATTTGATATAAAAATGAAAAACTCTTATATTTTTTTCACCATTTCAATTTCTAATGAAAATAGAACTCACCATTATATAAGATTTATGCTTTGTGTTTTCTCTATGTTTTATGCTTATAAAACTGAACCCTAGTATTTGAAGGAGAAACAAAGTAGAGATTCAGGATGGATGGATGGGGGCCCACTAAGGCACATATTTTTTTTTAAATTTCATTCATGATTGTTCTGTAGTGGCTTCCATTATCGTTCACCAGTGTGTCTGCCATTGTTATACCACAACCACAACTTTTTAGTAATACGAGTACGTAAAGAAATACAATCGCATATTAATCTTCATTAGTTTTTCTCCTTTTCATTTTTTTCCTGTGTTACCTGCCATGTCCCAAGGGAATAAAGGTCTTGTGGGGGCTTTAACAGTCTTTTTTATTTTTATTTTTTTGGGGAAAGGAACTAAAGTTTACGTGAGCTAAGAATCTTACTTTTTATTTTTTGGTGTCTTTTTTAGGTGGGGGGGGAAGGGAACTAAAGTTTACGTGGGCTAAGAGTCTTACTTTTTCTTTTTTGGTGTCTCTTTTACTTTTTTTCTCTCTTTTTGATTGTATTAGTCCAAATTTTTCTTGAAGAATTGGAAGAAATAAAGTTCAAGTGGAATTGATTGTGGAACTGATTGATAAAATATTGTCTCTTTTAATTTTAGTATTATTATGGATTTTTTATATTATAGATAATTAAGGTTAATGAATTAAATAATTTTTTTAAAATTTGATATTAAAAATAGAAAAACCAAAAAAATGTACTTTTTAAATATTTTGATTTTTAATAAAAATCAAAATTTATTATTATATGAGAAATTATATGTTATAGATAGATTTTTAATTAAAATATTTTTTTGAGGGTGCATGTGTCTTTATATTTATTTTCTATTGATTATTATAGTGTTATATTTGTAAGTATGTTTTCATTTTTATGTGGAACATAACAAGTGGTAAGTGGTATCGAAGGTTCTGTCTATTTTTTAATCTACTACTAAATTGTCGAAGAGGTTTTATCCAAGAATAAAATTAACGTTTGTGACCAAGGATGCGACAATGGGGTTTATGGCTAATTTATCTAAGGAATTTTGAAAGAAGATTCATTCCATGAGAAAAAATTCAAAACAATTGGATGATAAACAAAATTATATCAACCCTATAGGATATCCTAAACATCACCCCCCAAATGATGAAGAGGAAGACAAATAAAGCTCACAATGTCCCTCTTTTAAATCTTGTTTGATAATAGTTTCTAAGGAATTAGTCCCCATAGCCTCTTTATAAACCTCTAGCTAGCTTGACACAACAAATTTCCAAGTGAGTTTGTAAATCTCATAGGGAAATCAAGTAAGGCTCGAGGTCTTATAATTAATTTTTTAGAGAATCTCTACGTGAAGTTCACCAATCATGAGTAGAGAATCGTAAATTTTATGAGCATATAGGGTATGTTTACATGAAAAACCACCCAACACATCCCTAAATACCTTGAGCTCTTTCTCAAGAATAATCTTTAGCTTGAAAAAACTAAATTATATTTGTCCATAAAGACATTCAAGATCTCAATAATTTATAATAGCTAGGTGAAAGAGAATTGAATAGATTTGATATACTTAACATCTCACTTAGGCCACCATGATTAAAAGAAATCCTTCATGGCTCTATTTTTGACCCATTCAAGATCTCAATCATTTATAATAGTTGGGTGTAATAGAATTGAATAGATTTGATCTACTTAATAACTCACTTAAGCCACCATGATTAAAATAACTCCTTCATGGCTCTATTTTTGACCCTAAACTAGTGAATGTAGGCATGGATCCATGCTCCTTTAAACAAATGACACTATAAAAGTTTGGGTTTATTTTCTAAGAAGATCATTCACAAACTGCTACTAAGCTAAGGTTAATAGGTGATACAAATAAATTACTTGGATAAAAAATAACATCTCTTTTTTGAATTATCTTCAATTTTTTCATATTGTTTAAGAAAGGTGGTGATGTACACACAAACATTGTTCCACCACTCAATTCATCTATTATCATATGGTAGACATTGAACCAAGTTCTAAACTCCCACAATCATATAGATCATACCTTTAATACCAAGAAGGATATGTTCATGAAAAATGTTATGCGAGGAAATTTATGTAGCCTAGCCCCCATACTAAATGGAAAGTGATGGGGTTGTGATATGAATAATAAATGGATGGACATTTATATATCATCCATTGTTGACATGAAAAGTTAACTTGTAATCCTTAAAAAACATGATTTAATCAATCCATTTGAAACATATATAGGGGTCTGCATGGAAATCAAACCACTAAAAATAAGGAAATATGCTCTCTAAACATTACCAAAATTTGGTACCTAATAATACCAAAAATTTCTAAAAATAAAACTAAGATTCATGTTATCTGACACACCAATTCAATAAAATGTCTTCTTTATCCTTTGGGAACTCAATTGTATTTATCGGAGTTGTTGTTGCCAGAATCTGGATAACGCGAGTGCAATGAAGACGTGATCACACAAGATGAACAAGTGCACACCACAAAGATGCTAAAGCAATTTGACAAAACAAGAAGATAAATTGTACAAAACAAAATGGAGAAACCAAATCTGAATTAGTCAACATGAAATGGCCAAAATGAAGAATACATATAGGAGAGCTAGAAAGTAACTCCTCCACAAATGGTGGTCAAAGCACCCCAAGAATAGACTCCTCAAAAGGTGGTGACAAGGTGCTAAGAATAGAGAAATAACTCCCATACCCGGAATAGGAGTATCTTATGCCATTCTTATGACACCTTATGACACACAATCTCCACATAAGCTAGTCTATCCCACGAATGTAGGAAAACTCCATGTATGCACAAATATATGATATTCCCTAATTAATAAATAGGGAAAAATAAAAACCTACACTAATACCCCCCCATAAGCGCAGCTTAGGTGGGAAGTGTGGAAATAAAAAATGGGTCCCGACAACTAGGCCTGATGAGGTACCCATGTACAAATGCAATCTCCCATAAGATAGAGAAAAGGAGAAAACCCGTAGGAAAAAACTCCCCCCCAAAAGAGAGACATAAAAGAAAAGAAGAGGCTAGAAGGCCCCCCCTGAAGATGATGCTGCTGCAGATGTAGACCGCACCCCAAGAAGAGCTCGTAGATGAATGAACTTACTCTCAGTGAAAGGTTTGGTGAAGATGTCTGCAACCTGCTCTGAAGACTGGCAAAATATCAAGTCAATGACCTGACTATGAATAAGCTCCCGAATGAAATGCATGTGAATCTCTATGTGCTTGGTCCGCTGGTGCTGAACCGGATTCCTGCAAATTTGTATGGTACTCTGATTGTCACAATAAATGATGGTGGGCTGCCTGATAGGAATGCCAAACTCAGAAAGAATCCCCTGAAGCCAAATAGCCTCAGTGGCTGCATTAACAGCTCCCCTGTACTCTACCTCTGTGGATGATATAGCAATAGCATTCTGCTTCTTGCTAGACCAACTGATATGACCTGAACCTAGAGAGAAACTGTAACCAAAAGTGGACTTACGAGTCTGTGAATCGCCAGCCCAATCTGAATCTGTATATCCAACCAAGTCAACCTCTGTGCCAAATCTGTAGTGAATCCCATATCTATGTGAACCCTGTATGTAATGCAAGATCCTCTTAGCTGCTTTCCAATGCAGCTCATGGGGTTCCTGCATGAATCTGAAGACAAGTCCCACTGTATATGAAATGTCGGGCCTGGTGTGAGTCAAGTAGATGAGACTACCAACAAGTTGTCGATACCGAGTGGCATCAACCAATGGTGAAGAACAATCAGTCTCAAGCTTGACTCCTGATAGAAAGGGAGTCGGAGATGGCTTGCAATCAGCCATGTGAAATCGAGCCAACAAATCGAGAGCGTACTTGGGTTGTGCAAGATAAATCCCTGAATCTGACTGTGAGATCTCGATGCCAAGGAAGTAGTGCAACAAACCCAAGTCTGTCATGTCAAATCTCTCCTGAAGAGATGCCTTCACCGCTGTAATAGTTGATGAAGAACTCCCGGCGATCAAAAGGTCATCAACATATAGAACCAAAATCAGAAGCGAATCATCCTGCCGCAAGAAGTAGACATTAGGATCAGAATGGAACCTAGTGAAACCTGCTGTGAGAAGGAAGGAATCCATCTTGGCATACCAAGCCCGAGGGGCCTGTTTGAGGCCATAGATAGATTTCCTAAGTCTGCATACTAAGGAAGAATCCTGAACAAACCCTGGTGGCTGCTCCATGTAGATCTCCTCCTCAAGGTCTCCGTGAAGAAAGGCACTCTTCACATCCATCTGATGCACATCCCAACCATGTGCTGCGGCAATAGCCAAGGTGAGTCGGATAGAAGTCATCTTTGCAACGGGTGCAAAGGTCTCTGAGTAGTCAATGCCTGCCACCTGTGAGAAACCCTTGGCTACCAATCGCGCCTTATACTTATCAACCGACCCATTTGCGGCAAATTTGGTCCGATATATCCACCTACATCGAACCATCTTTCTTCCCTTAGGAAGTGAAGTCAAATCCCAAGTGCGATTTTTGATTAAGGAAGAATATTCTTCCTCCATAGCACTATCCCACTCAGGTACCCCCGATGCCTCTCGAAAAGTTTGTGGATCTGAAACTGAAGCAAAGAAGGCATGTGGATCTCTCTGAAATTCCCCCCTAGTACGTCTGTCATCTGCGGGGTCTCCTGCCCATGTGCCAGCACTCTCAAGTGTCTGTCTGGCCCAAAGTGGCCCAAAAGTGGGCGAGTCAGGTGCTAACTCTTCATCCTCTGACTGACTAGAGGTGGATGACACTGCATCACTGTCCTCACTGTCTGAATTCGAAGAAGAAGAAGATGACTCTGGCTCAAGAACCTACTGTGGCTGATCTGAATCTGACGAGGAATCATCATGAAGAAGTAGATCCGATGAGGGAGAAGAAGTGTCAAGTGTTGAGTCTCTAGGACTCTCCTGAAAATGGACACTTCTCTCGATGAACAACTCATGTGTGACGGGATCTAGAAGGCGATATCCCTTAATACCATCCGGATATCCTACAAAGATGCAAGGCTTGGACTGACGTTCCATAGCTTTGCGTTTCTTCTTCGGAATGCGAGCCATGGCTGGGGATCCGAAAACTCTAAGGTGCTCAACATCAGGTTTCCTTTTATGCCAAGCTTCAAAGGGTGTTATCCCTTTCAAAGCTTTGTGAGGAACCCTGTTCTGAATGTAGCAAGCACAATTGATAGCTTCGGCCCAGTACTGTGGTGCTAGGGATTTGGAGTGAATCATACAACTACCCATCTCTTTCAAGAACCTATTCTTGCGTTCTGCAACCCCATTTTGTGAAGGACTGTAGGTGACTGTGCGCTGCAAATCAATCCCCTCTGTGGTGCAAAACTGCTCAAACCTGATGCTGACATACTCCCCTCCATTATCAGTTCGAAGAACCTTGATGGATTTCTCACTCTGTTTCTCAACAAGAGCCTTGAAGTCTAGAAAATATTCAAACACTTCAGACTTTTGTTTGAGAAAATATATCCAAGTGTACCTAGAGAAATCATCAATGAAAGTGAGGATGTACTTGGCCCTTGTGAAAGATGGTTTGGGAAAGGGTCCCGATACATCACTGTGGACTAACTCCAAAGGTTGTGAAGCCCTCCAAGCTTTGCCTTTGTCAAATTTTGCTTCGGGATGCTTCCCAAGGGAGCACCCCTCGCAAAGTCCTTTTGAGAACTGAACACGAGGCAAGCCAATGACCATGTCATTTTTGCAAAGTTGCTCAAGATAGCGGTAGTTAAGGTGGCCAAACCGCTCATGCCATAATTTGCTAACTCCATCTGAATGAGTCAGCAATGCTGTAGGAGAAGAATCTGATGCAAAATGTGAAAAGGTGTATAACCTGGCTTGGTGATCTACCCTTCCCACTGCCACTGTAGTATCATTATGCAACTCCCTGATAGATACTGAATCTGGTGAAAACTCAACTCTCATGCCCCGACCAATGTGAGTGATTTGGTACACTGATAGGAGATTGGTTGAAAGAGAAGGAACACTTAGAATATTGTTGAATGTTCCTCCTTCTATTTCAACTGACCCTCTCCCTGTAACGGAAACTGAAGTGTCATCACCCAAACTAATTGAAGTCATGCTACAAGGCTCTAAAGAAGAAAACTCAACTAGTGAAGAGCCCATGTGGTGAGAAGCACCCGAGTCAATGACCCATGAAGATGTGGAAGCTGCTGTAGCTACAAGGGCCTTGCCCTTTTCTTTCTCCTTACCCTTGCCCTTTGCCTTAGTAGAATCTTGGGTTGATGAATTCTGCTTGATGGACTCAGGAACACCTATGTTGTTCTTCTCTAGAAGATGTGTTAGGTGATATATTTGTTTCTTCATGCACTTGTGTTCATCATGCCCATTCTTTTTACAATAGGCACACTTAACCTTCTCCTTCTTAGGTTTAGCATTGGAAGATGAAGATTCAATGTTGTTTTTGGCAGGGTTGGTGTTTTCTTTCTTTTTCTCTTGATCCTTGTTCTTTTTCTTCTTCTCCTTTGTTGAAGTCTTGTCCTTACCATTTTCAGCTATCAAAGCTTGGGGTTGAGTAGACTTCATTGTGCCCATCTGAATTAGCTTATCTTGCTCCCTAGTCAAGTCGGCAATGAATGAATCCAAAGAAGGCATTTTCCATGTAGTGCCAAGGGCACTTTTAGTGGCATGGAAAGTGGAGACAAAGACTGAATAACTTGGACCTAACTTTGTGAGAATAGAAAGTATGAGTTGATCATCTTTCTTCTCTATCCCGCATTCTTTCAATTGCAATCTAAGGGCCTTAAACTTAGTAAAGAAGTCCTGTAGGGTGTCAAAGTTACTAGGACTTAGACTTATGAGTTCGTTTTCGAGCTCATGACCTCTCATCTCATCAAGCTTCCCAAACAACTTTTCTAAGGTGTCCCATATGTCATTAGGAGTTTGGGAGGATTCTAAGTGGAAGAGAAGTTCTGGAGACACGGACAAACTCAGTAACCCAAAGGCTTCATCACTACGGTTGTACCACTTAACCTTTTCAGCATCTGTATTAGGTTTACTTCTGTACCCATTGTGATCCTATACAACCCTTTGCTTCTAAGAATGATAGACATTTTAACTTTCCATTCATGATAGTTGAAGGGTGTTAGGGGTTTGAGTTGAAAAGAATCCATTTTTATCTGAAATTAGGTGAAGTTGTGTTGATTGCAAGTTGTGATTGTATGCAGAAAGGAGAATGAAAGTGAAGTTGCAAGTTGTGGAAAGCAATCACACCCCCCCGAAATATTGAGCCCCCCCCAAGTATGCAAGTGCACGCTCAAAAGACGTCGGACTCAGCTGAAAATGCGTCTTAGAGCAATCAGTGCAAGACAAAAGCAAACAGGACGTCGGACTCAGCCGAAAATGCGTCCTAGGAGACCCAAATTTTGGCACTTTATAAACTAGTGCGTTTTTGAAAAAGAACAAGTCTACACTGTGGAGAATTGAATTATAAGCACTTTTGCAAAAAATGGCACTCAAAATTGAGTTACCGTTTGCAAGATTTTAAAGTTACAATTTTCCCGTAAACTAGTGTTTTTACAAAAAAAAGCACTAAAACGTTAAAAAAATGCTGTTATGAGGAGAGAAAGTGGCCTTCCAACCACTCGTTGGATTCGGCACGGAATGAAGAATCCAAATGAGGTTTTTGTGAGGGGGAATTGGCCTCCTACCAACCCGGGCCTCACCCTTCGTCTTCGACAGGCGAAAATACAAGTTTTAATTTGAAAATCCCCAAATTACAAAATTGTCTAAAATCCTTAATATTCAGTCAAATTGACTGATTTTTGTTTTATCAAGTCAATTTTAACTAAGATAATTGAAGTATAGACAGAATTGAAGGAATGACAAGTGTCCTAGCGTGCCAAATAGGATGCCAAGTAGGGAGGGGCGTCCAAAAATGCACAGTCCAGAATTTTGACTTAGAAAAGACAAAAAAATAATTGCAGACCTGTGCTGGACGCCGTACGGCCTGTTTGACACCTTGTTGGGCAAGAAAATAGGCTGGAATTCGCTGACTTCAATGCACAGCAGGTCTGGGCAGAAGAATACAAGAAAAAACTGCCATATTCACAAAAAAACAGCCCTGTTTTGGACGCCGTACAACTGATGGCGTGGCTGGAAGGAAGGACTTCTGCTGCTGGAACTGAAGTTGTTTAGAGCTGCTCCTCCCTCTGCTTCTTGCACACAACACTAACCGCTGAACCAGCCCCTGAAGTGAAGACATCCAAGACACCCAAAGACCAAGGATTTCCAAGAAAACTAACCAAAAGAGATTTTGAAAGTTTTTTTTTGTTTAGTTTTAGATCAAATCTAAAAAATAAAAAAAACAAAGAGACTCCACTCTTCTTGATTTCAAAATGAACTTAAAAGCATAACCATACACACGATTACCGTTCTTGCTCTGATGCCATATCGGAGTTGTTGTTCCCAGAATCCGGATAACGCGAGTGCAATGAAGACGTGATCACACAAGAGGAACAAGTGCACACCACAAAAATGCTAAAGCAATTTGACAAAACAAGAAGATAAATTGTACAAAACAAAATGGAGAAACCAAATCTGAATTAGTCAACATGAAATGGCCAAAATGAAGAATACATATAGGAGAGCTAGAAAGTAACTCCTCCACAAATGGTGGTCAAAGCACCCCAAGAATAGACTCCTCAAAAGGTGGTGACAAGGTGCTAAGAATAGAGAAATAACTCCCATACCCGGAATAGGAGTATCTTATGCCATTCTTATGACACCTTATGACACACAATCTCCACATAAGCTAGCCTATCCCACGAATGTAGGAAAACTCCATGTATGCACAAATATATGATATTCCCTAATTAATAAATAGGGAAAAATAAAAACCTACACTAATAGTATTAAATTAATTGCATATCATATAGTTGGAAAAGGAAAGTCATCATCAAGATAACACCATGATATTTTTATTTTAAGCCATCATTAGGTGCATATAAATTAATGAGACCTAAAACTTGACCATTAATATCAAAAGTGACACAAATGATACAATGCATTAGATCTTCTCCCAAGGAAATCACATAAGGGGAAATTTTAGGGGAAACAATTTTGGGGGAATCAATATACTCATGTTGCAATGAGTATATTCGTGCGAGGTTGTGAAATCCATATTTTCTAACCATATCATTCTCAAATCATTTCTAAAAATAAATCCATAGATATTCACTTATTGAAGGAAAAAAAATGAAAGGCACCAACCCACTAATAGGTAGACCAAAAAATGAATTTATTTACGTAATTTGTAAGACCAAACATATTCCAATAGATAATATTCATGAGTATTAATCCTCCAATTTTAATTATCCTTATCCATATCTATATATTAGCATCACAGACTAGTTTTTTTTTTAGCATTTTCTTGTTTAAATGGAAAAAATCACCAAGTGGGATGGAGTAGTGTTTTCCCTGATTATCTCCCCTTTGTGAGTCATCCCCACAAATAATAATCATGCAAGAGCACCCAAAGGATGGAAAAACATTCCAATATTTACAAACACTCAAAATAATCCCTTAAGTAGATGGAACCTATGAGGTTTGACTTTACATGACATGGGTACTCTGATTATTCTTGAGATGTTATTGTAGTTTGACATTAGGAAAAGACATTCACTTATTATTAATATTTGATGTTGTTTTGGCCTATTTAATTTTGATAATCAACCATTTATATTCCTTCACAACCAAAACTAGTTCCTTAGAGGCCAATTTTAGGTTGAAATGAGGCATGAGAGGGTAAGTCCTTATCTTATGGTTAATTTTTTGACAAAAAAATAAGTGCTAAGTTAGTTTATGTGAACTATATTTTGGTACAAACCATTATAAACCCATTTGAATATCCATAAATTACTTATAATATTTAGTGCGGTCCACCTCAACACAAACTCATTTGTTGGGACGAGTGAAATAAAACCTATAAACTATCTGAGTCACCACCAATTAAAATTTCACCATAAACATAAAGGTGACTTAGATAGTTTATAAAATTTCACCACAAACATTTACTAATCCATTATAAATATGAACAACCACTCTAAAACCCCAACAAATAATGTTTTCCATGAGATACACGCTTATATAATGTGCCTCAAGAGATGTGTGAATCTCGATTGGTACTCTTATAACCTCCTTGAGTATAAAAATTTAAATTATAAATGTTCTTATCACTTTAGTAAAGTGAACCATCAAACATGAAAGCTTAAAAATGATTTTCAATACACTTAATTCCTTTACAATTTTTATTTAAAATATTTCCCAAATTTTCAAATAATTGTACACATTGGATTTGGTGAGTGATGATTATGATATGAAAGTTCATAAAATGTTAGTTTATATTTGGAAATGTATTATTGTATTATTTATGATATAATCATAATTATATTATTTATGGAAAAAATACATCTTATAAGAATATCGTTATCCATAATTTATTTATTTGTAATGAATTTTTTATAAATTATTATTAATTTAATAATTTTTTAGTGTTTATCTTCGAAACAATTTTTTTTTAAATTTAAATTTAATATTATATATATATATATATATATATATATATATATATATATATATATATATATATATATATATATATATATATATATCATTAATATTCACCCATATCCTCTAGTTTGTTATATCTTAGATAAGTAAAAGAGATTTAAAAATGGAAAAAAATCTCTCTCTCTCTCTCTCTATATATATATATCCATTTTTATATCTCTTTTACTTATCTAAGATATAACAAACTAGAGGATATGGGTGAATATTAATGATCCATTTATTTTATTATAAATTCTATTATACTTTATTCTTCATTTGAGGAGGGTCATTGACCCTCCTACATTTTTTAATTTTCATTATTATATTTTTAGGCATTCTACCTTGATTATGTGTGTGTGTGTGTGTGTGTGTGTGTGTGTGTCTTAAATTTATTTAAATATTTCATAAGTATACACATTTAATCATGGGTAAAATTCTTAAGGTTTCTGCTTTGAAAATCATGGATCATTTACCATAGACACATCATTGGCATACTCAATTTTATAATATAAAATAACATATTTATTAAGCTTCACTTTGATGCATGGATAATTTCCACCTCTAAAAATCATCTCCTCTTCAATTTCATAGATTTTATTTCAAAGTTGCATCAGAGAGAACTTTATTATTTTACCATTTCAGGAGTTCCCTAGAGTCTTTTCATACATTACATTGTATTTAGAATGTTAAATAACATAAATTTTGACTTTCATTTATGAAAAATGAGCTACTATTGGGGTTCAATTTTTTTGAATATAATGTTTTGCAATCATCACCATTTTTTTAGTTTTATCTATTTTTGTTAGAAGAAATGGTAGGAAAAATTAAAAAAAGTGGTCAATATTTCATTTTTTGAATATTTTGTTCAAATTTATTTGTAGATTTTATTAGAATCTTCACAACATAGTTACAAGAACATATGTAAAACCTTTATGGAACTTATATCTTTCTAGTCATTAGTTACAAGAATAAACATGAAATATATCATGGAACCTATGTCTTTACAATAAAAAACTTAAATAACATTAGATATTATTGCTAAGAAATTTTAATTTTTCTACTACTTCTGAGTCACCACCAATTGAAATTTCATTTGAGCTCATTACATGAAAAACTCACACTATACAATGTTTGGTCCAAGTTTCCTAGGTTTTAATTGTATCCTTTATTTTGGAACTACAAGTTTTGTAAAACTAATTTCTACTAATTTTGGATGCCACTTAGATAATTCCACGAATTTGCCTAAAATTTTTAGATGCCAAAATAGATAGTTATTTGAAAATTTTCACCCGCTACTTCTAGATTCACTCAAGAGTTGTCTATAAGGTAATGGCCACTAAATACCTTTGGCAAAACTAGATTTTCATTTGAAAATAACATCCAATAACTATCTTTGGACAACACAAAGTTTTATTTGAAGCTGGCCACCATTAACTATCTTTGAACAATCCATTTTTTTAAAGCTATTGGTTGACATCCATTTTTTAGAAATATTACTTTTTAAGCTAGTGGACATTAATTATTTTTAGAATCCATATTTTGGAAGTTAGAAGACAAAAACCATTATCAACAATCCTTTTTTTTGAAGATAACATTGGCCAAGTATATTTTAGAAACAAAATATTTTTTTAAGATAACACCCACCAATTATATTTGGGGCACACTATTTTGGAACCTTATATCCACTCACTCTCTAAAAAATCCAAGCCTAAAAAACAAATTTGTAATTTATTTGGGTCCTTGGGAATGAAAAATGTATTTCAAAAAACCATTTTTTCAAATAATAACACAGTGGTGTAGTTAGCTTCCTATTTTTATATCCTCCAAAGTAGTTAACATTCTTTTCTTTTATTTCACTCTTATTAAGGCTTTGTTAAAATTCATGTGTATTTCTATGGAATCCAAATGCTATGTTTCAAGAGAGAATCATACAAGCTCTCACAAGAAAAAATGTGTCCCAATGTTTTCTTTACTCTAAAATAAACATGGATGATCAACACTTGTCCTTATAATTTATATCCAATAATATTGGAGTCAAAGATCCATTGTCAAAAACTTTAGAGTCAACCTAATATTATTTGTCCTAATTATTTCTTTATAAAAAAAATTCTTGGCACAATCCTTTCTTATCTCTACCTCACCATGACAATGTCTACACACATAAATCTCTAATCTTCATTGAGATTATGAACACATTTTATATGTTTGAAGCTACCATTCACACATTATTGTTTATTGCACTTATCCTAGTCCTTACCTATATTTTTAGTTCCATATGCCCTTGTGATCGAAAACATTATGTGACTATGAACCAAATGACTTTTTGCATCACTCTGTCAAAGATAATGTCCCATATGATGGTGCAAACAAACTTTGACAAAAACCTATTATAGACCAAAACCCATCCAACTTTCACACAACTATATTTTATTCTTATATGCATATATATTAAAGATATTTTTATTTTACACTCCACTTGTGATAAAATAATTATGTACTTAAACTATGCACTCATGTTGGATATCTATTCAAAAAACTAAGCTTAGTGTTAAGCACGGGATATACTGAGAGTGGGGGTGACTTAGTATATCATATATCTTATAAAACTTTCCCTTTATCAAATTCCACTTAATCAAACATTCAATATATGCAATAAAACTCAAACAATAAACATCACACAAGATAGAGAGAGACACCAGATATAACGTGGAAACCCAATGTGGGAAAAACCATGGAGAACAATCTAAAGTATATTCATGAGAACAAACCCACAAGAGCACCATACCCCTTTGCCGAGTACCAACCTTAGCTACAATTCATGAGCACCAACCCATAGGAGCTTCAAACCCCTTTGTCGAGCACCAACCCAGCTACTATTCGTGAGCACCAACCCACAGGAGCACCAACCCCTTTGCCGAGCACCAACCCAGTAACAATTCATGAGCACCAACCCACAGGAGCACCAACCCCTTTGTGTATACCACACACCTATCTCTCAATGTTGTTATCTCAATAAATGATAGATCAATACAACATCTCCTTCCTCTCTCTCACCTTTGCTCTTCTCAGCTAGATATAACAAATACAAATCATATTCATCTCTCACAATTGCTCTTCTAAGCTAGATATTACAATATCAAATCAACCTCTCATCTCATATTACAAATGGCTTCTCAAGCCTTTATTTATAGCTTTCCAAATGACCTTTGGCCTTCCCCCTTTGTGACCCTTCAATCCTCATGGAAAATGGCACCAATCTTGGATGACCCTTCATATCCAAGCCTTTGAAAAGTCATGTGGTGACCCTTCATGACCAAAAACGTCCTTCCCACTTTTGTCCTTATCTTTGGTGACTTTTCATATTCCTCAAAGTGTCCCTTCATGAGAAATTGTGCCCTTACTCTTTTGTCTTCACTTGGTGACTCTTGGTATTCCCCAAGATGAATCTTCATGGGAAAATGCATCCCATCCTTCTTTTGTCTTTACCCCGTGGCTCTTCGACTTCCCCATGGGCCCTTCTTTTGTCTCATATGCAACCAAAAATATATTCATTAATATTAAATAAATATTAACTCACATTAGCCAAGATAAACAACATTAAATGCAATGGGGCCTTTATCACCAATAATGCTAAACCTTTGACATCAATGACAATATTTCCAACACTTAGTTGTTTTTAGGTAATGTAATTAAACACCTGGGGTAACTGAAAATGTGATTTCCTAATAATATGTTGAAATGTGCTATAATATGGCCACAATGACCAATGTATGCAATATCTAACCATGTCAAGTCCTCTACTATGAAATTATTCCACTTTACCAAATAGTGCTTATATTTTTGCCACATATTTTCTTGATAATGTTAGAGTCTAAGATATCCTTTATTTACTCCTTATCATTCTTTGGTATTTGAGCTTTCTAATTAATGAATTGAGATCCTAATTTTTCATCCTCATCATCACTATACCCTTCATGATAATGATATAAATATTCCACATTGAATATGGGTGATATTTCCATGCCTTCAAGAAACTCAATCTCGTATGAATTTTCTAAAAATTTATGTAACACATAACATGGCCCTATCTTCTTCCACTTTAACTTGTTAAATGTTCTCAAAAATAATTTTTCCTTACACAAATGCACCAATACCAAATATCCCACTCAATTTATTTACTTTTACACCTCTCTTATGTGATTTGTTTATACTACAAACTAATTTTCTCCAATTTTATTTTTACATCTTGGTGTATCTTACATATATACATTGTATAGAATTATTCTTTTTATCTTCTTCCATGCACCCCAATAATTTATATTAATTCTATATATCCTCTTTGACTACTTATGTACACAATCTGTAAATATTTTTTTCAAGTGCCCCTATTTATAAAATTATTGTACACAAATGATGCTTGTGCCAAAACCATTTTTCATAATTTAAATTTCTCTCAAACCAAAAATATCAATAAGGTTCCAAGGATTTTGTTTACAACATTAATTGTTCCATTAGTCTGAAGATAATACACTAAAGTAAAGTTCAAATTCATTCCCAAATTATTTGATATTGTGCACCAAAAATGGCCTAAAAATTTGGTATCTCTAACACTGTGATGTGTGGAAATTGTTGATATTTTTGTCCCAAAAATATCATTACTATTTATATCCTAAGGGATACCCCCTTTTTTTTAGTAAAAACCCTAAAACCTCCAAAAAACCCATATTTTCCTTTTGCCTTGTGGAATCTAGAAATCTGGATGCAATTTGCACTTATGCGAATTACTTCGTGGGTTCTAGATCTTGCAAAGCACCCATATTACAAAATAGTAAAATACAAAACCCAACGTGCACTTTACACATTTTCACAATGTGCAAAATACACTTTAGGCTCTAGATCTTGTAAAACACCAACATCTAAAACTAGCAGAATCTAGAACTCACTATCAAGCCCTGACAATGGCCTAATACTATGATCTAGACAGAAGACAAGTCTACAACTAGAAAGGGGAAAAGGTTCTAGATATAAACCCTAATTTAATTGACTCAGTGTTTGTTATCCTTGATTTTGAGAGTTATTTGAAGATAATTCCATAGACATTTGCATAATTCTATGAGGAGAAAAAGGATGGATGTTAGAAGATAATCAACAAGCAGTGGCTCAAGACCCCCAAGCATTTTTCCATTAGATTGCCTAAGACCATGTATAGCCCTAATTTCATAGATGAGGTAGGGGATGATATAATACTACTACATAGGGTCACTGGCAATTTTGATGCCAAATGCTTTAAATAAAGGATGTACCAATATATTTAGACCATCCAAGAAAATAAACAATACATTTATTGGCCCTAATTGATAAGTGACTCCCTCCATAAGAAATTAATAGATGTGAAAACAAAAAACAAGTTTTACATGAAATATTATATCATTTATATCCTATCCAAAAGAATATTGTTCCCAAGTCTCAACACAGTTCTTGAGGAGATAACTAGAGTCTACAACTACTACCCTAATCTCACACTACAAGCTAGTAGACAATAGTTTAGGAGAGTCAATGATGCCTCTACTTACAACATAATTACCATGTTTGATTAGGAAATTTTAAAGGAAATATTCTCAAGAGTAGTAAAGGATGAAATTAGTAAATGGGGTTCATTCTTCATATCGTTCCCCACCTACTCCTACATCAAGGTAGCTGGATTCAGTGGCTATCCCTACACACTTCCCCAATATGTGAGTGATAAATGGGCATTATTAGATTAATTATTAGAGAGTATTCAATGATGTCATGGAGGTTTCGTGTTGAGTGGATGAAGTGTCTTGATATGCTAAGTGACAATGACAAAGTGTGCAATGTGTCTATCTTAGTATGCTTGAAGAAGGCCTGGTTAATCTTTAGTTTTGGCATAGTTAGATATGTTTAGGGATGAGTTTGAAGTATTGAGCATGTGAAATGGTTTATATTATAGGTCAAGGGTGATTAGAGATATTTTTTGCATAAGTGCATTTTAGTTGGTTGATGATTGTTTTCATCTAGACATTTTGGGTCTAGTGACAAAACATTTGAGTAGGTAATTTGTTGATGTCACCATTGCCACGTATGGATGAGTCAAAGGGAGTTGATCATATGGTTATGATAAAATTAGTCTATATTTGTTATAAACTATAATTTAGGTCATTTTATAAATCATGGTCAAGGATATGCAAGTACAAAGTTGGGATCCTAGGTAGTTTGACAGTGTTTTCCCATAGCCAAATTTGCATGTGGCAAGAAAAGCTGAGTAGGCATTTTGAAGTAGTCATATTTTACACATATGGTAGTTTAATAAGGGGTTGATCATATGGGTTTATTAAAATTTTATACTAGTTTATTTTTACTAAATTTTAGATCATGCGATGAAGCACATCAAAATATATGCATGAGCAAAGTTGGCCTTCCAGATAGGTTTTGACATAGTTTCCTCTGTGGTAGAGAAATTTGAGTGAGAAAATTAATGACATTATATATTACACACATGAAGGATTCAAGAGTATTTTGGTATATGTTTATATTCCTCTTTGAAAGGAGAACATATGGTGTAAATTTCAAGACATAATATTGATCTCAACGAAAGATATATCTGTCTAAAGTTGACCTTCTAAGCATATTGAAAGGGTCCCCATACTTAGTCAATTATATAAGAGGTAAAAATAAAGCATGTCTCAAGGAGATCAAAATAGCATGTTTTATCCAATATTTTAGGAATATATGAGATGGAAATAAGTGCACATTAATTAACAATTGGGCAAAGGTAAATGATAGAGATCAATAGTGAGCATGTGTTGGTACTGATTGAGATCTGTGTGGTAAGTCAAAGTGGTCTACCTATTTGATGTTTAGTAGAGTTAATGTTTGAGATAATCCTATGGAGATAAATAGATTGTGATTTACCAATATTAGCGAGAGCAAGAGATGAATTCAAGTGGTTGAGGTTTAATTGTGACCATTTGTATTTAAATATTTGAATTTTGTAAAGGGAAAAAATAGTGCTTAGTATATTATCCATATATTTTGATAGAAGAAGAATTTTATGGTGATGTAAAAGGAAAATTTGTAGAGGACTCAAAGACACATCCATTAAACCTAGTTAAGTGGTTTGAATGTTTGTATAGTTAAATATATTGTGCTCCAAATTTGACTAGGTGTTTGACTATGTTTTGCAAATGACCCAAGAAGGATAATTGAGATTGTGTTGATGCTGTTTTGATGTTTCATGATGGATTAAATATTTAGGAGTATTACAGACTCCATGATGATGATATTTATGGTTTTTTAAGGTTTGAACAATTGATATTATATATTAACAAAGGCTAATAAATTGACTATGTGTTTTTTCATAATGTTCTTGTGCACCATGTTAGTGTTTGAGTTAATTGAGCATACATAGAGGTGAGCAAAGATGACTGTGACCATTTGAGGATGTCCCAGGGGACATAAGGAATGGACCTATGTATTTTAAATTTGTCATGTATTTATTTTTTTCTTGATGAAGTTCTATTTGAGTGAATAGGTCTCCATGTGACCTATAAGAGCTACAAGGGCCTTATTGAAAGGTGTAGTTACTTAAAGGTAACCCATGGATGCCATGGCTAAACTATGAGGGTGTAATTGAGATATGTCTTGGTATGAAAGATGCATAAGGATTAAAGAATTCCTAATGGATGACCAAGAAGTTGTTGACCATGAAATCTCTATAAATAGTAAAACCAAATATGATGGTTTCAAGATTTGTGTGTGAGAGAGTTGGAGAGCAAAGGAAAGTAGAGGAGAGTGAGTGTGCCTAGATATTAGGTTGATGAGAAGAGAAGATTGATGATTATGTGTATGACCTATAGGTCATTTTTTTAAAGATAGAATAGTGCTCTTATAAGTTAGGCATGAGTGAAGAGGTCTAGAGTGATCGAAAAGGATGTTTTGGATGTCTTGAGAATTAGTGAAGGATAGCTGGTGTGTGTGAGAGCTTAGTGGCTAGTTTGAGAGATTGATAAGAGTGTGGATAGTGTGTATGACCATCTATTCATGTAGTGATGAAGTTTTTTGTATGAAGGTGATGAGTGATATCATAGTTCCATCATTAGGTGTTGAAGACATTAGTTCAAAGGTGGAGTTGTTCATAGGTGTTGTTATGGCATCTCAACATCTAAGGGGTTTGTTTCCTCCCTAAAAGGTGAAACTTGATAAAGATCTAGTAATCATCAAAGATAAGTTAGATAGGTTTAGTATCTCATTATGGGATTATAGTCTCACTAAAATTAGGAATGGCTGTTCCTTGAATAGTTGATTGATGGTCTAAATTAATTCTTATTTTTGAGGATAATAGTCTAATTTTAGGTTCCAGTGGGTTTTCTCCCCTAAGAGGGTTTCCCATGTATGTCATGTGTTATGTGCTTAATTTTGCATTGTATCTCTTATTCATTGATATGAATGATGTGTATGCTTCATGATTATATGTTTTGGTTGATTAAGAGTTTGAGATATTTAGAATTGAAGTTGTGTTAAGCATGAGATATACTGAGAGGGGGGGTGAATAAGAATATCATATATCTTATAAAACTTTCCTTTAACCAAATTCCACTTAATCAAACATTAAAGATATGAAATAAAACTCAAACAATAAACACCACACAAGATAGAGAGAGACACAAGATATAATGTGGAAACCCATTGTGGGAAAAACCATGGAGATCAATCTCAAGTACATGAATGAGCACCAACCCAAACAATATTCGCAAGCCAATTTTGTAGGAGTGCTAACCCCTTTGATGAGCACCAACCCAACAACTATTCATGAGCACCAACCCACAAGAGTGCCAAACCCCTTTTTCGAGCACCAACCCAACAACAATTCATGAGCACCAAACCACAGGAGTACCAACCCCTTTGCCGAGCACCAACCCAACACCTATTCATGAGCACCAACCCACAAGAGCACCAAACCCTTTGCTGAGTACCAACCTAGTAAAAATTTGTGAGCACCAACCCATAAGAGCACCAACCCCTTTGTGTATACCACACACCTATCTCTCAATGTTGTTATCTCAAAAAATAATAGTTCATTACAACATCTCTTTCCTCTCTCTCACCTTTGCTCTTCTAAGCTAGTTATAAAAAATACAAATCATATTCATCTCTCATAATTACTCTTCTAAGCTAGATAATACAATATCAAATCGACCTCTATCTTCCATATTATAAATGGCTTCTTAAGCCTTTATTTATAGCTTTCCAAATGACCTTTGGCCTCCCCCCTTTGTGACCCTTCAATCCTCATGGAAAATGGTGCTAAACTTATATGAGCCTTCATATTCAAGCCTTTGAAAAGTCATGTCGTGACCCTTCATGACCAAAAACGTCCTTCCCACTTTTGTCCTTATCTTTGGTGACTTTTCATATTCCTCAAAGTGTCCCTTCATGAGAAATTGCACCCTTCCTCTTTTGTCTTCACTTGGTGACTCTTGGAATTCCCCAAGATGACTCTTCATGGGAAAATGTGTCTCATCCTTCTTTTGTCTTTACCCCATGGCTCTTTGACTTCTCCATGGGCCCTTCTTTTGTCTCATATGCAACCAAAAATATATTCATTAATATTAAATAAATATTAACTCATATTAGCCAAGATATATCTATTACAAACAATATTAAATGCAATGGGGCCTTTATCACCAATAATGCTAGACCTTTGACATCAATGACAATATTTCCAATAATCTCCCTCTTTTTCATTGATGGCAACTTCAATCTTGAAAATGCCACATCCTATCACCTGCACATACTATCATCTAAAAATATATAGTAACTCCCCCTTATTGTAGTAACCTGTACTTATTTCTTGTACCTATTTCTACACCTGTACTTGTACCTATTATTCTACCCCTTTGACATCAATGGTAAAGGGCCTACCTAGAGCTAACACTTAGCTCCCCCTCAATTGATGTTAAACATCAATGACAAGAAGTAATAGAAATTACTCCCAACTCCTCTCACAGATCTTTGAATGTGTCCTTTAATCATGCCTTTGAGAAGATATCTGACAATACATACACATTGTTCCCTGTCCTTTGAGCATCTGCAATCAACTCATTTGAATCTTTTCTTCTAATCTCACAACCTTTAGCATGAAACCTTAATGTGTATCCTTGATCACATATTTGACTAACACTCAACAGATTATGCTTAAGACCTTTTACATATAAAACATTCTTAGTCTTAGTTCTACCATAATCCAAACTCAAAGTACCTTTTCTGGCTATCCTAGTAGTGGTTTTATCTCTGAATCTCACTATATCACCATTGATCTTATTTAGAGATATGAATTTACTTTTATCTCTTGTCATATGCCTCAAACATCCACTATCAATTAACCATGGCTGATCTTTACCTCTTACATGCAGGGCTGTTTGAACCATCATAGAATCTTCATGTTGTTTCTTCTGCCATGAACATGTTTAAACCTTCTCCCTGATGAATGGAGCTTTGAGACTCTGATCCTTCTTGACTGAATTGAACACATTTCTACAATACTGAGCTATGTGTTCAAAGTTATTGCACTTGTAGCATACTATGGTCTCTTCATCAAAGCTTGATATAGGAGCAAAAGAGTTATGGCTTCTGCTTGATTCTACTTGACTTTCCTTCTCCTTATTTATGAAATTGTTATCTCTTTTTCTACATTCTAATTTCTTGTGACCATATCCATTACAATAAAACAATAGCCATAAAAATAAGACCTGTCTATATATCTCTGACCTAATTGTCTTTTGTAGCTTTGTTCTCTTTAACCTTCTCTATTTGGAATGTCCTCTGTATTCTTCAATTCTCCCCTTTTTGTTTCCTCTTTTGTAAGAGCTTCAGCATAGCTCTTTTTCTTTTCAAATCTGATCCCTATCTTATCTAAATTTACTTGTTGACTTTTCAATATCTTATTCAACATGTTAGTGCTATCTTCAAATTTAGAATCACTGAATACTTTATCATTGACTACTTTTTTATTATCTTCTTTTAAAGAGGAAATTTCAATAACATACCTTTGACATTATTTTCTTGCTATTTCCAACTGTGTTATGAGGTCTTATTCATTCTTTTTGGCTTCTTCAAAGTGTGCTTGTAGATCTTCAATCATTTCTTTTGACTCTTGTTCATTTTTATCGATCTAGCGCTTTAATCTTTGATTCTTCTTCTGAACAGCTTCTAACTCTTCTAAGGCATAAATGAGCTCTCCTTCCATATTCACTTTAGCTTCCTCCTCCTCTTCTTCTTGCTCATCTTCATGTATGGCCATGAATATAATCTCTTCTTCTTCTGAATCACTGACTCCACTATCTTTGCTTGAGCTAGGATCCTTAGAATATAGGCTCTTCTTCTCGAATCCCTTCTTAGATTTGCCTTTGAAATTATTCTTGTATGTAGGATTTTATTCTTCATCATCATTAACCTTATCTGGGCATCTAGCTGAAAAATGTCCAATCTTTTCATAATTAAAATATTTAAAAGGTAATTTTCCTTGATATTTACCTATTCCTCTTTTTAGCTTGCGAATGAAAAGTGCTCCATTATCATCTTCATCATCACTGGAACTATCACTTGATTCTTGAATCTTATCTTTATCCTTATTTGATGTCTTGAAATCCACTTCTCTCTTTGAGGGTTTATCTTGTTCTATCTGTATCTCATATGCCGTGAGAATACCATGAAGCTCATCCATCTTTAGCTTGGCTAAATTCTTCATCTCCTCGATAGCCAAAACCTTTGCATCATATCTCATTGGTAGAGATCTCAAAACCTTTTGCACCACCGTTGACTCATCTAATGTTTCTCTAAGACCTTGAATTTAATTTACTATCTGATCAACTTCCAAGAGATAACTTGTTATATCTTCTTCTTCTTCCATCTTCAAACTTTCAAACTGCCTTCAAAAAGTCTGAAGCTTAGCTTGCTGAACCTTTCCATCACCTTTGTAAATATTCTCAAGTTTTGCCCAAGTTTCATGAGCAAATTTACATTGCATAACTTTAACAAATTTAGATTCACATAAACCACATAAAATAACATTTAAAGATTTAGCATTACATTCACTTGCCTTCTTTTCTACTGGAGTAATTGTAGATGTCTGTGGCTCTTCATATTCCTCCACCACTGCTTTCCATATGTCAAATCCAAGGGCTATCAAATAAACCTTCATTCTCATGCTCCAAAAAGCATAATTCATCCCATCAAACAAAGGTGCCTTATTTATAGAAAATCCTTCTTATGACCCAGCCATCGTGCTTTCCCGATTTACCTTCAAGCTATAAACTTTTCAAAAAGGAACCTGCTCTAATACTAATTGTTAAGCATGGCATATACTGAGAGGGGGGGTGAATCAGTATATCATATATCTTATAAAACTTTCCTTTAACCAAATTCCACTTAATCAAACATTCAAGATATGGAATAAAACTCAAACAATAAACACCACACAAGATAGAGAGAGATACCAGATATAACATGGAAACCCAATGTGGGAAAAACCACATAGAACAATCTCAAGTATATGAATGAGCACTAACCCAAACAATATTTGTAAGCCAAGCTTGTAGGAGCACCAACCCCTTTGCTGAGCACCAACTCAACAACTATTCGTGAGCACTGTTGTCCCCCAAAAATATCACTCATTTTTGGGACAACATTTGAACTATTTTGGTCTTACAGACCAAAATTGTCTCTTCCCTTTCTAAAATTTGTCCTGGACATTCAAATTCCTCATTATTTAAGCTTCTCATAAATTTATGGACTCTGTAGGCTTGAATCTATGGACTCTATAGGAAAATAAATTCTATGGACTTTACAAGCCAAGTTATACTGGTTCAAAAGCTTCTACAAGCGGGTTCAATCAAAAGAATTAGTTTCCAACACTTATTCATTTTTGGGATTGGTTAAGTGCCTTGGTTCAATCAAAAATATCCATCAGCAAGCATCTAAGCAAAGAAGGCTTAAACCGTTGAACCATTGAACCACTTTGGTTCAAAGGTTCAACGAGTTCAAAGTTCAAAAGGTTCAACACTTTTGGTTCAACGGTAGGTTCAATCAAAGGAACGGTTCAATGGCTTGGTTCAACCAAGAGGTTCAATGCTTTATTTCACTCAGTTGGTTCATCCACTTTGTTTCAATGCTTTGGTTCATCCTTTGGTTCAATCAAATGGTTCGTCGACTTGGTTCAAAGGCTTTGTTTGAACCGTTCAACCAAAGTTTGGTTCAACGGTTGGTTCAAAGCTTCGGTTCATTCAATTGGTTCATCAACTTGAACCATCAGCTTGAACCATTTTGGTTCAAATCTTGGTTCAATGGATTGGTTCAATGTTTGGTTCAACCAAGTGGTTCAATGCTTTTAATTCATCACTAGTTGGTTCATTACCTTGGTTCAATGTTTGGTTCAATCAAACGGTTCAACAGCTTGGTTCAACCAAGCGGTTCACTCAGACGATTCAAAGGAGTGATTCAATGTAAAAGTTCAAAGAGCCTCCCGAAGGAAAAGTGCCCTTGTGGAGGGCTCTTGGTCGACAAAAGTACCCTTCGAAAGGGTCATTTTCAAAGAAGACAGTTAAGGTAAATTCTTTCAAAATTTTGTTTAAGGTAGACAAAGGCATAATTCTTTCAAACTTTTGTTCGAAGGAATTCCTTCAAATAAAAAGTCTGAAAGAATTCAGAGAAGCTGCGGGTAGAAAGCCCAAAGAAAATTCCAAGGAGACAAATCAATTCTATGGACTTTTTGTTTGCGAGAAGTAATTCTGTGAACTTTTTGTCCACGAGAAATTGTCTATGGACTTTTTTTCTACGAGAAAATACCTGTAGAGAAAGCCCGAGAAACAATCCTCTAAAGAAAAGGCTATGAGAGACTTCTAAGGCGAAGGCCGCTGAAGGACCTCGAAGGGTAGGTGCCCTTGTGGGGGACTCTCGATTGCCAAATTTAAGGACATTTCCCCATAGCCGAAGGGTCACCTTCCCTTTGGGAAGATGTAAAACAAGAAATTTGAAGGAAGAATCTAGCGACCCACCAGAATGCTGAAGCCTAAAGGCTATTCAAAGACCACCTGAAGGGAAAATACCCTTGTGGGGGGATCTTCTCGGCCCAAAGTAGATCATTTCTTAAGGCTTGAAAGGGTAGGTTCTTTGTGGGAAAATGCCAAATAGAAAAGTCAAAGAAGGACCAAGGGGTGACGCGCCTGAAAACATCAAATTCAAAACAATGAACTAACCATTGAAAATGTATTAACGTGTGCGTGAACGTCAATTTCAAAGCTCATAAAATAGTCATTGATCCTTGTAATCTACAAATTCAAATGCATTCATAGGCTTTAAGGCCAAGACCAACAGAAAGTGAGGAAGGAATAAAATAGTAAATTAAATCTAGGACCTGATTCAATTAACCAGGAAAGGAGGAATGATGAAAGAAGGATCAGATTTCCAAGTGGACATTGGAAGATGCAAACTTTCAATATCATGACTTATTTCTATGCATTGAGAAAAACAAATGGGTAGATGCCCCTAATTTCTAGCCTATCTTCCTAACAATTTTCAATGCAACATGATGTGTTACTGTTCCTGAGTCCTTCTTGAAGAGGCTATACAAGGGACTCTCTTTTATTGTAAATTGATCTCTTTTTAACAATAAAAATGAAACCCTACCCAACATTACTAAGACTTTAAGCCCAGTTTGTTGATCATATTTTGTTATTGGAATAAGAAAGCAAGTGATTTTTCTGACTTTGTGCTGTGATATCTTTGTTGTTGAGGAAACTATTCTTATGTCTTTTTCCTTAATATATCTTCTATTCCTTTAATTTAATAAGTAGAATTAGTGACAGCAGTTAGGGAGGTGTCCTGAAGAGTCAATTGTGGAGAGACTTTGTGCCCCCATAATTGCCTTTAATGTGTTTTCTTTTCATTTCTGTGTAAAGGACCTTGGGATGACTTTGTGCCCTCATTGTCCTTCGTATCTCACTCTTGAGCAATTCAGGTGGAGACTTTATGATACATCTCAATTTGCTGGTTACTACGTCCCTAGTTACATTTTACATTTACTACTAGGAGTATTCTTGTGGTTTGCTGAATAGTACTTCTAAAAGAAGAGGAGTGCTGTCTGTCATTTCCCTTGAGTTTTTTCCTTTGATTTGCATGCATCATCTCTGAAGAAAGAGAGATGGATGGTTTGTCCTACCCTTGAGTATTATTTTTTGTTAATATATATAACATACCTATAGGGAACCTCCCCTTGATGAGAGGAGAGATCAGTCCCCCTCTGATGTGGTAAACCTACACATTTGGATGACTAATCTTCCTAGTTTGGCTGATCAGACCTATTTTATTTATCAATACGTTGATCGACAAAATATTCAACCAACAAGCACCAACCCATAAGAGTGCCAAACCCCTTTTCTAAGCACCAACCCAACAAAAATTCATGAGCACCAACCCACAAGAGCACCAACCCCTTTGCTGAGCACCAACCCAACACCTATTCATGAGCACCAACCCCTTTGTCAAGCACTAACCCTAAAACAATTCATGAGCACCAACCCATAGGAGCACCAACCCCTTTGTGTATACCACACACCTATCTCTCAATGTTGCTATCTCAATAAATGATAGTTCATTACAACATCTCTTTCCTCTCTCTCACCTTTGCTCTTCTAAGCTAGATATAACAAATACAAATCATATTCATCTCTCACAATTGCTCTTCTAAGCTAGATAATATACTATCAAATCAATCTCTATCTTCCATATTAAAAATGGCTTCGTAAGCCTTTATTTATAGCTTTCCAAATGACCTTTGGCCTTTCCCCTTTGTGACCCTTCAATCCTCATGAAAAATGGTGCCAAAATTGTATGACCCTTCATATTCAAGCCTTTGAAAAGTCATGTGGTGACCCTTCATGACCAAAAATGTCCTTCCCACTTTTGTCCTTATCTTTGGTGACTTTTAATATTCCTCAAAGTGTCCCTTCATGAGAAATTGCACCCTTCCTCTTTTGTCTTCATTTGGTGACTCTTGGAATTCCCCAAGATGACTCTTCATGGGAAAATGCATCCCATCCTTCTTTTGTCTTTACCCCGTGGCTCTTTGACTTCTCCATGGGCCCTTATTTTGTCTCATATGCAACCAAAAATATATTTATTAATATTAAATAAATATGAACTCATATTAGCCAATATATATCTATTACAAACAATATTAAATGCAATGGGGCCTTTATCAACAATAATGCTAGACCTTTGACATCAATGACAATATTTTCAACAAGTTGGATTATCTGGGCTCATTGATTCAACCCCAAGTGATTGTACCTGTATCAATTGGTATCAGAGTAGGTCCTTTGGTAAAGGCTTAACAACTTAAAGGTGATCTAAGATACAATATGGGTAGTCATCAAATTCAAGGAGGTTTCTCTATTAAGCAAGCATCGATGTTCAATGGATCCAATTATGTTTTTTGGATTGAAAGGATGAGGACATACATTATGTCCCTAGGGTTTGATGTATGGCAATCTATTTTGGATGGTTATGTTGATCCTACTACTCCTCCATCTAGTTCTATAGATAAAAAGCTATTTGAGAATAATTCTATGGTAATGAATGCCATTACTTATGGTCTTATAGAGACTGAGTTTACCAAGGTAATCCATTGTAAATTTTCTAAAGAGACATGGGATAAATTGTAGATTATTCATGAAGGAGATTTAAATGTTAAGCTTGTTAATTTGTAGACTCACAAAAGTCAATTTGAAATTTTTAAGATGAAAGAAGAAGATTCTATGGCATCCTTTCTACAGAGATTTGATGGGATTGTGAACATCATCAGAGGTCTTGGAGAGAACCTTGAAGAGTCTAATATAGTTCAAAAGGTATTAAGGTATCTATCTCTCAAGTTTGATCCAAAATTTTATGATATCTCTCAAGTATTAAAGTCTCTATCTCTCAAGATTGATCCAAAAGTTTATGATCTTACTCAGTTGAATATGAATCAATTGCATGGCACCCTTATTGCCTATGAGATGAGAGTAAATGATGATATACCACCAAAGAAGGAAGCAACATTCAAGACATAAATGAAACCAAAGAAGAAGTTCCAAGGTAATAAACCCAAAGAAGATGAGATATTTGACATTGATGAGGATGAACTAATTGCTTTGATTACTAGGAAATTAAAAAAAGCTCAAGGAAGTATAAGGATAAACTACCCTTCAAATGTATCAACTGTGTAGAGATAAGACATTTTTATCACAAGTGCCCTCAAGATCATGAGAAGAATGATGATAAAGAGAATGGTGAAGGACAAGATGAATACAAGAAGAAATACAGGAATAAAGGATTCAGAAAGTATAACAACAAGAAAAAGTCTTTTAAGAAAAAGAAGAGTCTCTATACTAAAGAAGATTACAACTCATCAGATGAAAGTGAAGATAGTGACTCAGAATTTGATGATGAAGATGATGGTCCTATTAAAGATGAAGGCTTGTTCATGGCTGAGGAAGGAAGTTGCTCATATCAAAAGGAGTCTACTTGGAGTGATTTAGATGATGATAAAGATGAGGTGGATTGTGAGACTAAATTGATGAATGCTCTTGAAGAACTAAAGATTGAGAAAAAGATCAATAAGAAGATGAAATCTAAACTCAAGAAATATGAGGAGTAATTTAGTATATTTGAAGTAAGAATTAATGAAGATGCCAAAGAGCATGAAGATATTGTCAAACATCTTAGTTGTCAATTGGAAATCTTGTATAAAGCCTGAAAGCTAAAGAAGATGAATGCTCAAGGTATGTAATTGAAAATGAGACTTTGAAAGCTGAGTTAGAGAATACATCTAGTAAGGTGAAGACATTTATAAGATTTAAAAAGACCTCAAGTGATCTAGATGATATTTTAAGTGATCAAAAGCATGCACGTGATAAAACTGGTGTTGGATACAAAAAAGAACCAAATAATGAAACTCAAAATAAGAATACTATTGTGAATAAGGACAAATAGATCTTGAAGACAAATCATTAGACAAAGAATGAAGGTGATAGCAGAATAAAGATAAATCATATCAGATAAACAAATACCATGAGGTAGCTAAGTTTTAATGGTTACTATTTCACTTATAATTAGTTTGGGCATAGAGCTAAAGAATGTAAGAGGCCTATTAGAAATGAGTTTGCATATAACTATGATGGGAGTCATCATTCAAAAGGTGTGAATAAAGTTAAGTGCTTTAATTGTTTTATTGTGGGACACTTTGCAAATCATTATCCACATAAGGTTAGGCAAGGTGGTTCCTCTTCAAAAAGGGGAGGTTGTTTCATTTGTCATGACATAGGACAAATTTCAAGTTTCTATCCAAACAAGGTAAGACAAACTATGGTTTCATCAAGGAGTATTGTTTGCTACAACTGTGAACAAAAAGGTCACATTGCTATATTATACAAGTAAAGGCATATAAGTCAAAATAAGTTTAATAAAGATCTAAGAAGGTAAGGAAGAAGGAAAGTTAACTCATGGAAACCAAAGGTGATAAATGTGAGTCATGATGAGTCGACTAGTCCGAGTAATCTTTTTTCTATGATGGAGAATGCTACAGAAGTTGAAGAGTGCCAAGGGCTCTCATTGTCTGATCATGTTATGAGTTAAGAGACCAAGCTCAAGGAGAAGATGAAGGTATTGGTTGAAGCTAGTTATGAGGTATCTATGGATCCAAGTGAACATCTTTCTATTGTTAAGTAAGTATCATGCATAGAAAATTAGTTTTCTATGCCTAGTGATAAGATTCTGAGCTATAAGGAAGATTCTTTAGTTAAAAAGGTATGTCATGAATCTTTGTTGTCTCCATGTATTGTCAATCTGATTCTAGAAGAAAAGGAGAACATTGTAGTGGATGAGCATGTTTCTTTTCTCAAGCCTAAGAAGAAGAACCATAAGTACAAGATGACCAAGGAGGAAAAGGAATATGAGGAGTTATGGGAAACTCTTGATTTCACATTATTCTAAGACATTGTGAAGTAGGGTGTCTTTGTCTATGATTCTTAAGAGGCTCATTTTACTGGAGAAGCAAGTGTTTCTATGATATTCTTCAAAATATATTAGAAGGAAATAAATGAGTGTTTTTAGATGGTTTTATGTATTGATGATATTATTTGTGCCTTTTGGAAGTTTTTGTGTGTTCTCAGGTTTATTTGTATTATTGCAGATCAAAATCCATGGTATAGGAAGTCAATGTTCCAAAAGGTATGGAAGCTCAATTTTTGGTACAAAAGTGTGTAATGGTTTTCTCCAAGTGTGAAATAAGTTTTAGATATGGACATTGACCAAAAGGAGGTTTATTGACCATGTTTATTTTAAGATTCTAGGGTTTTAAGCTAAGATAGAAAAGTGGTTTGACTTATTATTTGAGGTCTAAGGCTTCTTAATATGTTGAATTATCTAAATGGGTTGTCAAATCATTTTTCATAGAGATTTGAAAGTTTGTGTTTTTCAAGATATTCAAGTTTTTGTCAAGATAAAAGCCCAATTGGCTTGTAGTTTATAAAGTATGTTACATAGGATGAGCTAGGTGATGAAAATTGGTGTGCTTAAGAGGGAATATGAGATTACTCTAAATATTAATTTTCAAGTCCTAAAGATGTGTCTAATAAAAGTTTTGTGCTATGCAAGTTCCAAGTAGGGCTACAAGGAGTCTAGACAGGCCTAGTGTGAAGACTTGGTGTTTTTACTTTGTTTCTCCAAAAGAACAAGGTATGCATTATTAAAGGATAGTTATCAAGTTTTTTAGTGCATGTTTCTTGTTTTTTGAGTGGTATGAAGTTCAATTGGTGTTTTTTGAGATGGCTTGAGAGAGAAGGCTTGTAAGCTTATATGGTGGTTCTTCATTATGTATGGAGATCTGAAGATGATCAAGAGGTGAAATGGCTTAGAAGTATTAGGGGGAGTCCCTCTTAGATATTTTTTGGTGAGTTCCATCAGATTTTAGTGCTTTGTGTGTTCTTTTTGTATTGGTTATAGTGCTTGGTTGAAGAAGAGTGTTGGCTTGTTGCAAGATGAAGGTGTCAAGGCAAGAAGATGTAATCTCAAGGTAATGGGAAGCTTATAATATATTTATAATATGGTATTTTCATATTATTAATATTTTTAGGTCCTCAAGATTAGTTTTTTCCCACTTTTTCATTGTGTCAAAGGGGGAAAAAGTTCATGTTTAGAGAGTGCTTGAAGAGAGAGGACGGTGAGCTGTTTGATGGGTGTTGACATCAATGAAAAACGGGGAGATTATTGGAGATTTGTAAATGATGTCATGGTTATGTCATGGAGGTTTTTTGATGAGTGGATGAAGTTCTTTGATAGCCTAAGTGATAATGACAAAGTGTGCAATGTGTTTGTCCTAGTATGTTTGAAGAAGGCCTAGTTGATCTTCAATTTTGCATGGTTAGAGATGTTTAGGGATGAGTTTGAGGTATTTATCATGTGTAAGGGGTCATATAAAATTTAAATGGTGATTATAGATCTTGTGTGAATAATTGGATTCTAGTTGGTTGATCATTATTTTCATCTAAAAATTTTAGGTCTAGTGCAAAAAAATTGAGTAGGCAGTTTGTTGATGTCACCATTGCCACGTATGGATGAGTCAAGGGGAGTTGATATTATGGTTATGATAACATTAGTCCTTAGTTATTATGTTATATAATTTAGGTCATGTGATTAATAATTATTAAATATATTCAAGTGCAAATTTGGGATCCTAAGAAGTTTGACAGTGTTTTTCCATCCTTAAGCCAAATTTGCATGTGGCAAGAAAAGCTGAGTAAACATTTTAATGTAGTCATATTTTGCACATGTGGTAGTTTCATAAGGATTTGATCATATGAGTTTATTAAAATTTGAGCTTATTTGATTTAATCTAAATTTTAGATCATGAAATGAAGCGTGTCAAAAGACATGCATGACGAAAGTTGGCCTTCCAAGCAGGTTTTGACATAGTTGGCTCTATAGAAGAGAAATCTAAGTGAGAAGATTAATGGAATTATATCTTAGAAATATGAAGGATTCAGGATAATTTTGGTACATGGATGGATTCCTCTTTTAAATGAGAACATATGGTGAAAATTTTAGCATATAATATTGATCATAACAAAAGATATATCTATCCAAAGTTGGCCTTCCAGGCATATTGAAAGGGTCCCCATACTTAATCAATTGCACAAGAGGTAAAGATCGACCATGTCTCAAGGAGATCAATGGATTGAATTTGATCCAAGATGTTAGGGAGTTTTGAGATGGAAAGAAGTGCATATTGTTTAACAACTAATCAAAGGTAAAGGATATAGAACAACGGTGAGCGCATGTTCATACTGATCAAGATCTATACTGCATGGTAAGTCAAAATGGTCAACCTATTCAATGTTTAGAAAAGTTAAAGTTAGAATTACTCCCATGGATATTGATAGATCATGATTGAACAATATAGGTGAGATCATGAGATGAAGGTAAGTGGTTGAGGTTTAACCGTGGCCATTTGCATTTAAATATTTGAATTATGTAAAGGGAAAACCAATGCTCAGTAATTTGTCCATATCTTTCAATAGAAGATGAATTTAATGGTGATGTAAAAGGAAAAATTGTAGAGGAATCAAATGTGAATAAATTAAACCTTGTTAGGTGGTTTGAAATTTTTTATATTCAAAGATATTTTGCTCCAAATTTGATTTTGTGTTCAATTGTGTTTTGCAAGTGACCCGAGAAGGATAATTGAGCATGTGTTGATGTTGTTTCGATGTTTCATGATGAATTAACTATTTGGGAGTGTTGTATACTCCATGAGGATGATTTGTATGGTTTTTTTAGGTTTGAACAATTGATATTATATATGAACAAAGGTGAAGAAATTGACTATGTGTTTGTTCATAATGTTACTATGCACAAGGTCAGTGTTTGAGTTGATTAAGTGTACACAGATGTGAGCAAAGATGACTATGATCATTTACAAATGTCTTAGGGGACATAAAGAGTGGAAATATGTATTTAAAAGTGGTTATGTGTTTATTTTTTCCTTGAGGAAGTGTTATTTGAGTGAATAAGTCTCCATATGACCTATAAGAGCTACAAGGGCCTTATTAAAAGGTATAGTTGCTTAAATGTAACCCATAGAAGCTATTGCTGACCTATGATTGTGTAATTGAGCCATGTATTGGTATGAGATATGACTTAAGGATTAAGGAATACCTAATTCTTGACCAAGAAGTTGTTGACCATGAAAGCTCTATAAATAGTGAAACCAAATATGATGGTTTCAAGACTTGTATGTGAGAGAGTTAGAGAGCGAATGAAAGCAAAGGAGAGTGAGTGTTCCCATCTATTGGGTTGATGAGTAGAGAAGATTGAGGATTATATGTATGACATATAGGTCATGTATTTGAATACCAAATAGTGCTCTTAAAGGTTGGGCATGAGTGAAGAGGTCTAGAGTGATCCAAAAGGATGTTTTGGATGTCTTGAGAATGAGCAACAAATAACTAGTGTCTGTGAGAGCTTGGTGGCTAGATTGAGAGACTAATCAAAGTGTGGATAGTGTATATGACCATTTTTTCATGTGGTGATAGATTTGTTATTATGAAGGTGATGAGTGATAATCATAGTTCCATAATCAAGTGTTGAAGACATCAGTTTAAAGGTGGAGCTGTTCATAGGTGTTGTTGTGATAGCTCAATGTAGACACTATAAATCTGTACACGATGGTTCCAAATGTCATACTAACCCCTATGTTACCCCTTTATCCCCTTAGGACCATTTTATGACCTTTTAACTACCAAACATAAGTTAAAATGGCTAATTCTACCATTTTAAATTTTCCCTCTTGACCACCAATGGTCGACCCTTAACTAGTGATGGTTAGCCTCAACTACCAATGGTCATCCCTCTACCACCTCAAGAGTTAACTTTAACTCAAACTCCATTTTTATTTTTTATTAATAGCTTCTTTAGCCATCCACATAATCAATGCATGTTAGGCTAATTTTAGACAACTTGTTGAGTACCTTGTTAGACCTATTATTTCACCATTCCATTTCCTCTATATTAAGAGAGGAAAAGAAGGTGAAAGAAGATCAGAAATTATTATTTAAAGCTTCTTCTACATGTAATTTTCTCACTTATGATGAATCCAAGGAAAGCTTCTAGTGAACTAATGACCATGACAGAGACCAAAAGTGTTATTGTAACTCATTAATCAATAGCCAAAGTATCGTCACTCTACCATAATTTTTCTAGGTTCCATAGTAAGTTTTTAGTCAACCTCTACATTCTTCAGACTAGCATCCCATGAAAATCTATGTATCTATATTTTCTATCAATTCAGTAATTATCTCTCATATTATTTCATTACTTCTATCAATTCCTCTTTGAGACCCTCCCATCTCACTTTTTGGTGTTAGAGTTTTACAACTTCAAGCACTTCCTCTCTTACCCAGAACCATCCAAACACCTAATACCTGAACTCGATACCTCATAATAATACCCTCTACCTCAAAAATGATATCCAATCTAAATTTACCCTCTAGAACCATTTTGAAATATTCTTAACCAGACTCCTTTTACCCAAGCCAAATCTAAAAGTAACCATTGATGATCACCTAACCATTGATGGTTTGACCCTAACCATTGATGGTCACTAACCACCGATGGTCACTTAACTGCTGATGGTTTACCCCTAATTGTTGATGGTCACTATGTGTCATTTATCAACAATAAGCTAATTTGACCTATTAGACCCTAACCAAAAATCCATCTTTTGACTTTTTGTCTTATCTCAAAACATCAACCTATTTTCTAAACCATGTCTGATTTATTTAGCATTGATATCTAATCATATACTGCTATAATTAGTCAAATTCAACACTTCTTACATTTAATTTTAGTATCTTTTGTTATTTATGTAAGCAATTTATCTTTCATTTTTATAACTTAATCATTTAAAAGTGTGGATTAATAGCCTCCTTGGAAGCCTATGCTTTTTAGATCTAGCTTGCTAGATAATCTACCCAACTACCCAACTAATCAACCATTTATTTAGTGCTTTCTTATCTACAAATCATTCCTCCCCAGACAAAGAAGAGTCTCCATAATCATCTAGATCAATGCGCACATAACATATCAGGTTTTTCTACCATACCCTCCTCAAATTTCTTCTCTCTTACTTTAAATAAAATAATTTAAATTTTACTGAAACATTCTGGTATGCTTGATGGGACCCTTGAGTCTTTTCTTGGGTTCATAGTTTGTATCTAGGTGCTTTTATTCTTGTTTTATGCTCATATAATGAAATCAAAATTTCATTTTAGGCTTAAAATTAACTTGCATACATTATTTGCTTGCATGTTTAGCTCACATAGCTTAATTTAAGAAAGTAAGTCAATCATAGCTTCACTTTTATCACACACACAAGACTAAACCACTTACACCTAATGAAGCATCAAAAATTTCACATAAGGCCTGACTAAGATTTCATAACCTATCAGTCACCTTTCCTCAACTATCATACTTGGATTTCATCACCAAGGGGAGAACCAACTCAGTTATTTGGCTGAGTATAATATCTACCAATCGGTATATCTTGGCTAAACACCTGACACCCTTATCATTGCGGTGTGTGAAGTGATGAGGTAGGCCCCAATATCAATCCATGTACCAATTTCTAACATAGATACCTTTGAGAGCCTAAACTACCTGAAACTATTCATAAAATTCTTCTTTAGTACCTATTTTGTAAACCAAGTTGAGTCACACAATTCTTAAAGCATAAGTCATAAGCTACAAGAGAGACTAAAAAAAGAACCTCAAGATTTAACGTGCTTTAGTGTGTGTTTCATTTCCTTGACTTTTTTTGTCTTCTCTTTGTTTGAGTTGTGAAATTAATTGTATCTTCCTTTTTCCCTTATTTACATGGTTTTAAATAGGCAACAACTAAGAAACCAAGTAAATCATGATCCACCTCCTAACCACTTATCTTCTTCTTCTTCATCATCCATGGAATATATCTTTGAAGTAAAAGGTTCTCCCAATCCTTATGCAAGTTCTAGTTTCCCTCAGACATTTACCCAAGGGGATACAAACTTCATCACCTTTTTGGATAATAATGTTATGGCCCTTCAACATTACCTCAGCACCAAGTATCACTGTACCCCTACTTTAGTTTCACCTATGGATCTACCTTATGGAATGCTATCCCACCTTATGGGTGACACCTCTATTTCCACCATTTCCACCTAACCCTTAGCCACCTAAGAATATTATTTTACCAATAATAACTCTAATACCACCATTCAAAACCAATCCATCCAACCTACCAACACCCAAACACCTTCCACCCCAACTAACAAATCTTCTGACATAGGAGCAACCCAACCTTTGGCCACCTATACCCCACTCACCATGTGATTACCCTCTGATAGTTTTACTACACATCCTCTTCCTATCTCTAACCCACTAACCACCATTCCTTTCTAAATCTTGGTAGTTTAAATACCTTATACCCTTCCACCCTTAGTACTAAAGTTACCACCTATCCTCTACCTATCAACCCAACCATACCTCCAACCCAATCCACATCAACCACTCAATAGGTGCCAATTTCACCAAACTTGAGATACATCCCTAATCCACAAGGGTATGTACTTCTACCTTCTACCCAACCACTTATCTCCACATATCTATATGTGGCATCATCCCAACCACATGTGTCTACATACCAATATGCGGTATCATCTCAACCTTCCACTAGCTATCTATATGTTACACATACCCAACCTCAACGAAATGGACCTTATAACTTTAGAGGTGCACAACCACAAATTGATCTAGTAAATATGTTAATGGATAAAATGACTACTTTAGAGTCATCTATTTCTGGTGCCCATAACCTCTTATCATACAACCAAATTTGTAATGAACTAATTCATCCATCCATCCCCATTCAACCTTATCCTCCTCAATGGGAACTTTCAAAAATTTCAAAATTTTAGATCAAAGGAGACCCTCAACATCTGAGATCATTTAGGCATTCTTGATATTTGATTGCCTATGATGACACTCTCCTTATTCTCACCTTTCTCATGTCTCTATTTGGTCTGGCACTAGGTTGGTACAATGCTATTACAAAGCACTCCCTCTTTTCTTTTACCCAACTAGCTCAAACCTTCTTAGACCACTTTTTTATAAACATCTGTAAGAAGGTTTCCATCATTGATCTCTACTCCATTTTGTAATTTTATGACGAGTCCATTGCTGATTTTTTAGCCCATTAGAAAATTTTGATAAACTAACTCTCTTTCTCTCTACCCCAACCTGAATTAATTGATATTTTTGATCAGGCTTGTGCTAACACTTTTCCTCCACTTTATGGGTTTAGAGTTTTAAGACCTTTGATGAGGATTTTACCATGGCACAAAAATTAAGAATAAGGCCATTGATGAGGGGAAGTTAAAACTGAGAAACAATAATTCCAACTTCAAATCAAATGAGGCTTCCTCCTCTAAACCTAATAATTAAACTAACACTAACACCAAAACTAAGGGAACCATAAATGCAGTTATCCTTAAAACTACTCATCTAATAGTTGTCAACCAACCAAACTCTTCCAATTATTCTAATAAAAAAACTAGAAAAAAATTGTAAAAAAAATGTAATTTACTCTGTTAGGGGAGTCATATGCTTCGATCTTGTTGGCCAATTTTGGCCTACATACATAACTTTATCCTAAAGGGGCCAATTATAGATTAAAATAAGGTCTAGTGTTGTAGAGGCCCAATGGATATGTAGAGTGCTTAAGATAAGCCTAAGAATGCAGGGGATCCATCTAGTTCTTCATTATGTTCATCCAGATAGGTCTAATGGCAAAAAAATTAAAAGTAGGTACTTTGTTGATGCCACCATTGCTATGTGTGGATGATTTAGAGAAAATTGGTTATATGGGTTTATTCACATTTGTGCCAAGTTTATATGTGCAAAGTTTCAAGTCCTCCACCAAATCATATCAAAAGTTATGGAGAATCAAAGTTGGCCTCTTAGCCAAATTCCATTATTTTCCCATAGCCATTTTTAGAAAAGTGCAAGCAGATCCAACTGGGCATATTCAAAAAGTCATATCTTGCACATGTAACACTCTCAAGAAAAAGTGATCACATGGGTTTTTTCAGCTTGGTCCTTAGTTGCTACATGTTAAGTTTCAGATCATGCGATGGAACATGAAGAGAGATATGCTTAATCAAAGTTGGCCTTCCAACTAGTTTGAGTCCTTTTTCTATGACTGGCACATGGAAATCATGAAAAATTACATAGAGGATGCATTTATAAAGCTCCTAAGATAGATAGATCAAAAAGGTTTGTTCCTTGTAGTGTAAGGAGCATTTCTTGAAAGTTTGGTGCCATAATGATTCCTTCACTTCAAGTTATGAGCTTGAAAAGTTGATCAAAAAAAGGGAAATGTTCATGTAAACATCAATTTCAAGCTCCAAAAAATAGTTGTTAAAATTCAAATGGTGGGCCTAGGTAAATAAAATGGTGCACATTTCATTGTACTAAGTAGATCTACAGTGTGATTCATGGTTAAATGGTCAACAAATCTAGGGGACCAATAAAAGGCTGAGCTTGAAGGAGAAGATCCCAAAGATCTATGATCCATATGCAATCAGATATTGGATCCAATGGAGTGAAATAGGGTCAAAAAATCAATAGATTTAACTCAGATTACCGATGACCAATAAGCAAAAGTGAGCCTAGAGCATTCTTGATGAAGGTCGGTCAAGTAGTTCTCGACCCAGGGTAAAATAAAAGCAAGGGATTCAAGTTTGGTTTAACTTGAGATGATAGAAATATAGAACTAATCTTGAATAAAAATATATAGGTGGAAATTTATTGATTAAATGGGACCAAGTATTGAGCAAAGTGTTATATGTATAAAATTATAGGAAAACCAATATTTTTAAATTGGTTTTTGTATATAGTTTTTTTAGTTCAAGATCTAAGGCATAGAGTAGATGCGTGATTAATGAAAGGACCATCTTGAGCCATGCCTTCAACAAGATGCTTCTCAAATTAGATGTGGCATGTCCTTAATGATTTGAAGATCTGAGGATTTTATCCTCATGGTGAAATAGAGTGGGGGATGATGTGGAAGATGGATATGATCAAAGTAGTTGGATCATTCATTTCTTCATGGGTTTTATTCATTGACATAAATCATGGTGAATCATCATTAAAAACAAGCTCTTATCTTCTAGTGCCACTCGTATGCCAATGAAAATATCCAAGATCATTGAGATTAACACAAAACAACTTATCCATGATGGATTAGTATCGATCTTAGAAAATTAGGTGGAACACTCATTGGGAAAAGGTGGTAGCTCAACAAATTATCTTAGACAGCTTATGGATAGATGCAAGAATCACTCTCTTCCATTCCTCTATATAATCCCTTTATTTCCCTTTAGAAAAGGTTCTTAGATTTCTAATTTTTTGAGAAACTGCTCTCTCTTAGACTTTAAAAGCAGGCTTTTCAATTTTGATTGTGACTCTCTCTTTCCTGTAAGAGTAGAGACTCTCAATTCATAATGATAGACTCTATCAAAATTGTATGAAAAAAATCTTGAAGCAATAAAGATTTCCCTTACCTATCTTACCTATTTGAATTGTGTTTAGTAAAGTATGTGCACTATTATATTGTGAGGGAGAATGTTTCATGCTTTTGGTCCTTCTTTCTTACTCATTTTTAAGTGTCTTGAATCTAGTTACATGTTTAAGTTTGTGTTATTTATATCATTAATAAAAGTTATTAATGATTCTTATAAATCGTTTCTACCTTCAATTATGACTTCTTGAACCTAGCTTATGAAATACTCATGCAACTAGCTGGGTTTGTGAGATTTTGTGAACCAGTATTTTCTTATGATTCTTTAGTGTTTACTCCATACATATGAGATCATCATTTAAATTTGATGCATCACCCTTTTAGCCCTCTTAATAACCCTTATAAACCCTTCTAACCCTTTTCTTTATGAAAAATAGTTTAGGTAAGCATCAAAGAGGAATGCACCTACTCTGAAGGTTCAACCCTATGATAGGTGACCCACAACCTAGGGTTGTCCCAATATTACATCTCAATTAGGGGAAGCCTGAATAACATCTCTTAAGGGTGCAAGTTAAAGTAGTAATAGTTTATGGCATGATCGATGGGACACACACCATAAATACATTGAATAAGATTGATTAAGTTTGATGTTGGTTTGGTCAATTTATAGTGGTGATATCTACATGTAACAATATCTAGTAACTCTAAGCTATAAAGACTCCAAAAGGAAGATTCAACATTCTAGTAGCAGAGCAATAACTTCATCTCATGCCAAAGGTGACAACAAGGTTGGCTTCAAGAGATATTATTTTTGAATTTGTTGAACTACCTTTAAATTTTGTTAAGAGATTAAGGTTTCTTAATACTCTCCCATACATAGGAAACCCTTTTTCTATACCAATTTCAAGGCCTACCTTTACAAATAGACCTTTTTTTCCCTATTTTCAATACCATGATTCCCCAAATAGCTTTCCCATTCATGGGTTTTAATGGACAAAATCCTTTGAACCTACCACAATATGACCCTATGCTAGTAACGACCCTCAAAAGTGTCCCTTACTTCATAAGAGACCAAGCTACAACTCATAATGAGCACCTCGTGGACATAGCCATTTTTGGTAATATCCATAATCTCACGGTGGAAAATATAGCCATCAGATTGCTAGCTGTATCTTTTAAAGGTAAGGCCTTAGAGTAATACATATGCCTATCTTTCAATTTTATCCAATCATAAGACCAACTAGGGGAAGCCTTATGAAAAATATTTGTGGACAAAAGTGGCCATTTGTCACTTATGGAGAAATTGACTACAATCAAAAGGGCCCCTTATGAAGTCATGTAGGAGTTCAATACCAGATTCTAAAAGACTTGGGATAGAATCCCAATTTATGTCAGACCAAACCCTAGTTTTGCATTCTTATACTATTTAAAGGCCCTAGATAGTGATACACCAATGATGATTCAATCCATGGGAAGAAGTTTATTTCCAGATGCTTATGCAGCGGCCATTAAATTTGAAAACTATCTAGTTCAAACTGGGAAACTTACTCCTAAACCACCAATGCCCATGTTCTTAAGAATTAGACCACCTCCTATTATAATTCCCCCACTAGAAGTTGTTCTCCCAACACCAATAATTGATGCTATACCCTCACTTCAGCTAGAAAAGGCTTTAACTAGCAGATCTAGTAATTCCTTAGACAACAAGGAACTTTAAGAGCTTAAAAACATGTTCTAATCCTTTGGAAATCAACTGGTCAACATGAAAGGGTAGTAGGCCCAGTATAATATGCCTTATCAAGGTTCATATCAGCCAAAATGGCAAACTTTCCAAGCAAATAAACCACCTTATAGAGGGAACTACCAAGGCCAAAGTCAAAATCAAGGACAAGGACAACATGGATACAATAGGAAGAATAACTACTATCCTAATATTATGAACACTTCCAATACTTTGTTCTAGTTCAAAATAATGTGGCTCAAGAAGCTGAAGGTACCATGCCTTAGAATCAATGTTTTGGACAATCCATTATTCCAACCATTGATTTCACCCAAGGATTCAATGATCAATGGTAACAAGCTGATAATTTTGGGTACAATCAATCTCTCATGACCCAAAATGTGGATGTACCTATGATAAGCAAGCCAAATTATCCTCAACAAAATTAGAACCCTGATCAAGGCCTAAGCCAGTTAGGTGCCATAATCATAAACTACAAGCAAGAAGAGTGCTATGCACTCAACTAACAATCTAGTTCTAGCCAAGCTTATGTTCCAATGACTACAAAAATTAGATTTAAAAGAAGGAATATGGATGGTAGTTAGGAACTAAGCAAGGAACCTCCTACCATTACTCCTTTAACATGCAAGCTTGTTGTACTTGCTCTTATTTCAAAGGCCCAATAGTTCCAAGGGGTTAGAATCAGAAGGATGTCTTAGTCCCTCAAATTTCACTAGTTAAACAAACAATAGTGGTGGCTCCTAAAGCACAAACAAAGGTTGGTGGGTCACCAATCAACATTATTAAACAAATGAAGAAATCTAATATGATTGTGCCAATGTGGTATGTGATATCCCTGCCTAGCCAAATGGACATCCTTCAAGAAGGTTTGTCTAAAATCAATGTCTCAATAGTTACAAAAAAACAACCAAGCAAGGTGAATGAAGTCCTCACCAATATAGCTAAAATCTCTATTGGAGGATAGTCAGGTAAAATAACCAAACCTTCCCCTTTTATATTTTAGTGATCATTGGCAACTCTTTGGTGCATAGTTATTTGGTAGACAATGGGGCTAGTACCTCAATGATTCTAAAAGCCATAATTGACCATCTTGGCCTCAAATATGAGCCATAGATGAAGGGAGTTATACAAATTGATGGAACTTCAACCAAGACATCTAGTAACATCAGGGGTTTGAATTTGACCTTTCATGCTTTCCCAAGTGTGTCAGTGGAATAAGATGTGTTGTTCTTATATGTTCCTCCCCATTTTTCTCTATGTTTATCTAGGGAATTCAAAACAAATATTGAGGTATTTCTTGAAGTAAATTGGCCGTACATGACATTCAAGACTAGGTATGGGACCAAAGTATCAATCAAGGATAAACCCATTGCATATGTATACACTAGAAAACTGCATACTTATAGTTTTTGATGACTAAATGCCTCGAGACCCCCTAAACCTTGTCAAGCCTTAAAAAAATCCTCTTAACCCAATGAAATAATTATTCTCCTAGTCACACAATGTTATTCAAAATAACTATTTGAAAGTACTATTCAAAAGTACTATTCACCATCACTATTCACTATGGGACCTACTATCACTATTCATGATGCCATGGCATGTGACATGGCAAGTGACATGGCAAAGTGACATGACATATGACATGGCATGTGACATGGCAAGTAACATGGCATGTGACATGGCAAAGTGACATGGAATGTGACATGGCATATGACATGGAAAGTGACATGGCATGTGACATGGCAAATGACATGGCTTGATGTGGGACACCATACCCCACTTGGGACCCTTTCCCAAAGTACCTAATGACCTCATGTAAGTATCACAAGGACCCCCCATTGAAATGTGGAAAATTTCCCCTTAAGGGGTCATTATTCAACATATATTTTGTCTTCCCACATGAAATTTGACTTCAAAAATAGATACCTACCTCTTTAAGACTTTGGGAAAGACAAAAGGCACCCATTTTTGACCTTTTAGCCCAAATGGAGGCTCACCAACCCAAATAGAAGACTTTCCAACCCAAATGGGAATCTCCACCAACCTCACCTTGGAATTTTCATCCCCCACATAGAAAATGATGCCACATTTGGTGTGCCACCCCTGTAAGTGCTTGTGTGAAAGCAAGAAAGGATGGGGAGAAGTCTTTAAGCCTCATTCAAACCCATGTGCATGATTTCCATTAAAACTTGGAGACTCACCAACCCACATGAGAATACTCACCCACCTCACCTTAACTAAATCATGATCCCACTTGGATAAATTCAATTGATTCACTATTCCTCTATTTTGGCATGTTTCTTCACACAAACATGCTATAAATACCCCCTCTCCTTCACCCAAGGTTAAGTGGCAAGTTAGTCTTTTGTTCTTAGCATATTTCTAAAAGTTTTTTTGGAGGAGGTCATCATATTGGAGTTCATCATCATCTTGGAGGAGAAAATATCAAAGCAATGAAACTCTACTAAAATTGATTCAAGCTTCATCAACATTCAACCATCATCAACATCTTCAAGCTATTTCAACAACATTGAGGTAATTTACTTTGTTTTGTAATTTCAGTTCTTTATTTATTTCCCTTTGGCTTTATATTTTCTTAACCTCCATACTATTGAGCCCTTGACCTCTTCCTCTTTATCCCATTCATACCATTTAATTCCTTTGGCTACTTCCATTTCATTTATCCCCTTTATCCCATTCACCTCTTTACCTCATTTACCTCTTTTCCCTCTTTGCTATCTTTACCTTTCTTTTTCCTTTGCCATATTTACTTATTTGCCTAATTTATCTATTAATCTCTTTGTATAATTTTAGACTTGACCATCTACCCAAACCAAAAAAATAATCCTTTTGACCCTCACCACTTTACCAAACCAAAAACCATAACCTTTACCAATTTTTAGCATTAGTATTAATTAAACTATTGCGTTCATTTAGTTATCTTTTACAAAGCATTTAAATTTGTTGTATCAAATTTAGTTATTTTCTATTTTAACATAATTTATTTGTTATTTTTATGTAAAATCTACTTCTTTTATCATTCCAACTTAAGTATTTTGAAGAAGGTGGATTGACAGCTTCTAGAAAGCTTTTGCTTCTAGGATCTAGCTCACGCTAGGCAATCCACCTAACCACTTGTCTAAAAAAAAAGTTTTTATGGTAGTGTTTTATTATTTTAAGGTATTATTCCTAAGACAAAGAAGATTTCTCCATAATCATCTGGATTCAACACATGCACTTTAACATGTATTCTTCCACACCCTTCATAACTAGTTTATACTTTTCACACTTAGGGAAAAAAAATAGATAGAAATATTTTGGCACACCCAGTGGGACCCATGATTTTTATTGGGTTCATATATGTTTTAGGACATTTATAATTGCATTATTGAAATTAATTTAGTTTCATTATAGGAAAATTAAGCTTTCCTTCTTACTTAATAAAAAATATAAACTCAAGTTTTAGATGCATTTTTAGAAAAGTTAAAGTTTATTTTCCTTGCATCTTTAAAATAAATCAATTAATTACTTTGTATATAAGCAACTAAACACGGAATTAAACTAGAAGTAATAAGTAACTAGAATTTAGAATCAACAAAGAATAGATGATACGAGAAACAATACAATCTGTATTAACACTCTTCTAGAAGGAAATACAATGAAGAAATCAAACTCTTCCCACACCTCTTGGGTGTCTAATAATTCTCTCTCAAGAGTTATCTCTCTCTCTCACACAATCAATTACAACCAACTCAATCATAGAGTTGTTCCCTCCAGTGACAATCAACCCAATATTTGTTTCACACACACACAAGCAGATCTAACTGACCTTGCTTACCATGTAGATTTCCCTGATCTTGCACACCTACAGATCTAACTGATCTTACACTTGGAAGGATCTCGTCCTTGTCCTTTACAAGTCCTTGACCTTGTCCTTGATTACAATATAGCCCCATGGGTATCTTAAATAGATCCCAAGCAAAAAATAATTAGAAAAGTGGACTCAAGACTAAAATTAGTCTTTTACATGCAAACTAACTGTTTGTCTAAATTTAGAATAGTTCTAGAATGCACAAATGATCGACGTCAGTTCCTATCTGACCGATGTCAGCCAACTATAACCAATGTCAGTTACTATGTGCACTGAAGATGACTGATGTTGGTTGGCCTATCGACATCAATTACTCTGTAACTCAGCAACCTCCATATTTACATTAGTGAAGCTTTTAGCTCCACAACTTAACAATCTCACACTTGGAGATAAATAGATGCACCTGTACTTGTACAATAACATCCTCTAATTTGTTTCTAGCTTGTATCCCCATCTTCAAGTTCAGTCTTGAAGACCAAAAAAAGTTGAATGAAGATTCAACTTCTCCTTTGTTCTTGGCTTTGTTAACATATCAGTAGGGTTTATATCCTTGCTAGCCTCTATGACTACAACAACCTTTTGCATCTCTGAAATCTAGCTAACCGCCATTCCACCAATAGTGAAAACATATCCTTTGGCACTTCTCCTGCCATCCAAGTCACCTACCATATCCAAACCTACATACCCATGTAGAGAAGTGCTTGACCCTACATAGCATAAATACCTGCTATTGGGCCCTCTCAGATATTTAAAAATCCACTGAACTGCTTTCTAGTGCTTCTTTTCTGAATTGGCCATAAACTTGCTGACAACTCCCACTGCTTGGGCAATATCAGGTCTAGTACATACCATGTACTCTACCTCATCATGTGATTTAGGACACTGTTCATAGCTTAACTTGAACTATCCAACCATAGGTGTGCTTACCAGTTTTGCATCCTGCATATCAAACCTCTCCACTACCTTATTCACATAATCCTCTGAAGACAAAATCAACCTGTGACTTTCCCTGTATCTAGAAATACTCATGCCAAGGATTTTCATTGCTCCTCCTAAATCCTTCCTGGCACATGTCTGAGCTACTTTTACCTTTAGCTCAGTAATTCCTTGCATGTGTGACCCTGCAACAAGCATATACACTACATGCAGTAATAAGATAATGTAGCTATCATTATCCAACCTAGTAAAATAAACACAATGGTCACATTGACATTGACTAAAGCCATGCTTTGTCATATACCTGTCAAACCTATACCACTATCATGGAGCTTGCTCAAGACCATATAACCTAGCCTTCTGTCTCACCTATCCATTCTCTCCTTTCTTTAACCTATAAATCCATTCATCTTTCAGTGCTTTCTTTCCAGCTGGCAACTCAACCAAATCCCACATTTGGTTCTTTTCCAAGGAATCAATTTCCTCATTCATGCCATGCTCCCACTATTTCCTAGATTCTACTTGCATTGCCTCTTCAAAACTTCCTAGTTTTCCACCATTAGTGAGCAACAAGTAGCATAAAGTAAGAGAATAATGAATTTGAGGCTTACTTACCCTTTTAGACCTCCTTATGGGTGTTTGAGACTCATTGATAGCTTGATGTCTGCCCAAATTTCATTTTAACAGTGACCAATGTCGATCATCTCTGGCCAACCTCAGTTTACACTTGACCAATGTCGATTCCACCTGATCACCGACGTCAGTTCCTTGACTGACATTGGTGTCCACCTACCTGACATCACTGACTTTGGTCTCCATCAAACTGACATCGGTTCCTCCCTGATCACCGACATCAGTTTCCTGAATGACGTCGGTCTCTGTGTTTTCCTATGAGTGATGATTTTTACCTGTGAGCTCATTTTGGATCATAAACTTATCTAGATCAACATTTCCCTACTCAAAATTATTCAACCTCTTGAGCTGATCTCTGTCCATCATATTTTCCTTGAAAACCAAGGCTTTCCAGTTCTTAAATGTGTCAAAAACATTTGACTTAAGAACATGTATTCCCTTCTCACTCATGTGACCAAGCCTACAGAGCCACATCTTTGTATCTACATCTGAAGTAGATAAAATAGAAGGAGAATAAGTAATACAAGTAGATAGATAAAGTGTACCTACTTTCTTACCTCTTGCTAATACAAGTGCACCCTTGGAAACTTTCCAAGATTTTGCTGTGAGAGTTACTGTGCAACCCTCATCACCTAACTTTCCTACAAAAATTAGACTCTTCTTCAGGATGGGACCATGCATGACATCATTCAACACCCATATGTTGCCAGTCTGTAATTTTAGCTGCACTTTTCCTTTGCGAATAATTTGACAAGGCTTACCATCCCCTAAATAAACTTTTCCAAAGTCTCCATGGACATAATCATGAAAAAATTCTCTATTTGAGGTTGCATAGAAAGAGGCACTAGAATCTAAAACTCAAGATTCTACTTTATCCAAGGAAAATGTAAGAGCATCCTATGCAATAATACCTACATCATTTGCTTCTTTATTTCCTTCATGCTAATCTTCTACCAACCAACAATCTTTTTTTACATGCCCTTTCTTTCCATAATTCCAGCAGGTTATACTACCATACCTAGATTTGGATCTACTGCCTATCTCTGACCTTGATTTCCCTTGCTTGCTCTTCTCTCTTTTCCATCCCCTACTTTCAGCACTTAAAGCATTACCTAATGATTCCCCTGTGCTTTTCCTGTGAATTTATTCATTTAAGATTACGCTAACAACATCATCAACTTTCAAGATATTTGAAGCAGACACAATATTACTAACTATCATTACCAAGCTATTCCAACTTTCAGGTAAAGAGCATAAGATTAAGAGAGCCTTAATTTCATCATCAAAAACTATTTTGACTGAATTTAACTGGTTTACAAAATCATGGAAATCACTAAGATGACTATATACCGATCCACCTTCCAACATTTGCAAATTAAATAATTGCTTCATAAGAAATATCTTATTTGAAGCTGAGGGTTTTTCATATAAATTTGCCAAATATTCCATTAACTCTACCATTGTCCTTGCTTGAAATAAGTTGGAAAACATAGAAGCTGCCAAGGTCAGCCTTATAGCTCCTAGAGCGTTTCTGTCAAGAACCTTCCATTCTTCATCTTGCATACCTGTGGGCTTACTTGAAACCCCACCCAATGGTAAGTACAAATCTTTCTGATATAGATAATCTTCTATCTACATCTTCCATAATTGATAATTCTTGCCATTGAATTTCTTCATTCTTAGCATACTTTCTTCTGCCATTGCTTTACTCCCACTCAAATAGAAACCCCTGTGAGTGACCTATAATCAACAAACACTAACCTGCTCTATCGCTTGTTAGTGATCCTAGCTCTGATACCACTTGTCAAGAATCTAGAGCACAAAGCTCTAATGCCACCTGTTAGGATCCTGTAGCGCACTCTGATACCAAATGTTAGTACCTTAGAGCTCAATTGATTACTTTGTATATAAGCAACTAAACATGGAATTAAACTAGAAGTAATAAGTAACTAGAATTCAGAATCAACAAAGAATAGATGATATGAGAAACAATACAATCTATATTAACACTCTTCCAGAAGGAAATAAAATGAATAAATCACACTCTTCCCACACCTCTTGGATGTCCAGTAGTTCTCCCTCAAGAGTTCTCTCTCTCTCTCTCACAATCAATTACAACCAACTCAACCACAGAGTTTTTCCCTCCAGTGACAATCAACCAAATGGTTATTTCACACACATACAAGAAGATCTTCTTGATCTTGCACCTTGCAAATCTAAATGACCTTGCTTACCATGTAGATCTCCCTGATCTTGCACACCTACAAATCTAACTGATCTTACACTTGGAAGGATCTCATCCTTGTCCTTTACAAGTCCTTGACCTTGTCCTTGATTACAATATAGACCCATGGGTCTCTTAAATAGATCCAAAGCAAACAATAATTATAAAAGTGGACTCAAGACTAAAATTAGTCTTTTACATGAAAACTAACTGTTCATCTAAAATTAGAACAGTTCTGGAACGCACAAATGATCGATGTCGGTTCTTGTTTGACCGATGTCAGTCGACTATAACCGATGTCAGTTACTGTGTACACTAAAGATGACCGATGTCAGTTGGCCTACCGACGTTGGTTACTCTGTAACTTAGCAACCTCCATATTTGCATCAGTGAAGCTTTTAGCTCCACAACTTAACACCCTTCATAACTAGTTTATACTTTTCGCACTTAGGGAAAAAAATAGTTAGAAATATTTTGGCACACCCAGTGGGACACATGATTTTTATTGGGTTCATATATGTTTTAGGATATTTATAATTGCATTATTGAAATTAATTTAGTTTCATTATAGGAAATTTAAGCTTTCCTTCTTACTTAATAAAAAATAAAAACTCAAGTTTTAGATGCATTTTTAGAAAAGTTAAAGTTTATTTTCCTTGCATCTTTAAAATAAATAAAAAGAGAAATCATCCTAGGATTAGGACATGCATTTTCATCTTGAATTTATAGATTTTTTATGAATTTAAATAAATCATAAATTTTATTTTGGCTTTAAAATAAACCTTGCAACCATTGTTTGCTTGTTTGTTTCTAATTCACCTACATTAATTAAGCAAAATAAATTAACCGTAGTTCACAAATGTTACACAAATAAACCACTTGCACAAAAAAAACATAAAACTCACTTGAGACAAGGATAAAATAGGATTTAATCACTTAGTGGATCACCTTACCATTTCTCAATTATCATTCTTGGATTTAATTACCAAGGGGATAACCAACTCAGCTCTCTGGTTGAGTATAAACTTTTGTAATCAATATATATTGGCTAATCACTCACACTAATTATGGGATCATGATGTGAAGGGAGTAAGCCCTAAGCACCAAGCCATGTACTTTACCCAATACAAAATTATTCTTTAGTGCCTAAACATAACTTAAAACCAAACATAGACTACCTTGTTTAGGACCTATTCAAGCTGATTTCCCCTTAAAACTTTCTAAGGCATAATCCAAAAGAGAGATAATTAAAACTCTAGGATTTAATGTATCTTAGTGTATGCTTTGATTTCCTTGAATCTTTTATTTTTTTTCTTCTCTTTTGAGGTGTGAGCTTTGTTTCTATCCATTATTCACATAGTCTTTACCAGACTACAAATTGAAGAATCAAACCAACCAACAACCTATTTTCTAATACCTCATCTCCACTATCATGTTTAATGAGGAGATTTCCTATTTTCTCTCTTAGAGATCCTAACTTTTCTAGGATCTTGGATAAAAATCCTTTTGCCTTAAAGTGATACCTTGCATCGCAAGCCACTTATGCTCCCTTACCAGAAATCAACCCAACCTTGTCTACAACCAACCCAATCCCTTCTACAACCAACCCAACCTTGTCTATAACCAACCCAACCTTGTATACAACCAACCTAACCTTACCTATAACTTATCAAGCTCCAAATTCAATCAACCCACAAACTATCAACCTTCACCCGAGCTACCCCCTGAGTTTATTGTAATGATAATAGACTGGATAAATAGATTAGAGTCAAAACTAAGTCATCTATTTCTAGTATCCATAATCAATCAAACCTCACTTAAAACCAACCAATGGCCTATCATCATCCATTTAATTATTATCATGCCCAACCAACAACCTATCAACATCTATCATCTCAATCACTCCAACCTTATCAAAGCTTAGGCCATTTTCCCCGACCATCATATCAACCTCATCCCGCTTTGTTAACCCAATCAATTTCATCACCCTCAACTGATCAACCAACCTATCAACACAACCAACTTTTTAACCTATCAAACCAACTAGCCTCTTCAATCCAACCAAATAACTTACAAATATTTTCACACCCTGCTGTGATAATTGAGACATTGATACACCCTTTTCTGGCCTTTAGTAAACTTACAACTGAAGAAACTATAATAACACGAACCTTAACCAATACACTTGTTGACCAAGAAAAACCTTTAAAAATTTCCTTACAAATCAAAATTAAGGAAGCCAAACAATATTTTTCACTTCCATTTTAGTGAATCAAATCCAACCAGAATCATCTAACACTTGTGAGGTGCACACGATCAATGTTGTTATTGATAAACCTATTACTACTACTTATTACACCCCACTCATTGAAATAAGGGAATCACTTCCCATTCCTTTGGATGAACAAACAAAGGAAGAAACCACTCTATTACTTACACTTGACACCATTAAACCTTCCTCCTCCACCACATACTCACCTACTCTTCCTTTGGAAATCATTCCTTTAGAAGAGGTCACCTTATCCACTCCATCTATGGAAGAAACATCTTCTCTAAATTTTTAACCTTCCTCTAAAAACATAGATGAGGAAACCATTCCCTCTTCTCCACCCAAGGGTTTAAGATTTTAAATAAATGATCAAGTAACCAAACCTATCTGCAAGCCCTTTTCTAGGCTAGTTCAAATCCTAGAGTTCACTTCTCAACCCAATCTCAATAGAGCCACTTTCTGGCATCATCTTTGCCTCCCTTACTAAAATAAACAAGAAACCTTAGCTTCACTTAAATCCACCCTCAAACCTATCACTAACTTAACCCCATCCTTAGATACTCCATCCTTCAAAACCATAAGGGAACCATCCAACCCACTTCTATCTAAAATTGTTAAATACCCTTACACCTCTTTGACCAAACCCATCAAGAATCTAGGAATACTTCTTATTCCTAGCATAACTCACCAATCTTTGAAATTGGACCTAATTCCATCAATTCCATCAAATAAAACTTTGACTAAACCTATTAAAAGGGTGGAATATCCTAAACCATCTTGAAATAGACCCATGCCCCCCCCCTTCTCTTAAAAATTCTACTTCTAAGCCAACCAAGCAAACCCAACCTAACCAATTTACTAAAACCATTCCACAACTAACAACTTCTAGGGTAAAACCTACTCCTAAGAAGGCTCCCACTCTAAAGCCCAAAAATCCTTCACCCCCAAAGCTTTTATTTGAATCCTATTCAACCATTTTACAAATGTTATTGAAAACCTCCTCCTTAACCTTACCACCTCTCATACATTTCCAACCTGTCAAAACTTTTGACCCTTCACATCCTTGACCAAAATGGTTTAATGTTAGCTCAGTCTGTGCATACCATAGGACACTTAGAGGTGACATAGAGCATTGTAAATATCTCTAAGCATTAATCCATAACTTATTTGAGGATAATATGTTATCAGATGAACCTCCCTTAACCAAGATAGCCTAACCTAACCGATAAACTAGAACTACCCCACCACCCATAACTTTTGTAGTGAAAACTAATTTTAGGAAGGCTCCCAAAACTAAAAACCTATCACCTCAACACCTTTGAATGAATCCTATTCAACCATTTTATAAAGGTTGTTTCAAACCTCTTCCTTAACCTTACTACCTATCAAACCTTTTGACCCTATCAAAACTTTTGACCCATCATGCTTGAAACCATCATGGTACAATGACCTATCAGAGTTGTTGCCAGAATCTAGATAATGTAAATGCAATGGAGACGTGATCACATGAGATAAAGAAAGTGCATACCACATAGATGCTAAAGCAAATTGAAATTACATAAGAAGATAAATTGCACAAGATAAAATGGAGAAAACCAAAATTTGATTAACATGACATGGCCAAAGTGAAGAATACATATAGGAGAGCACGAAAGTAACTCCTCCACAAAAGGTGGCCAAGGCACCCCAAGAATAGACTGTAACTCCTCCATGAAAGGTGGTGAAAAGGTGCTAAGAATAGATAAGTAACTCCCATCAAGGGAGTTACTTATGACATTTTTATGACACCTATGACACATCTATGACACACATCTCCACATAAGCTAGCCTATCCCACAAATGTAGGAAAACTCCATGTAAGCACAAGAAATACAATTTCCCTAATTAAAAAATAGGGAAAAATAAAAACCTACACTAATACCCCCCATAAGCACAGCTTAGGTGGGAAGTGTGGAAATATAAAATGGGTCCCGGCAACTAGGCCTAATGAGGTACCCATGTATAAATGCAATCTCCTGTAAGATAGAGAAAAGGAGAAAACCCGTAGGAAAAAACTCCCCCACAAAAGAGAGACATAAAAGAAAAGAAGAGGCTAGAAGGCCCCCTAAAGATGATGCTACTGTAGATGTAGACTACACCCCAAGAAGAGCTCGTAGATGAATGAACTTTCTCTCAGTGACAGGTTTGGTTAAGATGTCTGCAACCTGCTCTGAAGATTGGCAAAATATCAAGTCAATGACCTGACTATGAATAAGATCCTGAATGAAATGCATGTGAATCTCTATGTGCTTGGTCCACTGGTGCTGAACTAGATTCTTGTAAATCTGAATGGTACTCTGGTTATCATAATAAATGATGGTGGGCTACTTGATAGGAATTCTAAACTTAGAAAGTATCCCCTGAAGCCAAATAGCCTCAGTAACTACATTAATAGCTCCCCTGTACTCTACCTCTGTGGATGATATAGCAATAGCATTCTGCTTCTTGCTAGACCAACTAATAGGACCTAAACTTAGAGAGAAACTATAACTAGAAGTGGACTTGTGAGTCTATGAATTGCCAGCTCAGTCTGAATCTGTATATCCAACCAAGTCAACCTCTATGCCAAATCTGTAATGAATCCCATATCTATGTGAACCCTATATGTAATGCAAGATCCTCTTAAAATCTTTCTAATGCAGCTCATGAGGTTTTTGCATGAATCTAGAGATAAGTCCCACTATATGTGATATGTTAGGCCTGGTGTGAGTCAAGTAGATGAGACTACCAACAAGTTGTCGATACCGAGTGGCATCAACCAATGGGAAAAACAATCAACCTCAAGTTTGACTCTTGATAGAAAGGGAGTCAGAGATGGCTTGCAATGAGCCATGTGAAATCAAGCCAATAAGTCAAGAGCATACTTAGGCTATGCAAGAGAAATTCTTAAATTTGAATGTAAGATCTCAATGCCAAGGAAGTAGTGCAACAAACCCAAGTCTGTCATGTCAAATGTATCCTGAAGAGATGCCTTCACCACTGTAATAGCTGATAAAGAACTCTTGATGATCAAAAGTTCATCAACATATAAAACCAAAATTAGGAACAAATCATCTTGTCACAAGAAGTAGACACTGGGGTCAGAATGGCACCTAGTGAAATCCACTGTGAGAAGGAAGGAATCCATTTTGGCATACCAAGCTCGATGGGCCTGTTTGAGGCCATAGATAGATTTCCTAAGTCTGCATACTAAGGAAGAATCTTGAACAAATTCTGGCAGTTGCTACATATAAATCTCCTCCTCTAGGTCTCCATGAAGAAATGCACTCTTCACATCCATCTGGTGCACATCCCAACCATGTGCTGCAGCAATATCCAAGGTGAGTCAGATAGAAATCATCTTTGCAATGGGTGTAAAGGTCTCTGAGTAGTCAATGCTTTCCACCTGTGAGAAACCCTTGGTGACCAATCGTGCCTTGTACTTATCAAATGACCCATTTGCTACAAACTTGGTCTGATATATCCACCTACATCAAACCATCTTTCTTCCCTTAGGAAGTGAAGTCAAATCCCAAGTGTGATTTTTGATTAAGGAAGAATATTCTTCCTCCATAGCACTATCCCACTCAAGTACCCCAAATGCCTCTCAAAAAGTCTATGGATCCAAAATTGAAGCAAAGAAGGCATGTGGATCTCTTTGAAAATCCCCCTTAGTATGTTTATCATCTGTGGGATCTCCTGCCCAAGTGCCAACACTCTCAAGTGTCTGTCTGGCCGAAAGTGGCCTAGAAGTGGGCGAGTCAAGTGCTAACTCCTCATCCTCTGACTGACTAGAGGTGGATGACTCTACATCACTATCCTCACTGTCTAAACTTGAAGAAGAATAAGATGTCTCTGGCTCAAGAACCTACTATGGCTGATCTGAATCTGATGATGAATCATCATGAAGAAGTAGATCTGATGAAGGAGAAAAAGTGCCAAGTGTTGAGTCTCTAGGACTCTCCTAAAAGTGGACACTTCTCTCAATGAACAACTCATGAGTGGTCAGATCTAGAAGGTGATACCCCTTAATACCATCTATATATCCCACAGAGATGTAAGGCTTGGACTGACGTTCCATAGCTTTGCATTTCTTCTTTGGAATGTGGGCCATGGATGGGGATTTGAAAACCTTAAGGTGCTCAACATCAGATTTCCTTTTATGCCAAGCTTCAAAGGGTGTTATCCCTTTCAAAGCTTTGTGAGGAACCTTGTTTTGAATGTAACAAGTCAATTGATGGCTTCGGCCTAGTACTATGGTGCTAAGGATTTGGAGTGAATCATACAGCTACCCATCTCTTTCAAGAACCTATTTTTGCATTCTACAACCCCATTCTGTGAAGGACTGTAAGTGACTGTGTGCTATAAATCAATCCCTTATGTGGTGTAAAACTACTCAAACCTGTTGCTGACATACTCCCCTCCATTATCAGTTTGAATAACTTTGATGGATTTCTCACTCTATTTCTCAACAAGAGCCTTGAAGTCTAGAAAATTTTCAAACACTTCAGACTTTTGTTTGAGAAAATATATCCAAGTGTACCTAGAAAAATCATTAATGAAAGTGAGGATGTACTTGGCCCTTGTGAAAGATGGTTTGGGAAAGGGTCCTGATACATCATTGTGGACTAAATCCAAAGGTTTTGAAGCCCTCCAAGCTTTGCCTTTGTCAAATTTTGCTTCGAGATGCTTCCCAAGTGAACACCCCTCGTAAAGTCATTTTGAGAATTGGACAGGAGGCAAGCTAATGACCATGTCATTTTTGAAAAGTTGCTCAAGGTATCAGTAGTTAAGGTGGCCAAACCACTCATGCCATAATTTTCTAACTCCATTTGAATGAGTCAACATTACTATTAGAGAAGAATCTGATGAAAAATGTGAGGTGTATAACCTTGCTTGGTGATCTGCCCTACCCACTGCCATTATAGTATCACTATGCAACTCCCTGATAGCCACTGAATCTGGTGAAAACTCAACTCTCATGCCCTGACCAATGTGAATGATTTGGTACACTGATAGGAGATTGGTTGAAAGAGAAGGAACACTTAGAATATTATTGAATGTTCTTCCTTCCATTTCAACTGACCCTCTCCCTGCAACAAAAATTGATGTGTCATCACCCAAACTAATTAAAGTCATGCTACAAAGTTCTAAAGATGAAAACTCAACTAGTGAAGAGCCCATGTGGTGAGAAGCACCTGAATTAATGACCCATGATGTTGTAGAAGCTATAGTAGCTACAAGGGCCTTGCCCTTTTCTTTCTTCTTACCCTTGCCTTTTGCCTTGGTAGAATCTTAGGTAGATGAATGTTAGATTGTGGAGCTAAAAGCTTCACTGATGCAAATAAGGGAGGAGGTTGCTGAGTGTCACAGTTACCAACATCGATTAGGCTGACCGATGTCGGTCAGGAGTGCACAGGAAGCTACCGACATCAGTCATGGATCAGTCGATGTCGGTCACCTCTAGACAGACATCGACTGAGGTCAGTCACCTGTGCAGTTCCAAAACTATTCATTGTATGAACAGTTAGTTTGTTGAACATGTTGTTTACATGTAAAGACTAATTTTAGTCTTGAGCCACTTGTCTAATTATTGTTTGTATGAGATCTATTTAATAGACTCATGGGCTATATTGTAGTTTATCCTTTATTTGTAAAAGGATCTTTGAAGGAGAAAATACTCAAGAGGGAGAATCAGAAGCACTTGGTGAGTCAAGGACAAGGGTTCTCTCAGGTGTATGATCTCGATCAGTAGGTGTGCAAGGCTAGGTTGATCTGCGGTATAACAAGATCAGGTGAGATCTACATGGTAAGTAAGATCGATTAATCTGTAGGTGTGTGTGTGTGTGTGTTTGATCTAGGTTTGCAAGTGTTGCAAAACCAACTTGATTTGCAGGTGGTAGCAAGATTAGGGAGATTAGCAACACAATAGGTAGAAAGATCAGGTTAGATCTACTTGGAGTACGTTGAGTACTTGGTGGATTGGAAGTAGGCAACTACGGTTGAGCTGGTTGTCACTTACTGGTGGTACTGGCAGAATTTATATTGACTAGTTAGAGGTGAACAATAACTCTGTGTTTGAGTTGTTTGTTGTGACCGTATTTGAGGAGAGTGAAATCTTGAAGGTGAATTACTTTACACCAGGTGTGGGAAGCCTGAGAGGTGTGAAGAAGATTGTGGCATCTTCTTTGTTGTATTTCCTTTTGGAAGAGTATTAATACAATTGAGTATTGTCTCTCATATTCTGTGTTGTTTTTGATTTCTAGTTACTTATTACTTTTGGTTAAATTCTATGTTTAGTTGCTTATACAAAGGTAATCATGTGTGCTCTTTGAGAGCAGGGATCCTAAACAATTGGTATCAGAGCCTGGTTGTAGGTTCAAGAGTGTGATGCCACTGAATAATTGGTATCAGAGTAGGTCAGGTACACTAATAGGTGGTCAAGCGTGTTAAGTGTTTTTTGATTACAGGTCATTCACAGGGGTTTCTGTTGGAGTGGGAGTATAGCAATGGTAGAAGAAAGTATGGAGGAATTCAAAAACAAGAATGATCGATTACGGTGTTATGGAAAGAAAGAGCAGGTAAAGAAAGATTGTTGGTTGGTTCAAGATCAACATGAAGGAATTGAAGAAGCAGATGTTGCAGGTATTGTTATACAGGATGCTCTGATATGTTCTTTAGATAAAGTAGAATCTTATTTCATAGATTCTATTGCCTCTTTCCATGCAGCCCAAAATAGAGTATTTTTCCATGTTAATGTCTTTAGAGACTTTGGAAAGATTTATTTAGGGGTTGGTGAGCCTTGTCAAATTGGTGGCAAAGGTGAAGTGCGGCTAAAATTGTAGATGGCCAACACATGGGTTTTGATGGATGTCATGCAGGTCTCAGTCCTGGAGAGGAGTCTAATCTTAGGAAAGTTGAGTGATGAGAGATGCACAATAACTCTCACAATGAATGCACTTGAATTATCAAGTGGTAAGAAAGTAGGTGTTATTTATCTATCTGCTTATATTACTGATTCTCCTTCTGTTGTAAAGATGTGGCTTTTTAGGCTTGGTCACATGAGTAAGAAGGAGATGCATGTTCTTAAGAGGAAGACAGATGTCTTTGACAAACTTAAGAACTAGAAAGCCTTGGTGTTCATGGAGGAGATGATGGACAGAGATCAGTGGAGAAGGCTGAATAACTCTGAGCAGGGTAGTTTGGATAGGGTTTTGATCTAAAGAGAGCTCGTGGGTAAAAAGTCATCACTCATAAGAGAACACAGTTACCAGCATTGGTCAGATGAGAACTGACATCAAATAGACTGGTGCTGACATCGGTCATGTGCAGACTAGAGTTGGCAGTGTTGGGTGGGTGGCAACTGATGTCAGTTAGGGAATCGATGTCAGTGACATGGAGGACACTGACGTTGATCAGGTAACCGGTGTTGGTAGTCAGAGAAGTCATGGAACTAACGTCAGTCGGATGCAGACTGGGTGGTGACTGACATCGATCACTGGAATAGATTTTGGGTGGACAATAAGCTGTCAAGGAGTCTCAAATGCCCATATGGAGGACTGAAAGGGTAAGTAAGCCTCAAATTCATTATTCCCCTTTTTTATACTTGTTGTTCACTTTAGAGCAGGAAGGATCTAGGAAATAGTGGGAGCATGGCATGAATGAGAAATTTGATTCCTAGGATGTAGAACTAAATGGGAGATTTGGTAGAGTTACTAGCTAGATAGAAAGCACTAAAAGATGAATGGATTCCTTGGTTAAAGAAAAGAGGGAATGGACATGTGAGATGGAAGGCTAGGTCATATGGTCTTGAGAAAGCTGCAGGGCAATGGAGGTTTGACAGGTGTATGACAAAGCATGGCTTTAGTCAATGTCATTGTAACCATTGTGTTTACTTTACCAGGTTGGATGATGATTGTAACATTATCCTATTACTGTATGTTATGTGTTTGCTTGTTACAGGGTCACACATGTAGGGTGTTTTTGAGCTAAAGGTAAAGTTAGTTCAGAGGTGTGTCATGAAGAATTTGGAGCAGCAAAATTCTTTGGCATGAGTGTGTTTCTAGAGACATGGAAGATCACAGGTTGATTTTGTCTCCATATGATTGTGTGAAACTGGTTAGCATGCCGATGGTTGGACAGTTCTATGAACAGTGTCTTAATTCACATGATGAGGTTAAGTACATGTGTACTAGACCTGAGTTTGCCTAGCAGTGGGTGTTGTCAGCAAGTTTGTAGCCAATCTAGGAAAGAAGCACTGGAGGGCAATTCAGTGGGTTTCCAGGTATCTGAGAGGGACCAACAGTAGGGATTCATGCTATGCAAGGTTAGGGACTTCTCTACATGGGTATGTAGAATCAGATGTGGCAGGTTACTTGGATGATAGGTGGAGCATCACAGGGTTCACTGTGGTGGTTGGTCTTCAAGTTTGAGCTTGAAGAGGGATACAAGCCAGGAAACAAAATTAGACAATGTATAGGTACAGGTATAGGTGTAGCTATTTATCTCCAAGTGAGAGATTGTTAGGTTGTGGAGCTAAAAGCTTCACTGATGAAAATAAGGGAGGAGGTTGCTGAGTGTCATAGTCACCGACATCGATTAGGCTGACTGATGTCAGTCAGGGGTGCACAGAAAGCTACCGACATCAGTCATGGATCAGCTGACGTCGGTTACCTCTAGACAGATAGACTGATGTCAGTCACCTATATGGTTCTAAAACTGTTCATTGCACGAACAGTTAGTTTGTTGAACCAGTTGTTTGCATGTAAAGACTAATTTTAGTCTTGAGACGCTTGTCTAATTATTATTTGTATGAGATCTATTTAATAGACTCATGGGCTATATTGTAATTTATCCTTTACTTGTAAAAGGATCCTTAAAGGAGAAAATCCTCAAGAGGGAAAATCAGAAGGACTTGGTGAGTCAAGGACAAGCATTCTCTCAGGTGTATGATCTCGATAAGCAGGTGTGCAAGGCTGGGTTGATCTGTGGTATAGCAAGATCAGATGAGATCTACATGGTAAGTAAGATCAGTTGATCTATAGGGGTGTGTGTGTGTGTGTGTTTGATCTAGGTTTGCAAGTGTTGCAAAACCAACTTGATTTGCAGGTGGTAGCAAGATTAGGGAGATTAGCAACACAATAGGTAGCAAGATCAGGTTAGATCTACTTGGAGTATGTTGAGTACTTGGTGGATTGGAAGTAGGCAACTACGGTTGAGCTGGTTGTCACTTACTGGTGGTACTGGCAGAATTTATATTGACTAGTTAGAGGTGAACAATAACTTTGTGTTTGAGTTGTTTGTTGTGACCGTATTTGAGGAGAGTGAACTCTTGAAGGTGAATTACTTTACACCAGGTGTGGGAAGCTTGAGAGGTGTGAAGAAGATTATGACATCTTCTTTATTGTATTTCCTTTTGAAAGAGTATTAATACAATTGAGTATTGTCTCTCAGATTCTATGTTGTTTCTGATTTTTGATTTCTAGTTACTTATTACTTCCGGTTAAATTCCATGTTTAGTTGCTTATACAAAGGTTATCATGTGTGCTCTTTGAGAGCAAGAATCCTGAACAATGAATTCTGCTTGATGGAGTTAGGAACAACTATGTAGTGCTTCTCTAGAAGATGAGGTAGGTGATTTATTTGTTTCTTCATGCATTTGTGTTCATCATGCCCTGTCTTTTTACAATAGGCACACTTAACCTTCTCCTTCTTAGGTTTAACATTTGAGGATGAAGACTCAGTGTTGTTTTTGACAAGATTATTGTTTTCTTTCTTCTTTTCCTGGTCCTTATTCTTTTTCTTCTTCTCCTTTGTTGAAGTCTTATCCTTACCATTTCTAGCTATCAAAGCTTGGGGTTGAGCAGAATTCATTGTTCCCATTTGAATTAGCTTATCTTTCTCCCTAGTCAAGTTAGCAATGAATGAATCCAAAGAAGACATTTTCCATGTAGTGCCAAGGGCACATTTTGTGGCATAGAAAGTGGAGACAAAGACTGAATAACTTGGACCTAACTTTGTGAGAATAGAAAGGATGAGTTGATCATCTTTCTTCTCTATCCCACATTATTTCAATTGCAATCTAAGGGCCTTAAACTTAGTGAAGAAGTCCTATAGGGTGTCAAAGTTGCTAGGATTTAGACTTATCAGTGCGTTTTCAAGCTCATGTCCTCTCATCTCATCAAGTTTCCCAAATAAGAGTTCTAAGGTGTCCCATATGTCTTTGGGAGTCTTGGAGGTTTATAAATGGAAGATAAGTTCTGGAGACACAGACAAGCTCAGTAATCCATAGGCTTCATCACTACGATTTTACCACTTGACCTTTTCAACATCAGTGTTGGGTTCTACTTTAGTACCCATGGTGATCTTATACAACCCTTTGCTTCTAAGAATGATTGACATTTTAACCTTCCATTCATAATAATTGAAGGGTTTTTGGGGTTTAATTTGAAAATAATCTATTTTAAGCTGAATTTAGGTGAAGTTGTGTTGATTGTAAGTTGTGAAATTATGCAGAAAGGAGAATGAAAGCAAAGATTTGCAAGTTGTCAAAAGCAATCACACCCCCCCAAAATATTGAGCCCCCACAAATATGCAAGTGCATGCTCAAAATATGTTAGGCTTAGCTGAGAATGTGTCTTAGAGCAATCAGTGCAAGACTTAAGCAAACAGGACGTCGGACTCAGTCGAAAATGCGTCTTGGGAGACCCAAATTTTAGGCACTTTATAAACTAGTGTATTTTTTACAAATAACAAGCCTAAAATGTGGAGAATTTAATTACAAACATTTTTGAAAAAAAAGGCACCCAAATCCGAGCTACCATTTGCAATATATTAAAGGTTTAATTTTCCCGTAAACTAGTGTTTTTGCAAAAAAAAAGCACTAAAACATTAAAAAAATGCCTATTTTGAGAGAGAAAGTGGCCTTCCAACCACTTGTTAGATTCAACACAAAACAAGAAATCCAAAAGAGGTTGTGTGAGGGGGAATTGGCCTCCTGCCAACCCGGGCCTCACCCTTCGTCTTCGATAGGCGAAGATACAAGTTTTAAATGTAAACCCGCAAGTTATCAAACTGTCTAAAAAATTTAATATTTAGTCAAATTGACTGATTTTTTTTACAAGTCAATTTTTAACTAAAAAAAATAAAGTAAAGGATAATTTGATGGATGCCAAGTGTCCAAGGGCCCACATGGGATGCCCAGCAAGGAAGGGGTGCCAAAAAAACACAGTCCAAATTTTGCTTGCAAAAAAAAAAAAAGAATAATTTTCAGACCTGCATGCTAGATGCCGTACAGCTTGATGGCGTGGCTATTTCTTGGCATTGTAGGAAGGACTATGGTGTTGTAGAAGGATAACAACAAAATTTTGTCAAACAGTCAAACAATAGTTCGCCGACTCCTGCAAGCTTAGGTTAGCGCGTGCGCCACTAGGCCGAGTCCCATATGCCGCCAACCCCTTCCTTGAAGTAAGAGCAGAAGAAATAAAGGTGCTGAAATGGGTGATCTATCACTGGATTGCACCTCTCTCCACTTTTCAAATGACTGATTCAAATGACTGATTTAGATGACTGATTCAGATCAGAATAACTTTTACTTGCAATGAGAGAAGCATGTCGTGGAGCTGGACTGTGCCCTGCTGGAGTCGCACACCTCATCCTACCAGATGCTCCACATTGAAAGTGGCATCCAAGAATAGAAACCAAATTGTAGAGATCTATCTTTTCCTACAGAATGACCAAAAAAAATAAATTCTTCTACCTTTGCTAAAGCCACAAGAGATCTAGACAAGATGTCTTGGCAAATTCTAACTCAGAAGTAATTTTTTGAACAAGTTTCCATATGGATTTGCATGCGTTTTCAAAAAACTCTACCAAAATAATGGAGTTAAACAAAAAAAACTACTAAAAAAGCAAAGTAAGAATTTTAGAGTAGCATAACTAGACACATGATTACCGGAGTGGCTCTGATACCATATCGGAGTTGTTGCCAGAATCCAGATAATGTGAATGCAATGGAGATGTGATCACACGAGATGAAGCAAGTGCACACCACATAGATGCTAAAGCAATTTGAAATTACACAAGAAGATAAATTGCACAAGACAAAATGTAGAAAACCAAAATCTGATTAACATGAGATGGCCAAAGTGAAGAATACATATAGGAGAGCACGCAAGTAACTCCTCCACAAAAGGTGGCCAAGGCACCCCAAGAATAGACTGTAACTCCTCCATGAAAGGTGGTGACAAGGTGCTAAGAATAGAGAAGTAACTCCCATCAAGGGATTTACTTATGACATTCTTATGACACCTATGACACATCTATGACATACATCTCCACATAATCTAGCCTATCCCACAAATGTAAGAAAAATCCATGTAAGCACAAGAAATACAATTTCCCTAATTAAAAAATAGGGAAAAATAAAAACCTACACTAATATGACCACCATGTGTGTTCTTACCATAGATTACTTGGCTATGATATAGAACACTGCAAGGCTCTTAAAACCATTACCCACAAAATTTATGACAAGGATAATATGTTATCAAATGAACCTCCTTGGATCCCATTACCAACCCAACCATCAACCAAACCTACCCAACCCTTGCCTATTCCCCCATTCTCACCTAAGCATAAGGAGAAACTGAAGCACAAATCTAAAACAAACCTTCCTTTTATCCACACCATCTGTAGGGTTACCCACTCTTAGGTCCAACAAAAGGATTAAGGAAAGGCTAAAATGTCTATTCCATGAACATACCCTTCAAGCCCTTAACATTCTAACCAAACCCAACCACAAACACCTTCAATTTGGGGTATTTTCCCCACCCATGTAAAGAGTAAATTGGGGGAAATTTCCTTCCATAAGGCTTTAACCATTTATTAACTTTAACCATACCTTAACCATTAACTGAACTAACCCTTGGCTTTTTTGCCTCAACCTATCAACGAAACCTATCCATCAACCTGACTTGAGTCAAGTGGTATATCAAATTATGGAAACCCATTTAGACACCACTTGACCTATTTGGGATATAAATTTTCCCATCAAACTATTGGAGATTACCCATCTCGATCAAACCTATCCACCTTTACCTCAAACCTAAGGAATTCAATATTGGAGACCTCTTCCTAAAGTAAAACTGACATGTGACCAATATGGAGAAGAGCAAATGAGGCAAGTTTGATTTCAATTGGCTTGGACCCTACATCATCACCTATAAGTATGGATTAGGAGCTTATCATTTGTCCTCTCTCAAAGGAAAACTAGAACTTGAGCCTCTCAATGCTTCATATCCACATCCATTTTTCTATTAGATAAGGATCAAGCTAACCTATTTGTCTAACTTAAGCTCATCCCTTGATTATGAGATTTTAACCTTCACCCACCTTCCTCTTCCCCTTTTGAGGATAATTGATTACAACATAGAACCATGTGATTAACCATCACAGTCATGCCCTAATCCTAAATATGGCTACCATGGCTCTACCCATAACATGGTTCTCATGGATACTTTTCATCTCTAACAAGATGGAATCCCATGGTCATTGTCTCTCAAAACCACACCCTTTCACATATCATTGACCTTCTTATATAAAATTTTTCCCTCATAAAGGTAAACTTCTAAACCTAATTAGATTGGTCCATGTCTAAACACATTTAATCTTGCAACAATTAATTTGGTCAATATCTTAAGCATTGTAGACTACTCCCTTGAAGGATAGCTACCCAAAAACAAAATAAAAATTGCCACATGTAAGATAGATTTCTCCCTTGAAAGACAACTATAAAGAACATTAAAACAAAGCCAATAAGCTTAGGCTAAACCTTCAAAGGATGGATGAGTTAAGTTTGTCAAAAGTAGAGAAATTTTATGGAAGCTTCCTGCATCGATTAGCTTCCCATATACAATAATAAAGCAAAAGACCCACTATCACAACCAATTCTAAAGCTGCAATCAGCTCTTAAGAAACATAATAAGTTGGATGCCATAATCTACTTTCCCATGTAGACTTCTCACATTGATCAATCTACATATAGCATATGACATGGACTTATCTAATACCATTCTTAGGTCTCCTATAAAAGGGGAAAACTAATTCACATGAGGTTATCATACATATCACCCATTACCCTTCACACAACCTATCACCCATCTTCCCTTTTGACTATCTATAAATGAAGGGATTTAGAGCTTACTTGACACCCTATGATTAAGAGACCTTATTTATCAATTAATGACTACTCATGCACAACATTTGAGGGGCTTATATTCATTAAGCCGATCTCACTTTGGGTCTATTTTTAGTCCTTGTCAAAAATAAAGCATTAGGCCCTATTCTTATCCTGATGTGCCTAGTTGATGTTTTCACCGTGATGTGTACCATATAACATTGCAACAACAATAGTCATTTCTTTTACATTTAGTGAGATTAAAACAACCATAACCATACCAATCATAACCATAACCATAACATTCAACCAAAAACATCCAACACATTTTATACATGTTTACGTCAAACTACACAATGTTTTATTTAGGGTGTGAGGAGTCACATGACACATACATAGTCATCAGATTACACACACATTTCCTAATGCATAGGCATACATTATTTCCTACCTAAACATTAGACCAATTATCTAGTGACTCTGGATTTGTGTTCAACCATCCTTCTACTTAATTACTCCCTGAACTAACATCCATAGTATTCCTTATCTTAGTAACCACTAAAGGGTATACTCTATTCTCCTCTCCTACATTCATCCCCATAAGGCAATAATTATACTCTACTTTGGGTATTTTACAATGATACATTCACCTTCTTTCCCCTTTTTCCTTGTTATTCCTACCAGCCCATTACCACATGCTCTGAGCATCAGACCCCAACCATTGACAGTGTCTACTTGAGCATGGTGGTCTTTTATTTTTTGCCAGTTAAACATTCATCTATAGCAAGGGAACCACCATATTCTCTTGGCCATGCAACTTATTGTTGGTTAGGCTAGAACTAGCAAAACCAATAAGTCATTAGTTCCATAGAGCTGGGATAGAGGATGTAGACATGGCCACCATTTGTCTAGCCTACCCATGCAGCTCTTAGGTTAGTCAAGGTCCATCCTCTATTAGTCACAATGCTACTAACTTCTTTACTTATAGAATCTACTTAACCATCAAATAAATTCTTTACAGGTCACCACTTCACTACTTCCCTTAAAATTGGCTCATAGTGGTGATGAACCTTGGCCATAATGACTCTGTAGATCTAGATAGACCCCTAGCTCCTAAAACTTGGCTCATAGTGGTAAACACTATCTCTAAAATCCTACCCTCATATAATTTTAGGTGTAACCTCCTAACAAAGGCACCTCTTCTTTGATTAGCTCTATTGAAGATCATTTGTGGTACTTAGCATTGTGTTCCCTTCTAATTTATCCTACCTTTCCCGTCCGTAGATCTCATCCTCTTACATGTGGGATCATTATGGTAGTTATTTACCAATCTACACCATTCACTTTCACCGACACCTTCACCAAAACCCAAAACTATTATTTTACCAAACCTTCTCCCTCAACCTAAACTAGCCCATGTGGTCCATCAAATTAGGGTAGCCAATTTGCACACCACTCATCCAAACCTTGTTGAACTACATTGTTTAGATGTCTATGGACTATGTAGGCATTATTCCACTTCTTAGGGCAGCTTAGCCACTAATAACTAATTCCCATGCCCTTTTTCATCTCACTCATTTCCACCGCTAATAGTGCCCTATTACTTAGGGCATCCTTCATCAAGGAAGATTTGAATTTTTTTTTAAGCATCCTTATGTCTTAACAACATATAATACTTCCTCTTAAGTTTTTCCCCCATTGTTGGGAGAACTACATTAGCCTGAGCACTTTTTGGACTATGTAGGTAGCACTCAGTTACTGCGGTTAGCTCAACCACATCCTTTACTTTATTTTCTCTTCTCACCTAAAATCTCTTCCTCCACTTTTCTACCTATATCCTCACCACCTCCCTCACTTCAGCTTGTCAATATTTTTTAATCACTTTTTCAGGGTTGATAGCCTTTCCCATTGGCCCCTCTTGCCTCTTATAAAGTCACGTCCTACTCTACTTCGTTGGCCTCCCCATCAGCTTTCCTTGTGCATGCTTCACAGCTCACTTTCTCACCCACCTTTTACATTTTTTGAATCTCTTTCACCTTACCAACCTTGCCCTTTATCCCCTTCAACTTCATTCTCCATCCTCATCATCTCCCCTTACCCTTGACTATTTATCATTCCCTCTTTATCCCTCTCTTTTCCTCACCCATTCCATATCATACTGTGCATCTTGTAGGCTTTCTATTTCTTCTATTGTTGCATTTTTTCTTTACATGTACCACCACTCTCTACCATTTCACTAGTCTTCTCTCCCTTCAAATTTTTCATTCTTCTTGTTTGCTTTTTTTCCATCCTTTCATCCTTTTTGTCTTCTTTTTTTCCTCCACAACTAGCTTCTAACTAGGCCTTTATCCTTTGAGAAGCCTTCCATAATTTCCCTTTCCTTATCATCAGATTTTGCTTTTTGCCTTTCGCATTCCTCTTGGTACTCACTTTTGCATCTATGTGAGTATCCATGCTTTATATCCCTTCTTGAATTATTCTTTTTTATTCTTATCATCCCTCATCTTCATCCCTTATTTTCATCTCATGCCCTTCTATTGTGTTCCCCTATTTCTTCACCACTTCACCATTTTTCACCTTGTCAATCCATTCTAATAACCCCTTTAGCTTATCCATCTCTTCTAATAAGTTGACTAACACCTACCTTCTCTCTTCACCTTCTTGTCCACCCATCCTTTTCTTCCCCTCATCCCTCACTCATTTCCCATTTTCCATCACATTCTCATCTCCAAAACCACCATCTACTTTGCTTCGCTATTCCTTTCCTTGTATATCATCACCCATGCTTACTTGGTCAAGATACCACCTAATTATTCCCTCTCCCATCATCCTCTTTGTGTCCTCATTTCACTCCTTTTTCCTCATGTTTCCTTTTCTTCCATTTATTTCCTTATTTTTCATTTTCATCACCAAACTATTTTCTCTTTTATCCCTTTTAGACTTGTTTTCAAACCTTTCATAGTTGCCCATATCCCTCATTCTCCCCTTACCCTTCATGATTGTTACACTTATATCCCCATCCTTTTTAATTATCCAATATGTCATTCTTTAGTGCATCTCTCACCCCCAATATTGTAACTTTTATTTTCTTGTCTTTTGTCTATTTAATTTATTTTGTCTCCCTAGATACCCTTCATTTCTCTTCCCGACCTATATGACCATGCCTGGCTTCTTCCATCCTTCTCCAACTTCATCTTTATTTGTGAGCTCATTATTTTCTCTTCATCTATCTCCAGGTCCACCTTTACCTCATACCTTGTTGGATCTCCCTTATGTTCTCTAATTTCACCTCTACCTCTTTAGAGTGTGACCACCAGTTGTATTGCTTCTACGTACATCTCCTTTTCTACTTCCTCATATCCTCGATGCCCTTACCTTAATACATAAAATTTGGTTAGGTTACTTACTTTAGGATCATCCCTTTCTTCCTTTAATGCCTCTTTATGTTTCACTCAGACTCTCTTTTTGTCCCTCTTTAACTACTCCCTTCACCCTCCCTATCACCTTTTTCCTTTTCAACCCTCTACCCATTTTGAGCATGCTATGGCATCTAAGGTCTTCCACTTGATTTTGGTTTACTACAAGATATATACCAATCCTATAGCTCTATAACACAATTAGCCAAGACCATGGGCTCATACGACCAACTAGCAAACCTGAGCATCATTCAGCTATCAGGATGAAAATACCTTCCCCACCTCTTCTTGTCTTGCCTACTTTAAACCTCTTTTACTCTGACCTTCAAAGATGTTAGAATCAAAACTAAAACCACCTTCAAATGGAAGATTTGGGATACCCACATGGGGATGATAGCTATACCCTCTCACATGCCCTAACCTTCCACCCAATAATTTTCCTTGATTCTCCCTTTCAGACTACATCTTCTTATGCCTTGCAATAGCCCTAATCTTTAACCACAATCGACAACCTACTCCCTCATTTAATTAATATTATTATTCACCTCATTCCATATTCCAAAACCCCTCGATGTTTTTCTCTGAATTCCTTAAAAAACTCAATGCTTACTTATTTCAGGGCCCCAATAACTCAAGGGTAAGGGTTCAAATCTTCACCACTTCTCATTTACCCACTCTGCTACTTTGCTTCCCCAAACTATTAAATTATAATATTTCATAGCTTGTTAATGACATTGTTGTGGAATGTGCACAATATCAACTTATTTTGATGGTGATGAAAGAACCCATCGGATCACCATGGCAATTTGAGTAGTTCCAAATTTTCCAAAGCCTAGTAAAGCATATTTCTCCTTTTTTCTTTTCTTTAAAAAAAATGGCCACAATTTCATGCTTCAACCTTCTTATCCAAGGTTACAGATTCCTTTTGCATAGTAGACACAATCATCTAATTCAATCCTAGGTAATCTCATCCTCCATTTCTACCACACCCATTATAAACTATTTTATAGCCATAATTTCCACCCTTTAGTGCTTCCCTTTCTCCACCATCCTTCAACTGGACCTAACTACATGATATCAAATAGGGACAACCAAGTTAATGAACACCCTCCACCTCAAAAGAACTACATTTAGCCTATCATTCTTTTTGGATTCTTATCCATGGAACTATGTAGGTAGCATCTACTTGCCACATACATCTAGAGTCAGCTCGGCCATCCCCTTCCAACCCATACCCAATCCACCCATGCTTTCACCACATCCACCTTGATGATGGTTACTTTTGACCTAAAACATTTTGACCATAACGACCAACCTTGACATGTTGAAATTTGAAATGTTTACACCACCTCATGTAAAACTAGACCATTTGTGTTTTTTTGGGAGCACTTCCTACCCTGGATACCTAAGTCAACACTGACCCTGTCTAAGAGCTTTAATAAGGCTAACCCAATCAGCTATAACCAACACTAGGAACTAGTTACCTTGTCACTTATCTTAAAACTTGACCTTTTTCTTATCATCATTGGTATCTTTAGTCTCTACATAATCTTTACTATTGCACTTAGTCATATTTTGTGAACCCATTAGCATTTCACATACCCCACTACCTTGTGGCACCACCTAGTGCCTCCCCATCAACTGCTTATCAAACCTATACCTAATTTAGCCTTTCCTCATCGAATCTAAATTTGAGGGGGAACAACTCCTACCATACTTAGGGCACCTTGACCTTCAACCAAGTGATTTTTTTGTTTTGAAACTTGTTAATTCAAAGTTGCATAATAAAAAGGGGCAAAATGTAGACACCAAAAAATTACACATTTACAATTTTTTGATGACTAAATGCCTCAGGACCCCCTAAACCTTTTTAATCCTTAACAAACCCCTCTTAACCCAATTAAATCATTATTTTCCTAGTCACAAAATTTCATTCAAAATTACTATTTTAAAGTACTATTCAAAATTACTATTCACCATCACTATTCACTATGGGACCCACTATCGCTATTCATGATGACATGTCAAGTGAAATGAAAAGTGACATAGCATGTGACATGGTAAGTGACATGACATGCCACATGACATGTGACATGGCAAATGACATGGCTTGATGTGGAACACCATACCCCACTTGGGACCCTTTCCCAAAGTAGGTAATGACCTCATTTAAGCATCACAAGGACCCCCTTGAAATGTGGTGAATTTACCCATAAGGGGTCATTATTAAAAATGTATTTTGTCTTCCCACATGAAATTAGACTTCAAAAAGAGATACCTACCTCTTTAAGACTTTGGGAAAGATAAAGGGCACCCATTTTTGACCTTTTAGCCCAAATGAAGGCTCACCAACCCAAATGGGAGACTTTCCAACTCGAATGGGAATCCCCACCAACCTCACCTTGGAATTTTCATCCCCCAAATGGAAAATGGTTCCACATTGGTGTGTCACACCTTTAAGTGCCTATGTGAAATCAAGAAGGGATGGGGAGAAGTCTATAAGCCTCATTCAAACCCATGTGCATGATTTCCATTCAAAATTAGAGACTCACCAACCCACTTGGGAATCCTCACCCACCTCACCTTGACTAAATCATGATGCCACTTGGATAAATTTGAATTGATTCACTATTCCTCTATTTTGGCATGATTCTTCACACAAACATGCTATAAATACCGTCCTCTCTTTCACCCAAGGTTAAGTGGCAAGTTAGTCTTTTATTCTTTGCATATTACTATAGGTTTTTTTAGAGGAGGTCATCATCTTGGAAGTCATCATAATCTTGGAGGATAAAATATCAAAGCAACAAAGCCCTACCGAAATTGCTTCAAGTTACATCAACATTCAACCATCATCGACATCTTAAGGCCACTTCAACAACATTGAGGTAATTTACTTTGTTTTGTAATTTCAGTTCTTTATTTATTTCCCTTTGGCCTTCTCTTTTCTTAACCTCCATACTCTTGATCCCTTAGACTCTTCCTCTTTATCCCATTCATCACATTTAATACCTTTGGCTACTTCCATTTCATTTATCCCCTTTATCCCATTCACCTCTTTGCCTCATTTACCTCTTTTCCTTCTTTGTCATCTTTACCTTTATTTTTCCTTTGCCATATTTACTTATTTACCTCATTTAACTATTCATCTCTTTGTATACTTGTAGACTTGGCCATCTCCCCAAACCAAAAAAACAATTGTTTTGACCCTCACCACTTTACCAAACCAAAAACCATAACCTTTACCAATTTTTAGCATTAGTATTAATTAAACTATTACGTTTATTTACTTATCTTTTGAAAAGAATTTAACTTTATTGTATCAAATTTATTTATTTTCTATTTTATCATCATTTATTTGTTGTTTTTATGCAAAATCTACTTCTTTTATCATTCTAACTTAAGTGTTTTGAAGAAGGTGGATTGACAGCCTCCTACAAAGCTTACGCTTCTAGGATCTAGCTCACGCTAGGCAATCCACCCAACTACTTGTCTAAAAAACAAGTTTTTGTGGCAGTGTTTTATTATTTGGAGGTATTATTCCATATCCAAAGAATATTTCTCCATAATCATCTAGATTCAATGCATGCACTTTAATAGGTATTCTTCCACACCCTTTATTCCTAGTTTCTTTTCAAAAAACAAAAAAGTAAGAAAAGCAAAAAAATTGAGAGAAACAACATAATTCCATATAGAGCCTTGTGATCCAGACAACATCAACATCAATTTAACCATCATTGATGAGGTTGAATTTGTAATGGGGAAAGAGTTGAACACTCATCTAGAGGAGGTACAAGACATGTTTTTGGATGAACTTGTTGACCGGCCGATGGCCGAAGGCTGCCCAAGGGCGGCAGACAGTCGAAGGCTGAAGGCCGCCCGAGGACGGCAAACGACAGAAGCCCGCCATGGGCGGTGAACGCCCAGCACCTGACACAGGTGGAAAAAAACAAAATAGCTGCCTGAAGGCGGTGAAAATGGAAAACCCCCACCCACGGTGGGAAATGAATAATAGCCACCCACACAATGGAGAACAAGAAAATGGCCGCCCACGCAGCGGGTGGCAAAATGGCCGCCCATCACAGCAGGTGGCAAAAAAGATCCACAGAACACAGAAAAGGACCCACCCAGCTGCCAGAAGAGATCGGCATGCAAAATGAGGAGAGTGACTACACGTAAAATAAGGCAACAAGCATGGTCTTGGTAGACTTATGACATCATCAACAGTACTTTCCCTCTTCCCAATGAAGACTAAAGCTGCCACTTGCAAGCAAAAGGCCAATGAGATTTCTCTTGGCTCTTCCCATATAAATACACAGACTTGGTCATTTATCAGGATCCTCTCCACTTTTGTAAAGAGCACAACTCTGTAATTTCTCCACCTAAATCAATAAAATACAGTTTTTGCCTCCATCTTGGATAGATTTGTTGTGTATGTCATGAGTATTATTTGTGTTTAGTCATTATTTTCAATGCTTTCACAGGTTAATGCCAACAGACCAGTCATCTACAAGGGCCATTCCTGCAGCTGAAAGGAGAGGAACAATATTTGAGAAGGACAGAATAGAGGAAGTTGCTTATAAGTGTGCATTCCACAGTACCTTGGTAAACCCCTGTTATGTATTTTCCATTATAGCCTCCCTGTTAGTCTTAGCACCCTAGTTCTTCTGCAAGATGTGTAGAGTATATTTGCATTTCTCTTGATTCTGAGAGTGGATGTGGAAGATCAACCTTTATTTTGGTGTATCACCTCTTTAGTGTAGGCAGTTTGTTCTCATGCATTTCTTCTCCCTTTTCATCCCCCCCAGTTTATAGCTGTATATAGCTGTATATAGCTGTGTATCCATTATTTTTGCACTGCCTAAAACAAACAAGATACATCAGAGGGAACTAGCCCATACCTAGAGACTCTCCTCTCCTGCTTCGCCATCCCACAGGCGAGAGAGGAGTTTCCATGTTGCGGGGAGAGGGTAGGAATCTGTTCTCCTGCCACTGGGTGCACTTTCCAGCGTCAACAATTTTGGCACGCCCGATGGGACCATAAGTTTTTTAACGTAGTAGTATTTTAGGATTGATGCTGGTCTTGCTACAGTCATTTCAAAGATTTCCAGCATTTGGTGACTCCACTGGTAAGAGCTCAGTTCTTTATTTTAAGACCAGTCACTTAAACTTCTATGCCAAAGGTTACCACAAGGTCAGCTTCAAGAGGGGTCCCCTTTGAATTCATTGAACTACCTTTAAACTCTACTAAAAGGCTCAGGTTTGAAAGAACTTGCCCTTATCCACTAGTAAATCCTCCTAGACTTGTTGCTAGGAACACCAACCCAGCTCAGCGACAGTTACAACCTATTCCAGCCATGGCATTACCTTTTGCAGCTTTTCGTGGTGAGAGCCCTTTAAACCTCCCATGCTATGATTTGATTCCCAGAACGGCTCTAAAAAATGTGCCTTCTTTTGATGGAGTGGGACCTATTACAGTTGTTGAGCATATCAAGAATATTGCCAACCTTTGTAATATTCACAATATAACAGAAGAAAATATTGCAATCAGATTGCTAGCTTTGTCTCTGAAAGGGAAAGCTCTCGATTGGTACGGCACCTTGCCTGTGAATTCCATACATTCTTGGAATGAATTGGGCACTCATTTAACTGATCATTTTGGGGAAAAAAGTGATGGCCTCTCTCTTGCTGAGCAACTGACGACTATAAAAAGAGCTCCACACGAGTATATGCAGGACTTCAACACATGGTTTCAAAAGACTTGGGATAGAATTCCCATCCTGGTAAGGCCGACTCCCAGCTACGCTTTCCTATACTATCTAAAAGCATTGAACAGTGATATTGCTGTGATGATCCAATCTATGGGAGGACACATCTTGCCTACTACTTATGACGTCGCCACAGCAGCCAAGAATTGCTTGGTACAAGTCAGAAAGATCGCTCCTAGGCCCTACATGCCACTTTTCCTAGAGATGCTACCCCTTATATAGACAGTTGTTCCCATAATTGCTCCCCTGCCCACCATTGAGAAGCCAGCTGCTATTCTGACAAATGAACTACATGAGGTTAAAAGTCTGCTACAAAACATGTCAAATGAACTAGTAGCTCTTAAAAGATAGCAAGCCCAAAATAATAAGCCAAATCCAGGTTATCAACATTATGGTCAAGTACCTAGGAACCCTTTTCAAGGCTATAATCAAGGACAAGGTCAGCTCACTCAGACCAGGCCTTATCAAAATTATAACCCAGGCCCCTCTTCGTCATCTAAAGCCATGGTTCCAACTCAGAACAACCTAGTATAGGAGCAACCTAGCTATTCGACCATGGGACATGGTCAAGAGCAAGCTGTCCATATGAATGACATGATGAATTTCTTTCAGAATTTAGAAAATCAAGCTACTAATTTTTCCTAGTTTTTTGAGTTTCCAGCTCAACCCAGCACAAGTAACAATCAAACTTAGCCGGATTTTACCCTGATAAATCATGAAGAAGGTGAACTCTATGCAATTAATCATGGGGGTGCTGTAGACAATCAAGTTGATTACGTTGTGGCCAATACGAGATTTAAAAGAAGAGTAGTTGGAGAAGCGCAGGATTCACCTCAGATAACAAGGAATCCTCCACCACACCCATTTCAAAGGGCCCCAATTTCCAGACAACCGTTTGCACCTCCAACTCCTCAGTCTATAATTCCAGCTGGGATCAGCCCAAAGGAAAGCACGAAGGGAATCAGCCCCCAAATTAATATAGTTGATCAAATGAAGAAATTGCATGTGAACATTTCTCTATGGGATTCATTCTCTTCCAGGACAAAGGGAGGTATTGAAGAAAGAATTGCATGAACTAGATCGACAGGCTATCCCAGCTGACACTAATAATGTCCTAATGACAAATGGGTAGCCTTCTGCTTCAGGTCAGGTAAAGAAGGAAGAAAAGACTCCCCCCTTTTATATATCTTTGATCATAGGGGATTTCTTAGTACATAATTGCATAATTGATAGCGGGGCCAGCACTTCAGTAATGCCCAAGTGCATTGCCGATAAAATGGGATTAAAATACGAAGCAATGAACAAAGGAGTCTTGAAACTAGATGGGATGCCTACAAAGACAGTCATAATCCTGAAAGGATTGAGCTTAACATTGCATGCCTGCCCAACATTCTCAATCCTCCATAATATAGTGGTAGTGGACGTTCCTCCATATTTTGCAATCTGTTTATCTAGGGACTTTACGTCCAAGATAGGTGGTTATCTAGCAGCAAATTGGTCATATCTAGTTTTCAAAACCAAATACAGGACCAAAGTGAAAATCAAATCTGAGCCACTCTATAAGGACCACCTAGAGCCCTATTCACCCAAGGCAGCAAATGTTAGTTACACTATCATCAACCCAGGAGAGTCTCAGACGGACCGATCTTCATCTTCTGCTCTTGAAGGAGTCACAGATCTACTCTTGGATGAGTGGGGAAGCGATAACTTCGAGCACGATCCTTATAAGTTTATTGAGGAGGCAGACCTTAGCGTCTATTGCTTGCATGAAGAAAGTGCCGTCATGCCCAATATAATGAAGGAGAACAAAGAAGACCTTGGCCTGTGGCAGCTATACTTTGACGGTTCCATAAGCAAACTGGGCATTGGTGGTGGGGCAATGTTAGTCTCCCCTTCTAAAGAAAGGTACTTTTCAGCTTTCCATTTCCAGTTCTCTTGCACATGTAACGTTGCAGAATATGAGTCTTTGATTCATGGACTTGAGTGGGCAAGGAAGAGAGGGATCAGGAAGTTGCAAATCTTGGGGGACAGTGAATTAATTATGAACCAAATAAGAGGCCTAAACCTAACCAAGAACTCCTTACTAAAGTCTTACAAGCACAGAGTCTGGGACTTGATGGAGGATTTCCTTGCTCTTAACATTACCTCGATTCCCAGGGAACAAAATAAGCAGGCTGACAGGCTGGCAACTGTTGGTGCCCAATTTGATGTTTCAAAAGAAATAAGAAGGGGTTGTGGTTCACGCCATTTAAAAGTGGTGGTTCGGCCTTCAATTCTAGACAATGTTACAAATTGGTAGGTCTTCGAAAGCGACCAATAGATAGCTCTTTTCTTACAGGAAGAAGCTGAGTTTGCGGTCCACAATCAAGCAAAATTGTAGCAGCAATATGGAAATCAGATTATTCAATTGAAGAACAATAAACTCCCTAAGGGTCTGGTCACACTTGAAAGTATTTTCAATGGAGAGGACCAACTAAGAGATGACAAAGCATGCATCACTACCAAAGAGGAGAATTATGAAAAAGTTGAAATCTTCAAGGACAAGTTGCTGGCGCTCGATAAGGTCTGCACGTTTCAAGAAAGGCAAGCTTTCATTCTGCTGTGTCAGGAGTTCACTGACGTCTTTGCCTCAAACTATAGTGACTTGAAAGGCTTTAATCCAAGACTCACCCAGCACACCATTGAATTAGAGGAAGGTGCAAAACCAGTCACACAAAAATAGAGGCATGTTAATTTGATGATCGAGCTCCTTATGCAGAAAGAATTGGTCAAGTTGATTGAGTCTAGCATTATATTTTTGATCAAACATTCCTCATGGTTGGCCAATTTGGTTCCAGTTAGAAAGAAAAATGGAGAGATCAAGCTGTGCGTTGACTTTAGAGACCTTAATAAAGTCTCTTTAAAGGATCATTATCCCCTCTTGAACATGGAGCAGATTCTCCAAAAGGTAACTGGTTCTAAACGTTTCTCCCTCCTGGATGGTTATTCAGGATATAATCAGATTCTAGTGCGGGGCTGCGACCAATACAAAATAGCCTTCACCACTAAATGGGGAACATTCACCTACCAGAAGATGCCTTTTAGGCTATCCAATGCTGGTGATACTTTACAGTGAGCCATGGACATGGCTTTTAGTGGTTTGATAAATAAGAACGTGCTGGTGTACCTCAATGATATAACAGTTTTCTCCAAGGAGGTGGGACAGCATATGAAGCACCTCAGGTAGATTTTTGAGAGGTGTAGGGAATTTGGCATCTCCCTAAATCCAAATAAATGTGTATTTGCGGTTCATGAGGGGAAACTTCTTGGTCACATTGTGTCCAAGGAAGGTTTGTCTATTGACCCCGAAAGAGTCCACTCTATCCTGGAGATGTCCCTACCAAAGCACAAGAAAGGCCTTCAGAGTTTCTTTGGCCATATAAATTTCATTCGGAGGTTCATTCTGAACTATGCTAAAATAGTTAAACCCCTAACCTCTATGCTGAGGAAGGGTGAAGAATTCAAGTGGACAATGCCAAGAAAGGACATCTTTGAAGCTATCAAATAGGCTTTGACCTAGGCTCCCACTTTAATCAGCCTCAACTTCAACAAAGACCTCAGTCTCTATACCTTCAGCAATGGAGAAGTAATATCTGCTATGCTTACCCAAGCAAACAGTGATGACCTCGAGCAACCACTTGCCTTCTTTAGCCAAGGGTTAGAGGACTTCAAAATTAGGTACACCTACATAGAGAAGCAAGTCCTGGCAGTAGTGTGTAGCCTAAAAAAATTTAGATATATGTTGACAAACAACAAGATCCATCTCATGGTTCCACATCCTGGCATCAAGGATTTCTTGACCAATCGAGACTTAAACGAGAAAAGAGCAAGATGGATCACCAAAGTGATGGAGTACGACATAGACATAAAAATCACCAAGTTGGTGAGAGGAAGGGGCCTGTGTGAACAGCTAGCTACAAATTTGAGACAAAAGGGTGAAGACAGCTTGCTGATCCATGATGTAGCCACTGCAAAAGGTCCAGTTGTCGTAAGAGATTAGATGCTAGACATGAGGCATTTCCTTCTTACGAGCAAATGTCCACAGGGTCTCGATAGGGACAAAAGAAGGTATTTTAAACTTTAGTCCCTTCCCTATGTTTTGATTGATAGAGTATTATTTAGGAAGGATCTCTCTAGGGTTCTCCTGAGATGCATTGACTCCAGTCAGGATGACAAGGTATTGGTTGAGTTTCATGATGGGCCAGCAGGCGGCCATTTCGCCCCTAAGACCACAACAGTAAAAATAATGAGAGCTAGCTATTTTTGGCCCACTCTCTTCAAGGATACCCATGCCTGGGTAAGAAAGTGCCAAAAGTGTGCACTTTTTGATGGAAAGTAGCAATTGGCTGCCATGCCCCTATAGCCCATTCAAGTTGAACAACCATTCATGCAGTGGGGCCTGGATTTCATAGGGATGATCAATCCTCCCTCCAGTGCTAGACACAAGTGGGTCTTAACTGCTACAGATTATTTCACCAGGTGGGTGGAAGCCATTTGCTTTGAAGGAAGCAAATGAGAGCATAGTCTTGGATTTCTATGAGGATTTAGTGACAAGGTTTGGGGTCCCAGCCACCATAATCTCAGATAATGCCTTGGCTTTTCTGGGAACCAAAACTAGTGAATGGGCGCTAAGGTATGGTATATACCTCAGCACTTCATCAAATTACTACCCATAGGGGAATGGGCTGGCTGAGTCCACTAACAAAAATTTGATCAGGATTATAAAAAGGACCATGGAAGAAAATAAAAAAACTTGGCATGCCAAGTTGAAAACAGCTCTATGGGCCTATCGAATCACTCTGAAGAGATCAATCAGAAATTCTCCATATACGTTTGTGTATGGAAGGGAAGCAAGGCTTCCTATCTCACTTGAATTGCCAGCACTGGACCTCGCTCTTCAACTGTAGCTAGAAGAAGGAAGCAGCATGGAGGTCAGATTGTGTGAACTAATGGAGCTCTAGGAGGTAAGGAATTGGGCCATGGTCTCTATGATCAGTTGCCAACAGCAGGTGAAAAGACATTTCAACAAGAGATCTTCATCAAAAAGTTTCGTCGAAGGAGACATTGTCTTAAAATGGGACGAAGATAGAGCTAAGCCTGGAAAACATGCAAAATTTGATGCCCTCTAGAGCGGTCCTTACATGATTACTCAGTGAAAGCAGCATAATGCATTCTAGCTCTCCAGGTTGGATGGCGAAGAATTGCGTATCCCAGTCAATAGGATACATCTAAAGCATTGCCATTGAATTTTGGTTTAGCTGTACATAATTTTCCCTATTTTCCCTAAGTGCAGTTTGCACAGTTAGTTGTTTTTTAGCTTTGTGTGTTTCCCTTTGTTTGGGAGTAAATTTTGTGTATTTGATTCTAGGATCTCGAAGGCTATTGTGAACTCTCTTCAAAGTCACCATCTGACTCCGCACCCAATAGATATTCAGAGGCAACTGGGTCCTAAGCATAGCAGGCACGCTTATCCTGTGAGTCACCAGTTTGTTGACCAGTCGACCCCTGAAGGCCACCCAAGGGTGACAGACGGTCGAAGGCTGCCTGAGGGTAGCAGACAGCCGAAGGCCACTTGAGGGCAGTGGATGGTAGAAGCCTGCCACGAGCGGTGAATGCCTAGCACCCGCCACAGGTGGCAAAAAACAAAATGGCCACCTGAAGGCGGCAAAAATGGAAAACCCCCACCCATGGTGGGAAATGAATAACAGCTGCCCACGCAATGGAGAACAAGAAAATGGTTGCCCACGCAGTGGGTGGCAAAATGACCACCCATCACAGTAGGTGGCAAAAAAGACCCGTAGAACACAGAAAAGGACCCACCCAGCCGCTAGAAGAGATCGGCATGCAAAATGAGGAGAGTGACTGCATGCAAAATGAGGCAACAAGCATGGTCTTGGTAGACTTATGACATCATCAATAGTACTTTCCCTCTTCCCAATGAAGACTAAAGCTACCACTTGCAAGCAAAAGGCCAATGAGATTTCTCTTGGCTCTTCCCATATAAATACACAGACTTGGTCATTTATCAGGATCCTCTCCACTTTTGTAAAGAGCATAGCTCTGCAATTTCTCCACCTAAATCAATAAAATACAGTTTTTGCCTCCATCTTGGATAGATTTGCTGTGTATGTCATGAGTATTATTTATGTTTAGTCATTATTTTCAATGCTTTCACAGGTTAATGCCAATAGACCAGTCATCTACAAGGGCCATTCCTGCACCTAAAAGGAGAAGAGCAATATTTGAGAAGGACAAAATAGAGGAAGTTGCTTATAAGTGTGCATTCCACAGCACCTTGGTAAACCCCTGTTATGTATTTTCCATTATAGCCTCCCCGTTAGTCTTAGCACCCTGGTTCTTCTACCAAATGTGTAGAGTATATTTGCATTTCTCTTGATTCTGAGAGTGGATGTGGAAGACCAACCTTTATTTTGGTGTATCACCTCTTTAGTGTAGGCAGTTTGTTCTCATGCATTTCTTCTCCCTTTTCATCCCCCCCGAGTGTATAGCTGTATATAGCTGTATATAGCTGTGTATCCATTATTTTTGCACTGCCTAAAACAAACAAGATACATCAGAGGTAATTAGCCCATACCTAGAGACTCTCCTCTCCTGCTTCACCATCCCAGAGGCGAGAGAGGAGTTTCCATGTTGCGGGGAGAGGGTAGGAATCCGTTCTCCTGCCACTGGGTGCACTTTCCAGCATCAACAGAACTATGGGGTGATAATCAATTACTCAACCCTTTGGAAGGAGTTGAAGAAAGGGGCATGGGTGTCTTTCTTCTACATGAAGAATATCATCTCATGTCATCCCTCGTTAGAACTCAAAAATACCCCAATGACATATGTAAATTGTTATTTTATGGTTCAAAGAGAAAACATGTGGTGGGTGTAAGTGTAATGTTGGTTTCCCCCTCAAGAAGAAAGTATTTCTCTTCTTATAGGTTTTAGTTTAGTTATTCATGCAATGTAGTAGAATACGAAGGCCTAATTTATGGCCTCCAATGGGTAATAAAAGTTGAATCAAACAATTGAAAGTGTATGGAGATAATGAGCTCATATTGAACTAGGTTAGAGGCTAAAATATCGCTAAAATACCTTAATGAAGTCCTACAAGCATAGAGTGTGGGACCTAATTGAGGACTTTCAATCCTTTAACATTCAATCTGCGCTAAGGGGACAAAATCAACATGCTAACATGTTAGTAACTATAGGGGATCATTTTGATAACCCTAATGAGCTGAAGAATACCAAAGTATAACCACATGTCAAAGTGGTGATAATACCATCAATGCTAGATAAAAAAGCTCATTAGTAGGTCTTTGAAAGTGACAAACAAATTGCATGTTTCTTACAACAATAAATAGAATTATCCTCCCTCAACCATTAAAAATTATAACATCAGTATGGGGAGTAGATTCTTCAATTAAGGTCCAATAAGATTCTTAAAGGGTTAATCATCCTAGAAGTCCTCTTTCATGAAGGAGAACATATGAGGAAGGACAAAGCATTGATGTTAACAAATGAAGAGAACTATGAGAGGATTTTTATCCTTAAAGACAAGATCCTCAAGCTTGGAAAGGTAAGCATTGAAGACAAAAGGCATACTTTCATAGAGCTTTGTAAAGAATATGTAGTTATCTTTGATTGGTAATATAGTGACTTAAAAGGGTTTGATCCTAAATTTTCCCAACACACTATAAAACTAGAGGATAATGCCAAACCTATCAGACAAAAATAGAGGCCCATGAACCCCAAAATAGAAAATCTTATGACGAAAGAGATAATTAAATTTATTGAATCTAAGATCATTTTTACAATTAAGCACTCCTCATGGGTAGCTAATTTAGTATCTATTAGAAATAATAATGAAGAAATTAGGTTGTGTGTGGAGTTTAGGGATATTAACAGTGTCTTTGTAAAGGATCATTATCCTTTACCATCCATGGAACAACTCCTACAAATAGTTGCTAGTTTAAAATGCTTCTCTCTCTTGGATGGATAGTTAGGTTATAACCAGGCGTTAGTAAGGGAGGAAGACTAGTTTAAAACTACCTTCACCACCAAGTTGGGCACTTTTTCTTACCAAAAGATGCCTTTCAGATTGTCTAATGCTAGGGAAACCTTCTAAAGAGCCATGGATATGGCCTTTCAAGGACTGCTAAATCAAATGGTACTGATGTAGTTTGATGACATCATAGTCTTATCTAAGAAATCTAGTGAGCACATGGGCCATTTGAGGGTGATCTTCTAAAGATGTAGAGATTATGGGATCTCTTTAAATCCCTAAAATGTGTGTTATTTATGCATGAGGGTAAGCTATTGGGTCATAGTATTTCAAAATAAGGAATGTCCATTGAACCGAATAGAGTAAGTGTTATCTTAACTTTATCCTTGCCCAAGCACAAAAAAAGGATCCAAAGCTTCCTTGAGAAGATTAAATTTATGAGAAGGTTCATACCTGCTTTTACAAACCTAGTCAAACCTATCACCAACATGCTTAAGAAGAGCAACGTGTTTGCTTGGTCAGTTGAAGGCAAGGCATATTTTGAGGCCATCAAGCAAGCCATTACCCAGGCCTCTCTCTTATAAACCCTAATTTCTTCAAGGACTTTATCCTATACACCTTTGCCAATGTTGGCAACATATTAGCTATGCTTATGTAGAAGAATGATGAAGAAGTGGAGCAACCAATTGCCTTTTTTAGTCAAGGGTAAGAGGGATAGGAGGTGAGGTACACCTTAATTTAAAAATAGGTGCTTGTAGCCTTAAGAAGTCTCAATAAATTTAGACCAATGCTTTCCAATAGTAGGAAGCATCTTATGGTCTCTCACTCTGGAGTTAGGGATTTTCTCCTTAACAAATATTTGAGTGAGAAGAGGGTAGGCTAGATTACCAAGGTCATGGAATATGATGTGGAGATCAAAGTCACCAGGTTGGTTAGGGGAAAGGGATTATGTAAACACATGATAGATGACCTTCAATAAGAAAAGCAAGCTATCTTGGTAACTTAAGACAATTCACAGGTTGGAGTACTTCCATTTTAAAAGAGCTAGCTTTAAGATATGGCTCATTTATTAGCAATAGGAGAATGCCCCCAAGGTTTAGATAGAGCCAAAAGAAGGTATTTTAGGCATCAATCCATACCTTATGTATTGGTGGGTGGTATCCTTTTTAGAAGGAACCTAATGGAGTTATACTTAGATGCATAGATGATGACCAGGTAACCAAACTCCTAGAGTAGTTTCATGATGGACCTACATGAGGTCACTTTGCACTAAGAACCAAAATAATGAAAATAATGAGGGATGGTTATTATTGGCCCACCTTTTTCAAAGATTCTCATGTATGGGTTATAAAATTCCATAAGTGTGCCCTTTTTTCAAGGAATTAGAGATTAGCACCCTTCAACTCAATCTAATTTAGGTGGAGCAACCCTGCATACAATGGGGGTTATACTTCATAGGGATGATTAATCCACCATTAAGTGTATGGAATAAATGGGTGCTCACTATAACCAAAATTATAGCGAGTGGGATCTTTAAATGGGAATCTACCTCATCACCTCTTCCAACTACTATCCTCAAGGATATGGACCAACAAAGTCCAAAAATAATAATTTATTAAGAATCATTAGGAGAACTATGGAAGAGAATCAAATAACATGACACACCAAGCTAAAGACAACCTTCTGGGCTGATAAAGTGACTCTTAAAGCTTCCATTGGTAATTATCCATATGTATTTATGTATATAAGGGAAGCCACATTTCTTATCTCCCTCGTGCTACCTGCATTAAAATTATCCATTAACTTAAATTGATGGAAGATGAACCCATGAACATGAGGATGATAGAGATCATGGGGCTCAAGGAAACTAGAGACATTTATATGAAAACATTATTCTCATCAAGATTAGGTCAATAAATACTTTGAAAAAATAGCTATAGTAATAAGTTTCAAGGAAGGGGAGCTAGTCCTCAAATGGGATTCAAATAAGGCCAAACTAGGCAATCACACCAAATTTGATAGTTTGTGGAGTGGTCCTTATTTGATCCATGGATGCAAGGAACATAATGCTTTTCAACTTACCCAACTAAATGGAGAGGTATTACCCATCCCAATAAATGGCATTAATTTGAAACTTTTTTATTAGAAGCATTGCATCCAATGTAACATATTGTACATATTAGAGTATCTTTTGTGCTTTCCTCTAAGTGCTTGGTGCACATCTATTTTTGTTTTTTGTTTCCCTTTGAGTGCCTTGGGCACTTTATTATCCTATTTTATTTTTTTCCCATTGATTCATGGGAGATTCCAAAATAAGGGCAACCTTGTATCAGTTTCAATCCAATTGGAAGAAAGACTATGACTCCATGTGCCCAAAGGATCAATTCAAGGCAACTAGTCTTTTGTATAGTAGACATGCAACCCTAGGATGTTGCCAAAGATGTTGGCCAATTTTGGCCTACATATAGAAATATGTCCTAAAGGGGCCAAGAATAGATTAAACAAAGGTATAGTGTCATAGAGGCCCAATGGATACCAAGAGTGCTTAAGATAAGCCTATGAATGGAGGGGATCCATCTAGTTCTTCATCATGTTCATCCAAACATTTTGGTCTAATGAAAAAAATTAGAAGTAGGCACTTTGCTGATCCCACCATTGCCATGTGTGGATGAATTAGGGAAAACTATTCATATGGGTTTGTTCACATTTATGCCAAGTTTATATGTGCCAAGTTTCAAGTCCTCTACCAAAGCACATCAAAAGTTATAGAGACCCAAAATTGGCCTCTCAGCTAAATTCCATTATTTTCCCATACTTAGCCATTTTTAGAAAAGTACAGGTAGAGCCAAGTGGGCATCTTCACAAAGCCATATCTCACATGTTTGACACTCTCAGGAAAAAGTGATCACATGGGTTTGTTTAGCTTGTTCCCTAGTTTTTATGCGCTAAGTTTTAGTTTATGCAATAGAGCATGAAGAAAGATATGCTTAATCAAAGTTGGCCTCCCAACCAATTTGAGTCTTTTTTCTATGACTGACACAAGGATGTCATGCAAAATCACATAAAATATCTCATTTCAAGATTTTATAGATTCATTTAGAAAGCTCCTAGGATCAACAGATCAACAGGGTTTGTTACTTGTAGTGTAAGGAACATTTCCTAAAAGTTTAGTGCCATAATGATTCCTACGTTTCAAGTTATGAGCTTACAAATTTGATAAAAAAATGGAAATGTTACCACAAACATCAATTTTAAGCTTCAAAAAATAGATGTTGGAATTTAAATGATGGGCCCAGGTAAATCAAATGGTGCATGTTTCATTGTACCAAGCACATCTACGATGCGATCTATGGTTACATGGTCAGTGAATCTAGGGACCAATGAAAGGTTGAGCTTAAAGGAGAAGATTCCAAAAATCTATGGTCTACATGAAATCAGATCTTAGATCTAATAGAGTTAAATAGGGTCAATAAGTCAATAGAGCTAAGTCATATTACTGATGACCAATAAGCAAAAGTGAGCTTGCAACATTCTTGATGAAGGTTTGTGCGCTAGTTCTTAACCTAGGGCAAAATAAAAGTAAGAGAGTTGGGTTTGGTTTAACTTGAGACAATGAAAATATAGAACCAAGCTCAACTAAAAATCTAGATGTGGAAATTTATTTATCAAATGGGACTAGGTATTGAGCAAAGTGTTATATGTATAAAATTATAAGAAAACCAATATCTTGAAATTGGTTTTCATCTATAGTTAGTTTGGTTCAAGATTTAAGGCATAGAGTAGATGTGTGATTAATGAAAGGCTCATCTCAATCCATTCCTTTCAAAATCCATCACTCAAATCAGACATGGTGTGTCCTTGATAATTTGAAGATTTGAGGATTTTATCCTCATGGTGAAATAGAGTAGGGGATGATGTGGAAGATGGATGGGATCAAAGCAGTTGGAGCATTCATTTTTTAGGGGTATTTTTTCATGGATGTAAATCATGGTGCATCATCATGAAAAAAAATATATTTTATTCTAGTACCATCTTCATGTCAATGAAAATATCCAAGATCATTATAATTAATGCGAGATAACTTATTCATGATAGATTAGTATCGATCGAAGCAAATTAGGTGGAGCATTCATTAGGAAAAGGTGGCAGCTCAATAAATGATCTCAAACAACTTATGAATAGATACAAGACTCTCTCTCTCTCTCTTAAATTCCTATATATAATCCCTTTCTTTCCATTTATAAAGGGTTCTTAGATTTGTAAATTTTTAAGAAACTGATCTCTCAGACTTTAAAAGAAGACTTTCACTTTTAATTGTGACTCTCTCTCTTGTTTTTAAGAGTAGGTACTCTCATTTGATAAGGCTAGACCCTATGGAAATTGTATGAAAGACCTCTTGAAGCAATAAATTATTTTCCTTACCTATCTTACCTCTTTCAATTGTGTTTAGTAAAGTATGCACACTATTGCATTGTGAAGGAGAATCTTCCATGCTTTTGGTCCTTCTTTCTTGCTCATTTCTAAGTGTCTTAAATCTAGTTGTAGGTATAGGTTAATGTTATTTATGTCATTAATACAAGATCTTAGTGAGTCTTATAACTCCTCTTTTCCTTGAGTTATGACTTCCTGAACCTAGTTTATAAAATACTAATGCAGCTGGCTAGTTTTGTGAGATTGTGTGAACCAGTATTGTCTTATGCTTCTTCAGTGTTTGCTCCATACATATAAGAGCCTCATTTAAATTTGGTGCATCACCATTTTATCCATATTAATAACATTTATTAACCCTTATAACCCTTTTATTTATTCAAAATTAGTTTAGGTGAACATCAAAGAGGAAGCCAACCTACTCTGAAGGTTCAACCCCATAATAAGTGACCCATAGCTTAGGGTTATCCCAATATTATAGATTAATCAGGGTATGAGTTGAAGCTATAATAGGTATTGGATAAGTTTTTTAAATACAATATCATACAACTTAATTTGATCAAACTTATACAACAAGTTGATTCCTCTCATCCTTTACCTGGTTGGTATAAAGAAAATGAATTGTGTGACTTCCACTGTGTCATTGGGCATGATGTTAGTAGATGTAATACATTCAAAAACATTATCCAAGGATTTATTAACAAGAGATAACATGTGTTGGATAACCCCGTTTCACCCTCTAACCAATCACTTGATATCTTTAGGCAACCATTCCCCAACCATGCTCCTTCTATGAACAACATAAACAATAAAGCTGAATCATCTCATACCCATGAGGCCCATATTATCAATATGGTTCTTAATGAGCTTATTGCTAAATAAAAAATTACCCATCCACTTATTGAGGTAGTGGAGGTACCTTCTATTCCTTTGGAAACCTAAACAAAGGAATAAACTATTCCCCTCTCTCTACTTATTAAAGAAATGAAATATCCAACATCTCCTTTGATGGACACCTTAGAGGGGGCAACCATTATCACTATACCTATCTCTTCCATCATTGAGAAATACACTCTACCTTTAGAGAGCATTCCTAAGGAAGAATAGACCTTACCTACCCCTCCCATAGAGGAATCACCTTCCCAAACCTTAGAGCCTTTGATTGAGGAAAAGGACAAACTAGTTGCTCCACTTTCTCAACCCATGGGCTTATTCTTTGAGTCTACTACTGAAGGAATCAAACCTATCTTTACACCTTTCTCTAGACTAGTTCAAAACTTGGAGTAGGCCACCTTTTGGTATCAATTTGGGCTCCCTTATCTAACCAAGCAAGAGTCTTCAACCATACCTTTGTCAGAACAACCTTCCACCCCTACTATTTAACCAACCATCATCACAACCAAACTGTTGGAGACCTATACTAACCAAACCATAGTTCAACCAACCAAAATAACCCCAACCAAAGTAACCAAGTTACCTTCTACCATTCCAACCAAACCCACAAAAAACCTTGGTGTGTTCCCTACCTAAAACCTTACTCACCCATCGTTGAAATTAGAATTAACTCCACCAAGCCTACCAAAAAGACCCCAAATTAAATGAAAAAATAAGGTGCAACAACCTAATATCCAAAAAAAAAAACTTTACCTATCCTCTCTACTTTTCCTTATAGTTTGGGACCTCACCCCTCTACCTTGGTTAGGAAACCAACCACCCCAAAACAAACCCAAATCCAACCACCACTCTTGATTACACCATCACTCCTACTTTCATCTTCATCTATTTTCATCAAACCTTCTATAACCAAACCATCTACCTATCAAACATATACCTCCAAACCCTCCACCTTCAAGCCATTAACCCCTAAATAATCCACTCCAAAACCATTTACTAAGAACACTTCCTCATCTAAATCTCCTACCATCAAGTCTACTCCTAAAAAGGCTTTTACCCTAACTACCAAACTTATGAATTTCAATCCCCTACCACTTTTACTTGAGTCTTACTCAACCATATTGCAAAGGCTATTGTAAACATCTTTCCTAACCTTACCACCTATCAAACCATTTGACCCACATAGTCTTAAACCATCTTGGAAAAATGATAATCTAGTATGTTCATACCATAAAACATCTAGACATGATACAATGAACTGTAAGGCTCTCCAAGTCTTAGTCCATCGATTGTATCATGAGGATGAATTATTGTCAAATGAGTCTCCCATGAGCCCACTACCGATCCAAGAACTAGGAGCCATTTCCTAATGCGTACCTAATCCCCAAATCTCACCTAAGTGTGAGGAGGAATATAATAAACCCACTGACCAAAATCTTCCCTAAATCCATACCATCCATGTGGTCACTACATCATAGGTTTTAAAAAAGTATACGGGGAAGGTAAAAGTGTCCATCCTATGGACATATCCCTCTTTCACCACTAAACCACATAACCAAATCCAAACATATTCACCTTTACCCAAACCCAAGGTATCTATCTTAGGTGTCAGATTACTAGAGAAGATTATGTCAAAAACCTTGGTGGTACTCTAATCATTCAATGCCACCATGGCCATAACTTTAGGAACTTTTATCCTCCACATTTGTCTAGGACCTTATATGCTTATTGAGCTCTTCTATGTAGTAGAAGGCAAGTTCTATTATAATGTTTTTTTGGGATGCCCTTGGATCGATTTCATGGGTTGTATGCCATCTACCTTGCACCGATGCATAAAATTTGAGCATGAAGGTCAAGTTATTACCATACAAGCTAACCTAAGTCCTTTCACAACATGCAACATGATGTACTATCCTAATAATGTTCTCCTCCATCCATTCAACAAGCTTTCATCAATAAAAGACAAACCCCCATCTTCTTATACCACTGAATCATCCACCAGTTCATCTATCCTTTCTTCCAAAATCCCCATAATAGACCCTTTATAATCAACATTCCAACATCTTTTGTTGAGGGAGTATCACCTTTTGACACTAGATGCTTTTCCTACCCCCCAAGAGTAAAAAATTCTTGACCAACAACTCAGTTATGATTATAATATGGGAAACATAATTCATTTTGTGCCCCCATTTGTCAAACCAATTTTATTTATGGGGGACTTGATAAACCCCTTGACACTTTTTCCACCTCCTTTTCACCTCGATCATTCACCTTTAGTTTATCCTATTTGGATAAACCTAAATTTGCCAAGACATACCTCTATAGCTGTGATTGGAAGGGATTTGGTTTAGGTTGGTATGAACATAGACCACATGATTTTCTTCCAATCAAGACCCAAAAACCTCATGAAAAACATGTTCTCAATTTTATGCCACCTAAAAATCAAACCAACACACCTCCCATCACCATTGTTGAGGAAGACATCCCATCTTCACCAATTCCTCCATCAGATTTTGAGGATTTTGATGTCATCCCATCTACCTTTTTTTTTCATCAACATGATTAGACTTGGACCCATAACTTATCAAGAGGATGGGGTGATTGTGACCATATGTCTGACTCATCCTGAGATGGTAAAAGATGAATCTCTTACCATTAATATGATTCAATGTCAAGATGATGATTCCATTCTCACCTATTTTGGTGTAGAAGATTACTTTATCCACAAATCTATCCATCCTAAGACTTCAACTATGTTAAAAAATCCCACTATGGATTTCAAGTTAGGTACTTAGAATATACCATACATCATCAAAATTAGACAATCATTAGATTCCTTAGATCATCAAGACTTTTATACCTTTCTACAAAACTGAAGCATAGAATTTACTTGGTCTTATAGATACATGTTGGGAATCAACCTTACCATCACCACCCATAAAGTTATTACCAACTATCAGGCTAAGTTGATTTGATAAAAGATTCATTGAATACACCCTTGCATATCCCTTCTTATCAAAGAAGAGCTTTAATGTCTCCTTTCTTTCAATTTCATCCAACCCCTTGACTATCCCCAATGGGTATTTAATATTGTCCCTATCACTAAATCAATAAGGGGACTTCACATTTGCATGAATTTCCATGATCTCAACCTCACTTACCCAAATGATGACTTCCCTTTGCCAAACATTGATAAGCTTTTTGATCTTATGGATAACCATGAGATGCTATCTCTTATAGAGAGTTTCTCAAGTTATAATCAGATCTTAATTGCCCCTAAAGACTAGCATAAAATTTCCTTTATCACCCCTTGGGGGAGTTTTTTCTATAGAGTCATGCCTTTTGGTCTAAAGAATGTTGGTGCAACCTACTAGCATGTTATGACCTACATCTTCCATGACCTTATTCAAAGAATGATAGAGGCTAATGTTGATGACCATCTTGTGAAATCTAAATATTGAAAAGATCATTTATTTATTCTTAAGATTATCTTTGAATTCCTCATCCATTACCATATTCACCTTAACCCCAAAAAGTGTCTCTTTGGGGTATTTTAAGGAAAATTTCTTGGCTTCATTATCTCTTTACAAAATTGAAGTTGATTTTACCAAAGTAAAAGTAATCCTCGACATGCCTTCTCCAACCACCCTTAAGTAAATCCATAGCTTATAGGGGAAGCTTTAATCCATTTACTGATTCATTTCTCAGTTGTCTAATAGATGCCAACCATTTCACCACATTTTAAAGAATGACATCTCTTTTAAGTGGAATAACGACTGTCAAAAGGCCTTTGACTCACTTAAAGAGTACCTTCTTTCCCCACCTATTCTCATTCCTCCCAAATAGGATCAACCTTTTCACCTATATATCTCCGCCACTGACCACTCCTTAGGGGTAATGCTTTCACATCACGATGATAAAAATAAAGAGAAAGCTATCTACTACATAAGCTAAATGCTTATAGAGTATGATACTTGGTACACCTATACCAATAAAATTTACCTCAACTTGGTCTTTATGGCCACCAAACTTTTCCATTACTTGCTCAACCACAAAACCATAATCATAACCAATTTTTAACCTCTTAATTATATACACTCTAGATCATACCAAAATCAATGTATGGCTAAGTGGCTCATGATTTTAACTAAGTTTGATCTTGAGTTCCTCCCAAAAAAATCAATTAAATGGCAAGTCATTGCTAACCAATTGGCCAAATAACCTCTAGATAATAACAAACCTTCTCCTCTCAAGTTTATTAATGAGTCCATTGCGACCCTTTCTCGATCAAACTTCACCTATCAAGTAACCATGTTCTTCAATGGATCAAAGTGTAAATATGGTGGGGGATTTAGTATCATCCTTATTCCCCTTGATAATGAACCTCTTTCTTTATCCTTCAAGCTAGATTTCAACTTCACCAATAACATGGATGAGTATGAAGCCCTAGTGATAGGTCTCCAAACTACTTCAGCATTTTGAGTTAAAACAATCAACATCTTTGGTGATTCCTAACTCATGGTTAATCAAATAAATGGATCTTACTAGTGCAATAATGATGTTTTTTAAAAGTACAAATAACTAGTGGATGTGTTATTTATTTCATTTGAGCACTACCTTAGCCAAGCCACTCCATGATCTATGAAGAAATTTACCAATACGATGGCTTCTCTCACTTCCCATATCCCATCTACACCTTTTGAATCTAAGCTATCTGTCATTATACATCACCTTACCAAACCTTATTATACCAAGTCAGACTCTCCAACCATATTTAATGTGGAGGAATCCCATCCTGACCTTTGCTACAAGTAGATCTTCAACTATCTTAACCTTGCCATCATTCCTTCAAAACTTTCTAAAAATGGTCAAAGAGTGTTTATTCAAATAACTTCATGTTATATCATATTGGGGGGAATTATTTATAAGCATGGCTTTGATGGTCTCTTCTTTTGTTGCCTCCATATTCATGAAGCCTCTCATGTTATCAAGGAAATGCATGATGGGATCTATGGAGGATACTTTAGTGATCTAAATGTCACTAACCATATCATTTACCTTGGCTATTACTAGCCTACTCTTAACTAGGATTATTGTGATTATGTGAAGAAGTGTGTTAAATGTCAACAACATGCTAATTTACATCACACACCTAGATATAGTCTTCAAGTATCCAAGGATTTTTGGCTTTTCTCATAATGGGGCCTAGATCTTATTGGTGAAATTAATCCCCATTATTTGCAATGACATCATTATATCATCACCTCAATAGAATATTTCACCAAATGGGTGGAAGATATTCCTATTATTTTAACCAAGGCCAATAATATCATCGACTTTATTAACCATAACATTATCTATCATTTTTGAGTTCCTCATAAAATAATCACTGATAGTGGTAAATGTTTCAAGAATAATAAAGTCAGAGGTCTTTGTGATGCATTCGGTATTAAGATAAGTTTCTCATTACCTTATCATCTTCAAGATAATGGATAGGTGGAAGCTTCTAACAAAAATCTTAACAACATGCTAACTAAAATAGTTAATATATCTAGTCAGGATTGGCATTTACACATCCCCTTCACCTTATGGGCATTTCATAGCTAGCATTTAAAACCCTATGAGAGCTACCCCTTTCTCTCTTGTGTTTGGGGGTAGAGGCTATCATACCTATCAAAGTCCAAATTACCTCTCTTCACATATCCTTATAGGATATAATTTATAAGGGTGATTATTATCAAGAACATTTAGCCCAATTTGAGCTACTTGACAAGTGTCATTTAGAAGTGCTTAACCATCTTCATGTATACCAAGAATGAATCAACTACACTTATAACAAACACCTTAAAGTATGAGAATTCAATATCAGATACCTCATCTTAAAATAAAATCAACATGTCATCAATATAGAGAAAAACAAGCAGGGTAATTTTGCTTTCAATTGACTCAAACCTTATATCATAATGCACAAGTATGGATCAGGAGCTTATCAGTTATCATCTCTTAAAGGGAAACTCGAACCTGAGCCCCTCAATGTTTCACATCTACATCCTTTATTTTTTTAAATAAGATGAAACTCACCTTTTATCTAACTTAAGCTCATACCTTATTTTCAACCACCTTCATCTCCTTATTCTAAGGACAACTAATTAAATCCATAATCATGTGATTAAATCGTCATAGTTGTAGCCTTAATCCTAAATATGGGTACTATGACTTTATTCATGGCATAATTTGCATGGTATCTTCTACCCCTTTATAGGATGGATTCCCATGGTCATTTTCGCTTGAACCTCTTGTACCCATTATCAACCTTATCATGATTTAGTGTTACATTTATAAAGGTAGGCCTTTAAGCCTATGTAATCAAGTCCATATCAGAGAGAGAGAGAGAGAGAGGAGAGAGAGAGAGAGAGAGAGAGAGAGAGAGAGAGAGAGAGAGAGAGAGAGAGAGAGAGAGAGAGAGAGAGAGAGGAGAGAGAGAGAGAGAGAGAGAGAGAGAGAGAGAGAGAGAGAGAGAGAGGAGAGAGGAGGAGAGAAGAGAGAGAGAGAGAGAGAGAGAGGTCATTCTTAGATTTTATAGACTATTCCCTTGAAGGATAGCTACCAAAACCAATCAAAATTTCTTAATGTTAGATAAACTATTCCCTTGAAGGACAACTATCAAAATGACTTAAACAAATCTCATGATATTAGACCACTCTCTTGAAGGATGGCTAAGAAAAGAATTTTTGTCAAAGCAAGTAATACCTGGGAATCTTCCTGCATCAATCAACTTCCCCAATCTCTCCAAACAATATACAAATATCAAGAGACCCATTATCAAAATCATAAAAATAAAAAATATATTTTTTTGAAATCCACAACTAACTTTCATAAGTAGACTTCCCACATAGATAAGTGTAAAAATTATATTAACATGGAATTGTTTATACTATCTCTTTGGTAACCCATATAAGAGGCATGATAGTCTCACAAGAAGTTTCCATTATCATCAATATTCCCTTAATACCCTATATATGTAAGGTATTTTTGAGCTTACTTGACATTATGTGATCAAGAAAATTTTTAACTAACAAACACTAATGTAAAGCATTCAAATGGATTATGCTCATTAGTCAGCCTAACTTTAGTTTTATTTTAGTACTTTCTAAATAAGAATCCTCATGTCTTCTTCTCATTCTCTCATACCTCCTAATTGATTCATTCATTTAGATGCTTGTTTATTTGACTGTCTCATTTTTCTCATCTTTCTTATCACATTTAGTTTTGTCATCCAACTTACTTTATGTGTTTTAAGATTCATTCACCTTCATCTAATCATATGCAATTCATTAAAAAAATTAAATACCAATTATGTGTTTTCCATATGCCTTACTTAAGTTTTATTCATCTAAAGAACATTTTAATCACCTTAATCATAACAACATCACATCATAACAAACATAATATGATCATAACATCATGAACATAATCATCATAACTAACTAAAACATCATTACCATTAATCATATCACAAGTTAATAAAGTCATCACATATGTTATTCATTGCCATGTCTAGTTTTATTATCTACCTAAACATGTATCTACTCAAAATAACATCATCACATCATGATCATATCACTAAAACAATCTATATGACCAATCACATCAACTAATCAAAAACTATCTATCACATCATCACCATTTATCACATCATAGGTCAATAAGTCATCACATATGTTAATCCATCAAATCCTAGCTAGGTAAGAAAAAATAGATTCCAACCATCTACATTTCTCACAAAGCATACATCTACTCAAACAAAAATGTTAATCATAAGAAAAATTACATCATAACAATAACCACATATCCATAAACATCCATAAACATCATAACATCATCATCATATATTAAATAATCATTAATAATCACATCTATAACAATAAACAAAACCCATGAACCATAATAACATCCTTATATCATCAAAATAATCATCATATATATGAATAATGTACATGTATCAAAGGGGTTTATACATCTCACTACATCAGCTCATAGGCCGGTATCAAAATCATATAATACATAAAATTAATAAGTCTCATAAGAAGTCTAAGGTGGAGGAGAACTAATGCTCCCTAGGTGTTGTCTACCTCTTGGACCTATCTGCACACCTACAGATGTTACCCACTATATTGATGTCACACTATGAGCTCCCCCAGTAACCAACACTCTATGCTCACCCCATTTGGGCTCATCTAAGAGCTATCTAATAACTAAAGCCTCATATTATTGGAGCTCAACAATAGTAGCTAGATATCTCTCCATAGAAAATGCCCTTGATGGTCTTTTAGGTGTCAATACTTGCCCTGTTGCCTACTTAAGAGCATCTCTCTCCTATGTTACCAAGGCTAACTAATCCTTAACCTAATCCCTCTCACTAATAAGAGTGGCCAACTGGCCCTAGGCCTCTCTCTCTCCAAGGTCATCGCTACTAACACTACCTATGCTACTGCTAATGCTACCCTGGCCTATCCCTCTCTAATAACTACCGACCTATCTGGGGCATCCACATCTATCTAGTCCTTACCCCTTCTACATATCAACATATATAACCTATTGAATAGTCTATATATCATCCCCTTTTAAAACTGCTACATTATAATGTGCTTGGAACCAAATAAGGTAGTCATTAGTGACACTTGCATTTTCAACATCTACCCTCACTAGTAGGAGATTATGATTGATAAAATCCTCAATTAGATCTAGGGTAGATAGTGGAAACTCTACATCCTCCCTTTTACACCTCAAGAAATCACTTGGGATACCTTGTACTAGCCTAAACTACCTCTTCACCCTATCAAAAGGGATCAAATATACCTTAGGATCTCATCATCTATATATCCAACTGTAACTTGGCAGTGACAAAATCTACCTCATATGACCTACCCATGTAGGAAATCTAACATATGATCTTTAGATGAAATCACCCTAAAATAGTGAATATAATATATCCTAATACTAATACAGGTCTCATTACCCTCCTCTTGGTCTTGTATAAGCACAATCATACCTCCATCGCATAAATCTGACTCTAAAATCCATCTGAACAAATCCATGCCATGGTAGTCCACCTGGATGAGACACCCTAATGTGATTATATGTATAATAGTGTAGCACAAACTCGGCATTGATAACATACCTCATGTGCACCTTGTAACCCCATATCTCTTGATATATATGAACTAGTAAGATAGTTTCCCAAACATACACTATACAATCCATCATCATACATATCAAAACTCCTAGCAATATGAATATAAATCTACCATTACTTGAGTTTGGTAATGCATAAAAATTCATAACCATGATCATCATCATGATAACCCACTTTGATCCCCTATTTATATGATATAAGGGTGTATATTGAAGGCCTCTAACATTTCACATTTCATTCACCATGTCCTCCCCATATAATACACCTATGAGCTGATCTCATTCCTAACCATCGACATGCTCTATCAACTCACCCTATAGTAGCATCCATATAATTTGGTGGATGTCCTTTAGTAGAATGGTAACCTCTCCAACTGGCAGTAAGAATGTGTTAGTGGATGGGTCCCATCTCTTGATGAAGGCCACCAACATAGCCACATCCCTAGGCATGCACTGATAATATCTAATGTCACCCAAGCTTACTACCATCAAGTGATCCCACTCCTAGTCTATCATCACTCGATAGACCTCATATAGTAATTATAGTACTTAGTCTCACATTTATAAATTTTCCCTCACCTAAAAGGTTAGATATATGCCTTATTTGCTTTTGCCTTTCAAACATCATCTATGAATCCTACCTATTACACCTATCCTACCCTACCTCATTTATACAACCATCCCTTACCTAAACTACCTACACTACAATATCCCTTAACCACCTTTCGTAATATACCATTACATACCTTAACTAATTTACCCTTCACCCATCCTTATCCTAAACCACTAATGGTCAAATAGAGACTGATAATGGTTTCTCAAGGAACTATCATTAATCACCCTTAACCGTTGACAGTTCGATGGTGAACCATTGTTAGTCTACATGATGACCACTTTGATGGTAACTTATTGACCATAGACGGTCAACAATGACCACTGACGATCATTGAAAGGTGACCACTAGTGACACATAAGCCCTAGGGCATGCCTAAACTACTTATAAACATCAACACAAAAACTTTAACCTACACCTACAATAACCATCACCTACACTATTTCCCACCTAAACTTTGCCCACCCTATACCCAATTTATTACAAGAAATCTTACCAAACCCCTCAAATTCCAAGTTCCTACCCTACCCACCCATAATAACCATATAGTAAAAACATTCAAGAAATCAATAACAAACACATTCAATACATCCCCTACCTTATTCCATGACCATCATCATGGTGGCACTCTTGCAACCACCATTGTTCACCCCTATGCTCTACTTTTACCTCTCTATATCCTCACTAAATCAACCCCATGATCTAGCCCATAGAATCACCTATTCCACTTTTAGCCACTCTCACCCAATCACCCACTCACTCACCCAATCACTCAAATAAAAAAACCATCGATTTTCTTCATTTTAGCTAAGCACAAGCATCGTAGGTTGTAAATTACCAAATGAGGATATAAAAGACCTCATTTGAATTTTAACCATCACGCTTTTAGGGCTGACATCTAACTATAGATGGTCACTCGATAATTGTCGATGGTCAAATTTGATCATCAATAGTCAACCCCTCTATATTTTTGACATAAAAACCACACTTTTTCACAACCCTTTACCATTAACCACACCTCTTAAGATCACCTTACCCTTAAAAATATTAAAGTCCACCTCACTCCCTACCAACCAACAAATAACCACATCAACCCCAACATTTGTATTTTTAGCCTAATTTTTACATGTTTTACGATGACCTCACCTTGGTCATTCTGACTGATAAGACTAATTGCCATATTTGAACAACTTGAACTTATGCTACATTCTATGCACCAATTATTTATGTCTTCCCAAGATCACATCCTACCTTGGATACCTATGAATATACTCACCTCACCTAGGAAACTTGTGTTTATGAGTGCCACCATAACCACCACACCTAAATGTGATCACTTGGTCTACTTATCACTCATTCTTCTCGTGCTAACCATATTTTAACCAACTACCTCAACTATAACTACCTAGTCTATGTGCAATCTATTCAATCGCACTTCGTTTCATTTTTTATGCATGTTTGCACTTCAATTCCTAATCTATCACTAAATTTGTCACCCACTTACCTTATTATCAAACCCTCACGAAATTCTATTTCACCTCATCAATTCTTGATTTGAGGGGGAACACCTCCTCTCATACTCTGGGTATCTAGCCTTGTACCACTATCTATTCTTATTTTGAAGCTTGTTGAGACAAACTACATGATAAAAAGGATAAATTTAGACTCTATAAATCCATACACGATGGTTCCAAATGTCACATTAACTCATAGGTTGCTCCTTGACCCCCTTAGGACCATTTCATAACCTTTCAACAACCAAACATAAGTCAAAATGGCTAATACTACCATTTTGACTTTGCCCTCTCGTCTATCAATGGTTAAGCCTTAACCCTCGATGGTTAGGCTCGATCATTAATGATTAGCCCTTAACCACCTAAAGAGTTAACTTCAACTCAAACTCCAACTTAATTTTTTATTAATATCTAATTTAGCCATTTGAATAATCAATGCATGTTAGGCTAATTTTAAATAGTTTGTTGAACACCTTGTTGAACCTATTATTTCACCACTCTCTTTCCTTTATATTAAGAGAGGAAGATGAGGTGAAAGAGGATCAAAAATTCTTGTGTATAGCTTCTTATGTAGGTACTTTTCTCACTTCTAACAAATCCAAAGAAAGCTTCTAATAAACTAGTGACCATGCTAGAGACCAAAAGTGCTATTGCAACTCATCAATCAACAGCCAAAGTATTGCCACTTTGCTAGAATTGGTCCAAGATCCAAAATAAGTTTTCAACCAACCTATACATCCTTTAGACTAGTATCCCATGAAAATTTAAGTATCTATATTTTCTATCAATTCAAAAATTAGCTCTCATATTCTTTCATTACTTCTATCAATTCCTCTTTAAGACCCTCCCATCTCACTTTGTTGTGCTAGAGTTCTATAACTCCAAGCACTTCCTCTCTTACTCAGAAGCATCCAAACACCTAATACCTAGACCTAATACCTCAAAACACTACCCTCTACCTCAAAACAAATATATAATCTAGATTTACCCTCGAAAACTCTTTTTCAATCTTCCCAACTAGACTCCTTTTACCCAAGCCAAATCTGACAGTAACCATTGACAGTCACCTAACCGTTGATGCTTTGACCCTAATGATTGATGGTCACTTAACCACTAATGGTTTGATCCCAAATGATAATAGTCACTATGTGTCATTTCCAATATCAAACTAATTTGACCTATCAAACCCTAACTAAATTCCATCTTTTAAGTTTCTATCTTATCATATAAGATCAACCTATTTTATGAACCACATTTGATTTATTTAGCATTGATATCTAATCTTCTGTTGCTATAATTAGTCAAATTCAATAATTTTTTATTTAATTTTAGTATCTTATGTTATTTATGTTAGCAATTTATCTTTTGTTTTTAGAACTTAACCATTTAAGAGTGTGGATTAATAGCCTCTTAAGAAGCCTATGCTTCTTAGATCTAGCTTGCTAGGCAATCCACTCAAATACCCAAATAATCAACCATTTTTTTAGTGTTTTCATATCTACATGGCATTCCTCCCTAGACAAAGAGGAGTCTCCACAATCATTTGGATCAATGCACACACAACATATCAAGTTTTGATACCATACCCTCCTCAAGTTTATTCTCTCTTTCTTCAAAGAAAATAAGAAAAATTGTACTGAAACACTCAACATTTAAGGGGGTTATTTCTTTATTACAAGGTGAAACTTGATCAAGATTTAGTTGTTATAGAAGCTCATCTAGATAGGTATAGTGGATCTTTATGGGATTATAGTCTCACTAAAATTAGGAATGGTAGTTACTTGATTAGTTGATTACTGGTCTAAACTGGTTCTTGTTTTTAGGATAGTAGTCTAATTGCATGTTCTAGTGGGTTTTCTTCCCCAAGAGGGTTTCCCACGTATCTCATGTGTTATGTGCTTGATCTTAAATTGTATCTCTTGTTCATTTCTATGGATGATGTGTATGATTCATGAATATATGTTTTTATTGATTAAGAGTTTAAGAGATTTGAAATTTAATTTGGATTATTTGGGCTCACTAATTCACCCCCTTCTTAGTGATTATACCTCTATCATTCCACACCTACTCCTAAATCATGGTAGCTAGATTCAGTGGCTATTCGTACACACTTCCCCAATATGTGAGTTATAAATGGGCACTATTGGAGTTGGTTAGGCAACTTGTGGTGACACACAAGCTTGTTTTTGATAGGCATAAAGTAGGGACACATTTCCTAATTTTTATTGGTCATTACACATGCCAATCCCTCCTGAAGATCAGAGGTACGAAGGCTAAAATGTGTCAAATTCCACTAAGGACTTTAGAGTCTAGACCTTATTTTGATTCATATGGTAAAATCACCCATGCACTATACCTAGAAATATTTGAACATGTGCCCTATTATGAAGATTTTTGGGAAGATTATGAAGATGAAGAGATGGTAAGGATGAGGGACTAATCAAGGATATCCCTACAATAGATAAAAGATTATGATTTGGCACTAGTCCTTGATGACTTGTTGGATGAAGAATACAAACTACGCCTAGTGTATCTTATATAGATCATTGCTAGACCCTTACAACCATTTAGGTGGTCATTTCTTGAGTCTTTCTCTTTTTTTGATAGAACAACCCCTATAATAAATAGAACTATTAATTGGCTAAGGATTAAGGGAGTGTAGGTCACTAGAGAAATAATTTGGGTTAAAGAAAAGCTCCTAAGTCTTAAATCAGAGGTGATCACCCCATCAAAAGAGGGCCCTAGAGAGTCCTCAGAGGAGCCAAAGAAAAAGAATACAAAGGTAAGGAAAATAGAATCAAGTAGACAAAGAGAAGCTACAGATGAACCAATTGATCTTTCACTAAAAGGAATAACAAAAATAGAATATGGATCCATAGTTTCATATCCCATATCCTTGACTCCTATTTCTAATTCTCCCTCTTATACTGCCCATAATTTTTAAGGGGTTTCAACACCTCCACTAACTATATCCACTCCTCCAGTATCTCAGGTTCCCATTATTCTATAGGTTTCAACACCTCCACCTCTAGTGTTAACCCATCTACTTGTATATATTCCACCTACCATTTCACCTATAAATCCCACATCAATAAGCTAAGTGTAATTAACACCACTCAGTCAAGTGTGTTAAGTTGTGGAGCTAAAATCTTCACCAATATGCAAATGTGGAGGTTACTGGGTTACACAGTAATTGACATCGATCATAGCCAACTGACATTGGTTAGGGGTTGATTGACATCAGTTATCTTTAGCTATACAGTAACTAGCATTAGTTAGGGGTCAGTTGGCATCAGTTAGATATGAACCGACATGGGTCACCTGTGTGTTTCCAAAACTATTCTAATTTTGGACGAACAGTTAGTTTGCATGTAAAGACTAATTTTATTCTTGAGTCTGCTTTTCTAATTATTATTTGTTTTGGGTTCTATTTAAGAGACCCATGGGGTTGTATTGTAATCTAAGCAAGGTCAATTAGATCTACAAGGTGAAAGATCAAGAAGATCTACTGTAAGGTAGGCAAAACAACCATTGAGTTGATTGTCACTGGAAGTAGGCAACAACAACCATTGGGTTGATTGTCACTGGAGGGAAAAACTCAGTGTTGAGTTGGTTGTAATTGATTGAGAGAGAGAACTCTTGAAGGAGAATTACTATACATCTATGTGGTGTGAGGAGAAAGAGGTTTCTTCATTGTATTTCCTTCTGGAAGAGTTTAATATAGATTATATTGTTTCTCGTATCTCCTATTCTTTGCTGTTTCTGATTTCTAGTTACTTATTACTTCTGGTTTAATTCTGTGTTTAGTTGCTCATATAAAAGTAATCCATTGTGTACTAAGATCCTGACAAGTGGTATCAAAGCTTTGTGTATACACTAACAAGTGGTATCGGAGTTCTAGATCTTGACAAGTGGTATCAGAGCCAGAGCAGGTGAGCCAAAGCAGGTGAGCCAGAGCAGGTTAGCTAGAGCGTGTTAGTGTTTGTTGATTACAGGATTCACTCACAGGAGTTTTTGATTAAGTGGGAGTAAAGCAATAGTAGAAGAAAGTAAACTAAGAATTGAGAAATTCAATGGCAAGAATTATCAATTATGGAGGATGCAGATAGAAGATTATCTATATCAGAAAGATCTGTACTTACCGTTGGGTGGGGTTTCAAGAAAGCCCACATATATGCAAGATGAAGAATGGAATGTTCTTGATAGAAAGGCTCTTAGATCTATAAGGTTGAGCCTAGCATTGTCTGTGATTTCCAACTTATCACAGGCAAAGACAATGGTAGAGTTAATAGATACTTTGGCAAATTTATATGAAAAACCCTCAACTTCAAATAAGGTATTTCTTATGAAGCAATTATTTAATTTGCAAATGCAGGAAGGTGAATTGGTATCTAGTCATCTTAATGATTTCCATGGATTAGTAAATCAGTTAATTTTAGTCAAAATAGTTTTTGATGATGAAATTAAGGCTCTCTTAATCTTATGCTCTTTACCTGAAAGTTGGCACAGTTTGGTAATGGCAGTTAGTAATACTGCATCTGCTTCAAATATCTTGAAAGTTGATGATGTTGTTAGTGTAATCTTGAATGAAGAAATTTGTAGGAAAAGCACAGGGGAAACATCAGGTAATGCTTTAAGTGTTGAAAGTAGGGGAAAGCAAAGAGAGAAGGGCAAGCAAGAGAAATCAAGGTCAAAGATGGGAAGTAGATCTAACTCTAGAAATGGAATTATAACCTAATGGAATTGTGGAAAGAAAGGGCATGTAAAGAAAGATTGTTGGTTGAAAGAAAATAAGCATGAAAGAAATAAAGAAGCAAATGATGCAGGTATTGTTGCATAGGATGTTCTTATATTTTCTTTGGATAGTCAAGTAGGATCATGAGTTTTAGATTCTAGTGCTTCTTTCCATGTAACCCCAAATATATAATTTTTCAATGATTATGTCCATGGAGACTTTGAAAAATTTTATTTAGGGGATGGTGAGCCTTGTCAAATTGTTGGAAAAAGAAAAGTGCAGCTGAAATTGTAGAACGACAACACATGGGTGTTGAAGGATGTCATGCATGTACCCATCCTGAAGAGGAATCTGATTTTTGTAGGAAAGTTGGGTGATGAGGGTTGCATAGTAACTCTCATAGCTGAATCTTGGAAAGTTTGCAAGGGTGCACTTGTATTAGCTAGAGGTAAGAAAGTAGGTACACTTTATCTATCTACTTGTATTACTGATTATTCTCCTTCTATTTTATCTACCTCAGATGTAGATGCACAGTTGTGGCACTGTAGGCTTGGTCACATGAATGAGAAGGGAATAGATGTTCTTAAGTCAAAAGGTAAGCTTTCAAATTTGAAAAGCATAGATCTAGATTTCTGTGAGCATTGTATTTTTGGAAAATAAAAGAAAGTGAGGTTTCTCACAACTGGGTCAATAAAGAAGAAGCACACGTTGGAGCTTGTTCACATAAATGTGTTGGGACCAGCTCAGGGAGCTTCTATTGGAGGATCATAGTATTATGTTTCTTTCATTGATGATGCTATAAGAAAGGTATGGGTTTATTGCATAAAGTGGAAATCTGATATTTTTTACACATTTAAGAACTAGAAAGCCTTGGTTTTTAATGAGAAGGTGATGTACAGTGATTAGCTCAAGAGGCTGAATAAAACTAAGTAGGGCAATCTTGATTTGGACAAGGTTATGATCCAAAATGAGCTCATGGGTAAAAATCATCACTCACAAGAAAACATAGACATTGACGTCAGTTAGGCAGAGACCAATGTCGATCAGGTAGGAATTGACGTCGGTTTGGCGGAGACCAAAGTTGGTGATGTCAGGCAGGTGGAAACTGACGTTAGTTAGATGAAAATTGATGTTGATCAGGTCAGTTAGGTGGAACTGACATCAGTCAAGTGTAGATTGAGAGATGAATGGGATCGATCACTATCAGAAGGAAATTTGGGTGGACAACAAGCTGTCAATGAGTCTCAAATGCCTAGAAGGAGGTCCAAAAGGGTAAGTAAACCTCCAATTTGCTATTCCCCTTCTTTATACTAATTTTTACTTACTGATGGTGGAGAACTAGGAAGTTTTGAAGAGGCAATGCAGGTAAAATCTAGGAAACAGTGGGAGCATGACATGAATGAGGAAATTGATTCCTTGGAAGAGAACCAAATGTGGGATTTGGTAGAGTTGCTAGCCGAAAAGAAAGCACTAAAAAATGAATGGATTTATAGGTTAAAGAAAGGAGAGAATGGACATGTGAGACATAAGGCCAGGTTATATGGTCTTGAGCAAGCTCCAAGACAATGGTATTTGAGGTTTGATAGGTTTATGACAAAGCATGCCTTTAGTCAATGTTAATGTGACCATTGTGTTTATTTTACCAGATTGGATAATAGTAGCTACATTAAGCTGTTACTGTATGTAGATGATATGCTTATTTTAGGTTCATATATGTAGGGAATTGCTAAGCTAAAGGTAAAATTAGCTCACACATTTACCATGAAGGATTTAGGAGCAGTAAAGAAAATCCTTGGCATGATTATTTCTAGAGACAGGGAAAATCACAGGTTAATTTTGTCTCAAGAGGATTATGTGAATAAGGTATTGGAGAGGTTCAATTTGTAGGATGTAAAACTGGTAAGCACACCTATGGCTGGATAGTTCAAGTTGAGAAAAGAATAGTGTCTTAAATCACATGATGAGGTTGAGTACATGGTATGTACTAGACCTAATATTGCCCAAGCAGTGGGAGTTGTCAGCAAGTTTATGGCCAATCTAGGAAAGGAGCACTGGAAAGTAGTTCAATGGATTCTCAGATATCTAAGAGGGACTAGTAGTAGGAATTTATGCTATGGAGGGTCAAACACTTCTCTACATGGGTATGTAGATTTAGATATGGCAGGTGACTTGGATGGTAGGAGAAGCACCACAGGATATGTGTTCACTATTGGTGGAATAGTAGTTAGCTGGATTTCAAAGTTGTAGAAGGTTATTACCCTATCTACTATAGAGGCAGAATACATTGCAGTCATAGAGGCTAGTAAGGAAATGATATGGATGACTCAGTTCATGGAAGATTTGAAAAAGGAGCAAGAGAGTTGTAGATTGTACAGTGATAGTCAAAGTGTAATTCATTTGGCAAAGAATTCAGCCTTTCATTCAAGAACCAAAAATTTATAGCTTAGGTACCACTTCATTCTATAGGTATTGGAGGATGGATAGTTAAAGATGGAAAAGATCCATATGGATAAGAACCCTACTGATATGCCAACAAAGCTGGTAATAAAGGAGAAGTTGAATCTTCATTCAGCTTTTGTTGGTCTTCAAGATTGAACTTGAAGATGGAGAAACAAGCCAAAAAAAATTTAGAGGATGTTGTTGTATAGGTATAAGTCTAGTTTTTTATCTCTAAGTGGGAGATTGTTAAGTTGTGGAGCTAAAAGCTTCACCAATATGCAAATGTGGAGGTTGCTGGGTTACACATTAACTGACATCAGTCAGAGCCAACCGACATCGGTTAGGGGTTGACTGACATTGGTTATCTTTAGCTATATAGTAATTGGCATCAGTTAGGGGTCGACCGGCATTGGTCAGATAGGAATTGACATTGGTCACCTGTGTGTTTCCAGAACTATTCTAATTTTAGATGAACAATTAGTTTGCATGTAAAGACTAATTTTAGTCTTGAGTCTACTTTTCTAATTATTATTTGTTTTGGGTTCTATTTAAGAGACCCATGGGGCTGTATTGTAATCTAAGCAAGGTCAATTAGATCTGTAAGGTGCAAGATCAAGAAGATCTACTATAAGGTAGGCAAAACAACCATTGAGTTGATTGTCACTAGAAGTAGGCAACAACAACCATTGGGTTGATTGTCACTGGAGGGAACAACTCAGTGTTGAGTTGGTTGTAATTGATTGAGAGAGAGAACTCTTGAAGGAGAATTACTATACATCTATGTGGTGTGAGGTGAAAGAGGTTTCTTCATTGTATTTCCTTTTGGAAGAGTTTAATACAGATTGTATTATTTCTCGTATCTCCTATTCTTTGCTATTTTTGATTTCTAGTTACTTATTATTTCTGGTTTAATTCTATGTTTAGTTGCTTATATAAAAGTAATCAATTGTGTACTAAGATATTGATAAGTGGTATCAGAGCTTTGTGTATACACTAACAAGTGGTATCAGAGTTTTAGATCCATACAAAGTGGACACTCAGGGTCCCCCTATAGTAGAATCTCAAGTTTCCAATCCACTTTCCCTTCCTCCCATTTCACCTTCCCCATTTGATCCACTTCCATTTTTCATTCCATTTATAAATCCTTTCATTTCATCATCATTAATTCCCAATAGTTATATTTCATCACCATTAATTCCCAGTAGTACATTGCCACCAAATTAGTCATTTTGACTATAGTTCCATAAGCCACCCCAACTCCTAGGACAAGTAGTATTTCCTCTTTATCTCAATTGACCATCTTCACATCACCAACCTTGAGTGGTCCTACTCATTTGATTGAGACATTTAGTGCTTTGTCTTCTACCCTTCCACCAGTTCCCAAATTCACAACCCCTATGTCCATTCCACCCTCCACTCCTCCCACTTATACTATTTCAACTATATCATTAGTCAAGTTTGGAGCAACCCCAGTATTTGGTATAAACATTGATCTTAAAACCACTGATGAAAGTGGATCTCCATATGCACCTCCTAAGAAACCAATGGCATCATCTTCCTAGGAGTCCCTAATGGTTACTATGTTTACCAGTGCAACAACATCAACTACTGATTCTATGGTAACTATGTCAAGATAGCAAGTAGCTACCCCCAGTTGGCTAGCCCAATCAGTGGGTAAGAAGAGGAAATAAATGATTAACCCTAGTACATTATACTTTGGCATGTCAAAGGTTAAGAAGAAATCAAAACCCAATCATAGGACCCTTTCAAGGACATTTAATGATGATAAACATGAGAGATATGTCAAAATTATAGTTCCCCTATAAGACAAATAAAAAAAATATCTTATGCCAAGTGATTATTAGATTTCTCAGATACACCTTGGTCGACAGATAAGAGAGGGAATCAAACATGATGTGTAAATTGGTATAAAATCTCTCTTCCAAATAATTGATCATGATAAATCCATAAAGGATGAGCTAAAGAGAAAGGTAGATTATCTTATAAAAGAACTAAATTAGCTCATACAGTCTGGTGAATTATCATAACAACCACATGTAGTGCAGCCAATCAGTCCAGATCAAGATATAATTGATTCTATATGAGAGATTGATCACATGAGAAGGTATATAAAAGAATGGTCTAAGGACCTAGTTACTAAAGGCAATAGGGTTCTTACAACAATGATGGAAAAATATGGAATCATCACGAAGAGGAAGAATATTTTGAAAGAGCAGATCAGTAGTTATGAAGGAGAAATTTAGACCTTAAACTTGTATTATCCCAAATCATCAACCTTAAAATCATTTGATATGAATTCCCTCATTTTTAAGAATATATTAAAGAGTGATGCTAAGCATGAGAAACTACATAGGGCTGCTCACTTTTAGATAAGAGTACTAACAAAGTCTGTTGATCAAGCCAAGGAGGCTCATGATAATGCAATTGCTGTATTGTATGAGATTGGAGGCATGATGAACTCAATGTCATGCCAACTAGTAGATGATGCCAATAATCTCCTTTAGACAGAATAGGTCTAAAATAACTTCAAAGTAGTAATTAAGAAATAATATGTAAAGGACATAGTCTTCATCCTAAGTTATATCCAACATTTCATCAGGTGTGAAAAAGCAATTGATAAGATGAGAACAAAGATGCAAGGAATGATAAATTTTATAAGAGAAATTTTTGATGTTCAAGAAAATTGTATAGCCTCCAATATCTACTCTTATGGGTTATATCCATAATGCATACAAGAAATATTCAAGGCCTTTGATGCATATACAAAAAATCTGCAGGCCAAGAATGATAAGAAAGTTGAAGAAGTTCTAAACATTGATTAATCTTTCCTCTCTATTGAATATTTTCAAATGTTATATTATCATTTGTAATTTCATTTACATTGTAACTTATAATTTAACTGTAAAGGTATAGCTATAATTTTTTTACACTTTCTTATTCTTAATTATGAGAAAGTTGTAAAAAGCACAAGTGAAAATTGTAGTTTCCATTTTGATAAATATGAATTGTTGAAAAGTGGAAAATCATGAAGTGTAAATTACATGGTTAATTTTGGCAAAAGTGATAATGACTTAGAAGTTGTAAAAGTCTCACTTAAGTTTTGAAAGTTAGGGCTTTTGTATGAAAAATAACTTTGAATTATTTTCAAATTTATCTTTTATTTTAAAAGATTAGTTATATTTTGGGCACCTCTTTTTATATGAAGAGGCTATTTTCAGCCACTTTTGGATAAAAAAGAAGTGCAAGGAGAAATAAAAGTTACAACCATACCATACGACACCATTCTATGCCAAATATCACACCCAACTTATGCATGCCATTTTCCATTCATTTCACAAGTCCAAACATGAAAGAAATAGAAAAAATCTCTTCTTTTACATGAGGGTGTCAGATTTGCATGACCTCCTTAATTGGGCATTCAAGTTTTGTAAACTACATCTCATCTTGAAGATATTTTATATAAAAATGGGCAGACCCCATGGCATAATCTATATTTTTGTTGCTAGTTATATTTTTTGTATTTTGAATATATTTACTACAAGCTATAACTTTTGGAGAGATAGAGTTGGATATTGGACTTTCTTATCTTGAGAGATCTTTGTGTGTGTGTGTGTAAGCTATTTGATTATTTGTGGAATCTTTGTCTCTTTATTTCAGTCTCAAAAAATTCATCTATGGTATTTTACCCTATTGAAAATATTATTTTAAATTAATATATTTTTCCCTTTTGTGAAAAATAGCTAAAATACCACCTCTAATTCCCATTTGCATAAGTCTGTGTTGAAACCAATTCAACATATTTTTTATCTATTGTGTTTATCAAGAAAGAATTAAAATCCACTATAAAATATTTGGTACAATCACCATATTTTTAGTTTTCTATAAATTTCAATTCTTTAACCCTTTTCCCCTCTAAACCCCTTGTTTAGGATTCAAATCACTAAAGAGTGAGATTTCCACAAAACTAATATTTTATCATTTTACATCAGATTTAGTGAAAAGAAGACAACTTTCTCTAGAGACTAACCTCAATTCCCCAAGGTCACATGGCATTGGAGGTTTTTTCATAATATCATTAGGCAATTACATAACAAGCTACAAAATCAAGACATGTGCAATCCTATGTGATAACAAAAACCTATGTATCCTTAAAAATTAAAAAAAAAAAAAAATCAATGCTAATGTAATGTCCCATTTTTATAGCCTTCCAACATTTTTTGGAAGCTCTAACCTTATTGGAGAGTGCCAACATTTTCAAAACAAAATTTAGATAGTGGCATTATGATCAGGGGATCAATATGAATACATTAGTTCTTTTAGGGAGTAGTTATGACATTAAACAAGGAGTATAAGGAGTACAAGAATGAGATCACTATTCATAAGTACTTTTCATAGGTACTATGCATGGGTCACTATTCACTATCATTATTCATGGTGATGTGGTAAGTGATGCAAGTGATGATGTAGCTGATAAGGTGTCGTGTCGATGAGGTAGATTGGCCCACAAAGAGAATGTACATGAGGGAAAATCTGATTTGAAAGAGTGGGGTGTATCTTTCACTAGAGGACATGTTTCTTTATCCTTAAGTAACTCACATGTGTTGCTCTCACATGTGTGAGAGTGGGATGCCTTCCTTGGGTCGCTACATGTTTTCTTGTTTGCCAATTAGTTGAAGGTGATTAAAGACTTGTCTTTGAATCTTAGGTGCACATGGGAAAGAGGATAAAGATTCACTATTACACATTCCTATCATATGTTTGAGGAAGGTCTCATTTTTAGTGTCATATAGAAGGTGGGAGATAAATAAAAAATAGGGTGGCTAATCATGTGATCCACTTTGACCATTTGAATGTGAGGACAAGCATCACAATATTGCTCACATGTGTGAAGGTGGGCCCCTAAATTTGGAGTCACATGGGGTGGATAATCTTGTCTCGCTTGATGCTCTCCTTTTTGACTAAGTTTCACATAGAGACAAACATTTCACATGGAGTTACTATGTTTAACATTGATTGTGGCACAATTTTCCCCTCTCTTTGAATATTCTCCTTCCTCTCTCTCTTTCATACATTTTCTATATACTAAGAGATCTCTCCTTTGTAAAGTCATATTTTGAATATCATAAACCCCCATATTTTTAGACATTGAAATTGTGTTCAATTCTTCCTCTCTTGGATTAAATCCATCAAGTGTTTATTGTTAGTTTCATTAGTGAGATATCCTCCCTAGATGGTTATGGTAGTTCCACTCAGGAGTTATAATTGGTCTTCATAGAAGATTTAGAGTGATTACTAGTTTCAGTGGTGAGATATCCTCCCTAGCTGGTTATGGTAATTCCACTCAAGAATTACATTTGGTATTCATAATATATTCAGAGTGCAATGTGTAGAGTGTGTGTGGTTTTTAGGATTCTAGTGGAATTGTATGAGGATTTGTGGCAAGTTTGTGTGTTTTTTATATCAATATTGTGTCTTTTATTATATGAGTTGTTGAATGTGAATATTTACTCCAACAATATCATATGTAATCAGTTGTTTGAATTATAGTGTCATAATATAAGTTATGTTGGTAATGTTATATTTCTTTCAAATACATGGTGTGAAAGTTGCATTGTGTACTATTTTAGATGATAATGAGAGTATGTGCATTTCAATGTAAGTATGGGATTTGGGGAAATAATATTAGATTTGAGTATTTTAGTGTAAGTGTGAGTTTATTTTATTATAATTTGGGTGCTTATAATAAATATCCCATCTAGGGACATTTTAGTGGTACCAGAGTCGTGTATCCCTCTAGCATGTGAGGATTGTGTTTATAGATTTGGATGCATAGTCTGGGAATCATGGCATCTGTGAGTAAAAAAAAGTTGTGAAAAAATATTTTCAATGAAACTTTTACCTTTATCTCAACCTAAGTATTTTCTTATTAGTAATTTTAAGGATGTAGAGGTTTATTTATATATGGTGGATCCATCACCTTCTCAGGTAATGTAAAAAGATATGACTCCTTCAATAATTATTTTGGGTGAGCCTAGGTTATTGAGGCACAAAGACAAAGATGTGAGACTTGCAGTCACATCTTGCTTTAGTGAAATCATAATAATTTCAGCCCCTAAAGTTCCTTACAAGGATGACATAATGAGGGACGTATTTTAGTTGATTGTTTAATTTTTTCAAGGTTTAGATGTTAACAAAAATCTTTATTTTGATAAGAGGATAATAATTATATAAATTGTAGCAAGAATGTGTTTTTATGTTGTGATGGTATATATTTATTGTGAAGATCTTATTTTTGAAATGTTTCAAACATTTTGGAAGGTTATTGATGAGGCTCATTCAGAGAAGGTTATCACTACCATGCAATCTATTGTCTTTGATTTTGAATGAGGATGATGATATTTATAATATTTTTCTAGTTAACTTGTTATATGTTTGGAGGATGGAGAAAGATGTGTCACCAATGGCACATGAGTTGTCAAAGAGATTGGTTAAAAAAATATGGAAAAATTAAAAATTCACTTGATATAAGGAGAATAGATTTCTTTGGGTTTGTAGCCTATAGGTATATTCCAACATAGTGATAATAATGTGAAAAAAGTACCTAAAATAATGGAATTTAAAGAAGAAGAATCCCTTGGTTCATTTGAAAGTGAGGTGTACAGGAGTCTTCATGACAATGATCATATTAAAGGTATAGACACTAAAAAACTACACACTTACAATTTTCAATGCCTGAATGCATCATGATCCCATAAAACTTCCTAAACCTTACAAAAACCCCTCTTAACCAACCAAATCACTATTTTCCTAGTCACAAATATCATTCAGAATAACTTTTTGAAAGTACTATTCACCATCACTATTCATTATGGGACCCACTATCACTATTCATGATGACATGGCAAGTGACATGATAAGTGGCATGTCATGTGACATCTGAGGTGATTTAGGAGGTGATATGGCAAGTGATGTGGCTTAAAAGTGATGTGGATTCATGTGGGACATTATACCCCACTTGGGACACTTCCCAAAGTGCTTGATGACCTCATTCAAGCATCACAAGGCCCCCCCATGAAATGTGGTGAATTTCCCCTTAAAGGATCATTATTCAACATGTATTTTTGTCTGCCCACATGAAATTAGACTTTAAAAGAGATACCTACCTCTTTAAGACTTCATAAAAGACAAAGAGCATCCATTTTTGACTTTTTAGCTCAAATGGAGGCTCACCAACCCAAATGAGAGATTCTCCAACCCACATGGGAATCCCCACCAACCTAACCTTAGAATTTTCATCCCCCACATGGAAAATGGTGCCATATTTATTGTTCCACCTCTTTAAGTGCTTGTGTGAAAGCAAAAAAGGATGGTAAAAAGTCTTTAAGTCTTATTCAAACCCATGTGCATGATTTCCATTCAAACTTGGAGACTCACCATCCCACATGGGAATATTCACCAACCTCACCTTGAATAAATCATGAGCCCAATTGGAGAAATTTTAATTTCTTTAATATTCCTCTCTTTTGGCATGTCTCTTCACATAAAAATGCTATAAATACCCCCCTCTCCTTCACCCAAGGATAAGTGGCAGGTTAGTCTTTTATTCTTAGCATATTGCTACATGTTTTTGGAGAAGGTAATCATCTTGTAGGTCATAATAATCTTAGAGAGAAGATCTCAAGAAATTAAACTTTGCCAAAATCTTCAACAAGCATCCTCAACAAGCCATCCTCAATCCATCTTCAACAAACATCAATGTAATTTGTATTGTTTTGCAAATATAATTTCTTCTTTCTTAACCCCCTTTGGCATCTTCTTTCTTGATCTCAAAACCATAACCTATTTGGCCTTATTCTTATCCTTTCACCCCTTTTCCTCTTTACCCTTAACCTCTTCTTTCTCTTTATTCCATTTACCGATTAGCCTCCTCACCATTTATCCCTTTATCCCCTTTTACCTCCTTTCTTTCTCATCCCTTTAATCCATTCACCTATTCAAAATTTATCCCTTTTGCCTTCTTTATTTCTTACCCTTTTTACCAATTTGATAATTTACCAACCATAACCAAAAAATTAGCCTTTGTCACAAGATAAACCAAACCATTTCCAAGCCCAAAACCACAACCTTGCCTTCACCATTTTTTAGTATTAGTATAATCAAACTAGTTGCTTCATTTTGATTAATTTAACAAAGAATTTAACTTCATTGTCTCAAATTTAGTTACTTTCTATTTTTAATATCAATAATTTTCTATTTTTATGAAAAATCCTTTTATTTCATCATTTTAACTTAAGTGTTTAAAGCAGGTGGATTAACAACCTCCTAGAAAGCTGTTGCATCTAGGATCTAACTCAATCTAGGCAATCCACCCATTTAATTGTATAACAAACAAGTTTATTTTAGTGTTTTCTTATTTTCAGGTCATCCTCCCAAGCCAAAGAGGATATCTACATAATCACTTGGATTCAACATGTGCATTTTTAATAGGTTTTCCTACACAACTCTTATCACTAGTTTTGTCTTTTCAAATAATTAAAAAAAGCAAAAACCAATTAGAGAAACATTTTATCACACTCGGTGGGACCCTTGAGTTTTCTTGGGTCCATTAGTTATCTTAAGACATTTATAAATGCATTAGTGAATATTCATTTAGTTGCATTAGTAAAGAAAAAATTCATCTAGTTACATTAGTAATAAAAAATAAAAAATCATTTAGTTGCATTTTTAATCGCATTTTTAGTTGCATATTTACTTACATTATTAGTTGCATACTTTCTTGCATTTTTAGTTTCATTTTTAAGAAAATTAAGTTTTCTTTTCTTTCTTAAAAAAAAAACACAATTTTTAGTTGTATTTTTTAGAAAAATTAAAGTTTATTTTCCTTGCATCTTTAAAAGAAATAAAAAGAACAATCACCCTAGGATTAGGACTTACATTTTCATCTTTCATTTAGATTGCATTCAGAGATTTTGTATGCATTTAAATAAATATGAAATTCTATTTTGGGTATAAAATAAACACTTTGCATCCATTAAATTGTTTGTTGATCTTAGTTCATCAAGTAACTAGGAGGAACAATAATTTTATCATAGCTTTCACTTATATTCACACACCAAGCCAAACCACTAAATAATCAACATATCAAAACAATAATTGAGATAATGACTGACTAGGATTCATTACCTAGTGGCAAGCTTACCCCCTCTCAGCTATCCCACTTATATTTCACCACCAATAGGAGAACTAACTCAACTCTCTAGTTGAGTACAAACTCTAGACTTGGTATATCTTGGATAAGCACCCAACACTCTTATCACTATAGGCTTGTGAAGTGGGGGGGGGGGTAGGCCCCAATACCAAGCCACATATTAAATTTCAACATAGATCTTTATTTTGAGTGCCTAAACAACCTGAAACCAACTATATCTTGCCTTTTTAGTACCCATATCAAACCAAATTCCCCTCCACACTCTTTAATGCATAAGCCAAAAGCAATTTAAAAGTAATCCTAGGCTAAACACATTTCTAGTGTTTGTGTTGATTAATTTGAAATATTTTTAGTTTCTTCTTGTTTGAGTTGAGAGCTTTTCCTTTTCATTCCTTATTTTATCATATGGTCACTACTAGATAATAACTCAAAAAAAATTTTAATCAGCCCCCATCTTCTTCTGCACCTATGGAGTATACCTTAGACATTGAGAGTTCCCCTCCTCCCTCTCCTTCTAGGGTCCCAATAATATCTAAAGGGTATCTTAACTTTGTTTCCTTCCTTGATAATAATCAGGTGGCTTTATAACACTACCTCAATACCATACCACACCACACCCCTTTTGCTTTGGTTTCCTCTACTGAACCCCCTCTTGACATGCCACCCTACCTTATGGTGGGTACCATTTCAACCCAACCATTATTAACCCACATCTCTTCCAACATCCCATCCTTAAAAACCCAAACCAACCTTCCACCCCCAACCAAACACCTCTTGTCATATCCCAAGTGGGTTCAACCCTGCCCTTAGTCACCTACACCCTACCTACTATGGCATTATCCTTTACTCCTGCTTCCATCCTCCCTTCAGTAGCAACCAATACCTCAACCACAACCTAATATAAAAATCTAGTGCTCTCTATACCATAAACACTTCCCCCTATAAACACTTTGGTTAATACCCACCTTCAACCAACTAACCCACTAACCACTTTGATGCCACACATAAACCCCCCAACCTTGACCTTCTAACACATACCCATGACATCTTATCAATATATTCCTAACACAAAAGTATACATATATTCACCTTCCACCCAAATTTAGTGACCTCACACACACACTCATAACATCATCCCAACCATCCACTAGTTATTACCATGTCACCCAACCCCAACAAAACATGTCATATACCTATCCAACATAACAACCCAAAACAGACTTGGTCAAGATGCTAATGGGAAAGATGACTACCCTTGAGTCATCCATCTCTAGGTCACATAACCTTATCTCTTATGACCAAATTTTAATGAACCCATCCATCCATCTATACCTCTCTGACCATATCCTCTATAATGAGAATTGCCAAAATTCTCTAAATTTCAAAGCAAGGACCCCCAACAACATTTAAGAGAATTTAGGCATGCATGTTACTTGATTTCCCATGATGACACTCTCCGCCTATATACCTTTCCTATATCCTTATCTAGACTAGAATTGGATTGGTATAGTGCCATCCCAAAACACTCCATCTTCTCCTTTGCACAACTAGCCCAAATGTTTTTGGATCATTTTTAAATCAATATATCCAAGAAAGTTTCTATTACTAACCTCTACTCCATTTAACAATTCAAATATGAATCTATTACCAAATTTTTGGCTCTTTAGAGGAGCCTAATTAACTAACTTTCCTTTTCATTGCCTCAACTTGAGCTTATAGAACTCTTTTCCTGGGTATGTGCAAAACACGTCTTATATACATTATGTGTTCAAAGATTCTGAACATTCAATGACGCTTTTACCTTGGATCGAAAACTAGAGAATAGAGCCATTGATGAGGGAAGATTAAAGTTGAATAATAAAAACCTAACTTATAAAACTAATGATCCATCTCCTTCTAAACTAAACAAAACAACTGATACCAATTCCAAAAGCAAAGCCACCACCAATGCTATTGTCCTCAAAGCCACACCTCCACCATCCACCAACCAACAAAACCCATGAAACCAAACCTTTGACCCCTTTAACTATCCAAACAAAAACCAATGGAACCAAACTTGATATAACCATAAGCCATTAACTCTACTTGGGGAGCCTTATCCTTCTATTTTGTAAAAGTTACTAAAAGCCAAAACCATCCAACTTCCATCAATTAAACCACTCCAATAGTTTGATACTCCTCACCCTGTGCCTAGTTGGTATAATGAGAATAACCATTGTGCTTTTAATCAAGTAATAAGACATGACATCAATAGATTTAATACCTTTAAATACCTTGTCCAATCCCTCATTGACAAGCGGGATCTCACATTGGACAATCCTAATGTGACACCAAACCAAGCCCTTGACATATTCCACAAACCTTTCCCTAATCATGCTCCTTCTACCCCTCATCATGAAAATAAACCTAGATCATCTCATGAGGCACATACTATTAATGTGGTTACTAGTAAACCCATTGATGAAGAAAATGTTACCTCAACTACTTCTTTCCCCATTCCCCTATTTAAAGAAAAAAGACTACCTTCTATTCCTTTGGACACTCAAACAAAGGAATCAACCATATCCACACCTCTATTAGATGATACCATGCCTACCTCCCCTATCTTAGAACCATCCACCCCCTATTTGGAAGCTATCTCACAAGAGAAGATGACTTCATCTACCCAACCTCTAATTATAAAACCTTCTATCAAAGGTCAAGATAAAGGTAAGGGAACCAAAATGGAACTTCTAACCCCTTCTTTGATATAATAACCTAGCCCCTATAAAATAACTAAAACCTCCACCCACCCAACCAACCAAAACCCCTTCCAAATTGATTCACACTCAAACACTTAAACCCACAAAGATATCTAAAGTGACCAAATCTCCTCCAAAACCAATAAATAAAACAACCAAAGAGGTAAAATCACTAAAGGGCCAAAAACCCTAGATTTCACCTCCCTCAACCTTGCCCTCCATTTTGGGTCCCCATCCCTCTACCTCAAACACAAAATACACCATTTTTACCAAAACCCCACTGCCTTAATTGGTCACATGTTCATACTTGCTCTCTAAAGCACCTTTCGCCACTACACCAATAATACCTAAGTTACCTATCTTACCATAATTTTCCTCTAGCTCATTGACCACATTACCCAAACCAAAAATGTCAACTAAGTATACCACTTTACCCAAGACACCTATCACCAAACCCATGTCCCCATAACTTTCTACTTCAACATCCAAAACAAAAACTACTAACCCTTTACCACCTTTAGCAGAATCTTACATGACCACCCTCTAGTGGTTATTTCAAACTTCTTCCTTGAGCTTACCACCCATCAAATCCATTGATCATTCATGTGTGAAACCCTCTTGGTTTAATGATAACTTGATATGTGCATATCATAGGACATTAGGACATGACACTGAGATCTGTAAATCTCTCCAAATGTTAGTTCATAACTTATATGAAGATGATGATCTATTATTGGACAAACCTCCTTCATCCCCATTGCCAATCCAACCACTTACTAAACCCATTTGACATTTGATTTCACTGAAAAGAGAAGAGGAGGAACCAAAGAAACCATCCAACCCATAGAACCCCTTTATCCATACTATTCACATGGTCACCTGATCTCAGGCCCAACAAAAGGTTAAAAGGAAGACTAAGGCATCCATTCCTTAGAATTATCCCTCCCTAAACTCCTAAGATAATAATACCCAACCTTCTCCATCTCTAAACAAACCCAAGGAATCTATCTTAGGTGCCTCTCCATCTAACCCTCCATACCCTAACCCATATGCAATGTCCATATGAAAAGATATCCTGAGGAAACTTCACCAAAGTCCAACAAAGATGAGCTTGTATGAGTTAATATATAGCCCCCCTCACTGTCAAGTACTCATAGAGGCTCTATAATCCATCGAGGTCTAACCTGATGATCCTCAACCTTTAGCCACTTTTTTGGTACCCTTCAGACTTCCAACTTTGTCCCCTTTAAAAATTCAAAAATACCTTCTTTTCATTTAGAGGATCCTAATCCCCCTCTCTTCATTATGGAATATATCAATCAAACCCACATCAAAAGGGTGATGATCAATGGGGGAGCTAAAATCATATTATCTCCTCCCATGCTTAAGACAAGTTGTAGTTACCTAAAAACATCATGTCTGAAAGCTCAGTGGTTCTTCATTCTTTCAATGATACTATGGCTACCACCTTGAGAATAGTTGTCCTCCTCATTTGTGGAAGACCTCATACTATTCCCAAACTCTTTTATGTTGTATAAGGAGAATTTCAATACAATATTTTACTTGGACACCCTTGGATTCATGCCATGAGTTGTGTCCCTTCCACCCTACATCGATGTGTCAAGTTTGAACATGAAGGGCAAGTTGTGACTATCCAAGCTAACCCTAGTCTTTTTACATCTTTAAATATGAAACATCATCCTAATGATGTCTTTCTTCTTCCCTTATCCATCACACAAGCATCTACTACCAACACAACCTCACTAACCAAAACCCATAGCATTTCCATACTTACTGTTGATGAAGCTTCCACTAGCTCATTTATCCCATCTCCCTAGATTCTTGTAGAAGACCCTATGACAACCACATTCCAACATCTTTCTTTTTGGGAATATAGACTCTTAGCCTTAGATGCCTTCCTTACCCCCCAAGAATATGGGAATTTCAGACATGACCCTTCTTATGACCCTAATATTAGAACCATCATCCCCATTGGTCTCTCTAACCATCAAATGAATTTCATTTATGGGGGACTTGATCAGTGACTTCCATCCCCTACCACTACATCATCCATCCAATTATTTACCTCTAACTTTTCTTATCTTAGCAAACCAAAGTTTACTATGTTGTATCTTCATAGATGTTCTTGGAAAGGATTTGGCCTCAGTCACTATGAACAACAGTCTCATGAGTTACCCCATTTCAAAACTTTACAACCTCATGAATCATTTGGCCTTGGGTATGAACCACCTCAAGAATCCACCAATTCACCCAAACCCATTACCACCATAGAGGAAGATATCCCATCCTTACCAACCCAATCACTTTTTCCACCTGAAGACCCCGATATCATCCTTACTAACTTTTTTTGATAAATACTATAAGTTTTGGCCCTCTCATCTACTAAAAGATTGGCCAAACCAAGGTCCTTCCACTCATACATCCTAAAATGGTAGATAATGATTCTCCCACCATGAACACCATCCAACATAAAGACAATGATTCCATTCTTACCCACCTAGGTGTAGGGAAGTATTATATCCACAAATCCCTTCCTCTTGAGGCCCCAACTATGTTGAATTAATATACCATTGATATCAACTTGGGCACTCTAGATGAACCCTACATTGTCAAATTGGGTGAATCATTGAATACAAAAGAACTTCAAGATTTCTCCTCTTTCCTCTAAGACTGCAACATAACCTTTACTTGGTCTTATAATGATATGCCTGGGTTTGACCCCATAATTGATAACCATAACATAGTCACTCACTGTGATGTTAATCTTGTTAAATAGAAACTTTGACGTATGCATCCTCACATAGCCCTTCTTATCAAAGAAGAGCTTTAACATCTCCTATCTATAAACTTCATTCAAACCATTGACTACCTCCAATGGGTCTCAAACATTGTAGCTATCACTAAAGTCAAAGGAGGTTTACGCATTTATATGGAATTTCATGAACTTAACCTCGATTGCCCCAAAGATGACTTCTTACTCCCTAGCATTGACCAGTTTATTGATCTTACGGCAAAACATGAGATGTTATCTCTCATGGATGGATTTTTAGGTTATAATTAGATCTTGATTGTTCCTGAAGATCAACATAGAATTACCTATATAACCCCTTAGGGAACTTTATGGTATAGAGTCATGCCTTTTAGTTTAAAGAATGTTGGTACAACCTACCAATGTGCCATGACTTATATTTTCCATGATATCATCTATAAGAGAATATAAGACTATGTGGATGACCTTCTTAGGAAATAAAAATTGTAAAAAGACCACTTGGCTATTCTTATGATCATATTTGAATGCCTCATCTATTATAATGTTCACCTAAATCCTAAGAAATGTGTTTTTGGGGTCCTTTCAGGAAAGCTTCTTGGTTTCATCATCTCTCTTCATGGAATTGAAGTAGACCCTAATAAAGTTAGATTTATTTTGGACATGCCTCATCCAACCAATGTTAAACAAATTTGCATCCTTTAGGGAAGATTTCAATCCATTCTCCATTTCATTTCCCACCTTTCAGACCAGTGCCAACCTTTTCATCACCTTCTAAAGAAGGATGTCTCTTTCAAATGGAGTAGTGACTGTCAAAAGGCCTTAGATTCATTTAAATAGTACCTTTTATCACCATGTATCCTCACCCCTCTGATGGATGACCACCCCTTTTACCTATATATTTCTACCACTGACCATACCCTAGGGGCAATGTTGGCTCACGAAGATGAACAACACAAAGAGCAAGCCATATACTACATTAACTGTACACTTGTAGAATATGAAACTTCAGTATACACACACTAAAAAAATATACTTAGCATTAACCTTTATGGCCACCAAACTCCACCACTGCCTTCTAAACCATAAAACCTATGTCATCACTAATACCGACCCGCTCAAATACATGCACTATAAACCATACCAAAATCAGTGTATGGCTATGTGGCTCATGCTCTTAGCTAAATTTGACCTTGAATTATTCCAATAAAAATCAATTAAAGGTTAGGCCATTGTCTATTAATTGGTTGAAGATCCTCTAGAAAATAACCAACCACCCCTTCTTGCCTTTCCAGATGAGTCTATCATGACTCTTTTTCAAGAAGATGACATAACCTACCAAATGATCATGTTCTTTGATGGCTCTAAATTCCAACAAGGAGGGGATTCCAGAGTTATTCTCATTCCTCTTGATGGTGAACCCCTTCATCTCTCCTTCAAACTTGACTTTGAGTGCACCAATAATATGGCCAAGTATGAAGCCCTAGTGATAGGCTCCAAACTTCTCAAATATTGGGAATGAAGACAATCCATGTCTTTGGTGATTCCCAACTTGTGGTCAACAAGGTCAATGGGTCCTATCAATGTAAGAATGATGTCTTGCTAAAATATAAAATTTTAGTTGACAAAATCTTAAAATCATTTGAGCATTACCTAGTCTAATCTGTTCCCTGATCTACTAATAAATTTGTAGATACAATCACCTACCTTGCTTCTCACATCCCTTTTTAGCCTTCTAATTCCAAAATATTTGTCACTATTCATCATTTTATGACACCCTCTTATGGATAATATGACCTCCCTACCATTTTTAATGTAGAGAAATCCCCATCCAACATTTAGTATGACCAAACTTTCAACTACCTCAACTTAGGCATTGTTCCTCCCAACCTCTCTACGAATGCCCAAATAGATTTTATGTAGAGTACCTCTCATGATACCATAATAGGGGGAATCCTTTACAAACATGGTTTTTATAGTCTCCTTCTTCATTACCTATGTAGCCATGGAACTTCCCATGCCATCAAAGAAACACATGAAGGGATATGCGGGAGACACTTTAGCGGCCTAGTGGTCACTAAATGTATCCTTCACCTTGGTTACTATTAGCCCAACCTCAACCAAGACTATTGTGATTATGTAAAAAAGTGTGTTAAATGTCAAAAACATGTTAATTTACATCATGCACTAGCCAATAGCCTTCAAATATCTAAGGAATTTTGGCCTTTCTCTCAATAGAGGCTTGACCTCATTGGGGAAGTTAACCCCAATTTTTTGTACTGACATAGCTCCATCATCACAACCATCAAATACTTTACCAAGTGGGTGGAATATATTCCTATAATCTCTACCAAAGTATAAAATATTGTCAACTTTATCAACTAGCATATCATCTGTAGCTTTGGTGTTCCTCATAAGATCATCACTGATAATGAAAAATACTTCAAGAATAAGCAAGTCCAAGGTTTATGTGATGCATTTAGCATTTATTTAAGCTTTTCCTTGCCTTATAGACCATAAGCAAATGAACAAGTAGAAGCCTCTAATAAAACCCTCACCAAAATATTAACCAAAGTTGTCAGTGCCTTAGGTTGGGATTGGCACTTGCACATCCCATTCACCTTATGGGCCTATCACACAAGCATTCAAAACTCCACTAGTGCTACCGCTTTATCTCTAGTCTTAAAAATAGAGGTAGTCTTGCCTCTTGATGTCTAAATACCCTCTCTCTACATATCTTTGAAGGAGCTCATTTTTGAATAAGATTTTTGTCAGCATCATTTAGCTTAACTTGAGCTACTTGATGAATGTTATTTATCAGCTCTCACCCACCTCCATGTCTATCAAGAGTGTATCACATGCTTATAACAAGCACCTTAAACAATATGAATTCAATATCAGAGATCTCATCCTAAAATAAAACCAACACGTGACTAATATGGAGAAGAATAAATGAGGTAAGTTTGCTTTCAATTGGCTTGGGCCCTACATCATCACCCATAAGTATGGATCAGGATCTTATAATTTATCCTCTCTCGAAGGTAAACTAGAACTTGAGCCTCTCAATGCTTTGCATCTATATTCATTTTTATATTAAAGAAGGATCAAACTCACCTATTTATCTAACTTAAGCTTGTCCCTTGATTATGAGATTTTTACCTTCACCTACCTTCCTCCTCTCCTTTTGAAGACAATTGATTATAGAACCATGTGATTAACCATGATAGTCATGGCCTAATCCTAAATATGGGTACCATAGCTCTACCCATAACATGGTTCTCATGGATACTTTTCATCTCTAACACAATGGAATCCCATGGTCATTGCCTTTCAAAACCACACCCTTTCACATATCATGAACCTTCTTGTGTAAAGTTTTTCCCTCATAAAGGTAAACTTCTGAACCTAATTAGACCAATCCATGTATAAACACATTTCATCTTGAAACAATTAATTGGGTCAATATATTAAGCATTGTAGACTGTTCCCTCAAAGGACAACTACCCAAAAATAAAAATAAAAATTGCCACATGTAAGGTAGACTGCTCCCTTGAAGGACAACTATCAAGAACATTAAAATAAATCCAATAAGCTTAGACCAATCCATTAAAGGATGGATGAATTAACTTTTTTAGAAATAGAGAAATTTCATGGAATCTTCCCATATTGATCAGATTCCCCTATATAACAATAAATAAAAAGGCCCACTATCAAAACCAATTCTAACGCTATAATCAACTCTCAAGCAACATAATAAGTTAGAAGCCACAATCAACTTTCCCATGTAGACTTCCTGTATTGATCAATCTACATCTAGCATATGACATGGACTTGTCTAATACCATTCTTAGGTCCCCTATAAAAGGGGCAAACTAATTCACATGAGGTTATCATACATATCATCCATTACCCTTCACACAACCTATCACCCACCTTCCCTTTTGACTATCTATAAATCAAGGGATATAGAGATTACTTGACACCCTATGATCATGAAACCTTTTTTGTCAACTGACGACCACTCATGTGTAGAATTTGAAGTGATTATATTCATTAAGCTAATCTCACTTTGGGCTTATTTTTATTCCTTGTCCAAAATAAAGCATCAGGCCCTATTGTGATCATGAAACCTTTTTTGTTAGTTAACGACTACTCATGCATAACATTTGAAGGGCTTATATTCATTAAGCTGATCTCACTTTGGGCTTATTTTTAGTCCTTATCAAAAATAAAACATCAGGACCTATTCTTATCTTAGTGTCCATGGTCGATGTTTTCACCATGACTTGTACCATCCAACATTACAACAATAATGGTCATTTATTTTACATTAAGTGAGATTACAACAACCATAACCATACCAATCATAACCATAAGCATAAAATTCATAAGTATCCACATAACCTCATGTATAATAAAATTTGACTAACAATATCCAACAAGTAACCCTCCTATTCTTACCAGCCCATTACCATAATATCTAAACATTAGACCCTAACCATTGGCAGTGTCTACTCGAACATGGTAATCTTTTATTTTGTACCAGCTAAGAGTCCACCCATATCAAAGGAATGACTATCTAATATGATTATATCACCAATAATTTAGACCACATAGCTCCTTGATACCAAGGCCTCTTCTAAGTGCGATCCCATCTCTATGGTTCCAAGCAACTAGGACACATGATGCAGATATGGCCACCATTTGTCTAGCCTACCCATGCAGATCTTGGGTTAGGCAAGGTCCATCCTCTATTGCTCACCACACTGCTAACTTCCTTACTTGTAGAATCTCCTTGACCATCAAATAAATTCTTTGTAGGTCATCACTTTTCTACTACACTTAAAACTTGGCTCATAATAGTGGTGAACCTTGGCCATAGTGACTCTACAGATCTAGATAGACCCCCACCTCCTAAAACTCAGCTGATAGTGGTAGACACTATCTCCAAAATCCTACCCTCACATAATTTTAGAAGGTTCAAGCTCCTCATAAAAACACCCCTTCTTTGGATTAGCTACATTGAAGATTATTTGTGGTACTTTACATTGTGTTCACTTCTAATTTATCCTACCTTGCCCATCTGTATCTCTCATCCTAATAAATATGGGATAATTGTGGTAACTATTTACCAACCTACCCCATTCACTTTCACTAAAACCTTCACCAAAACCCAAAATTATTGTTTTACCAAACCTTCTCCCTCAGCCCAAACTAGCCCATGTGGTCCATCAAATTGGAGCAGCCAATATAAACACCACTCATCCAAACCTTGTTGAACTACATTGGCTTGATGTCCACAGACTATGTAGGCACTACTCTACAGGCAAATTGGCTACTAACAACTAATTCCCATCCCCTTTTTTTCTTCTCACTCATTTTTGCTGCTAACAATGCCCTCTTGCTTAGGGTGTCCTACATTAAGGAATCTTTGAATTCTTTCTTCAATGTCCTTATGTTTTAACACCATCTAATACTTCCTCTTAAGTATTTCCCCCATTGTTGGGAGAAAAACATTGGCCTAAGGTCTTTTTGGACTATGTAGGCAGTGCTCAGTTACTGAGGTTAGCTCAGCCACTTCCTTTACTTTATTTGCCCTTCTCACATAAAATCTCTTTCTCCACTTCTCTACCCATCTCCTAACCATCTCTTTACCTCTAGCTTGTCAATATCTTTTAATCACTTTTCTAGCTTGTCAATATCTTTTAACACAAGTGTTAACAACATTCCCCATTAGCCCTACTTACCTCCCATAAAGCTGCCTCCTACTCTACTTCATTGGTCTCCCCACCATCTTTCCTTGTGCATGATTTGTGGCCCATTTCCCCACCCACATTTTGCATTTTCTACCTCTCTTTGACCTTATTACCAACATTGCCCTTTATCCCCTTAAATTTATTTCTCTATCCTCATCATCTCCCCTTCCCTTGGATATTTTTCATACCCCCTTTATCACTCTCTTTTCCTCACCCATTCCACTTTGTACTATTGATCTTGTAAGCTTTCTATTTCTTTTGTTGCTACACTTTTTCTTTACATGTACCACCACTCTCTGCCATTCTATCACACTTCCCACCGTACCCATTTTCCATTCTTCCTATTTACTTTTTTTCCATCCTTTCATCCTTTTTATCTTCCCCTTTTTCCTCCACAACTAGTTTCTCCCTAGGTATTTATCCTTTGAGAATCCTACCATAATTTCCCTTTTCTTCTTATATCTTTTTGCATATTACCCTTTTTACATTCCCCTTTTCCTCTTTCCATCTTAGTACTCACTTATCTTTTGCATTTACGCGAGTATCCATGCTTTGTATCCCTACTTCAATTCTTCCTTTTTGTTCTTATAATCTCTTATCTTCATCCCTTAGTTTCATCTCACTCCCTTTCATTGCATCCCCCCTATTTCTTCACCACCTCACCATTTTTTTAGTTTATTAATCTCTTCTAATCACCGCTTTAGCTTGTCAATCTCTTCTAACAAGCTGATTAACACCTACCTTCTCTTTTCATCTTCTTGTCCACCCATCCTTTACTTCCACTTTTTCTTCACCCCTTTCCCATTTTCCATCCCATTCTCATCTCCAAAACCACCATCTACATTGATTTGTTATTCCTCTCCTTGCATATCATCACCCATGATTATTTGGTCAAGATACCACCTACTTATTCCATCTCCACTCATCCTCTTTGTGTCCTCATTTCACTCCTTTTTTCCTCACGTTTCCTTTTCTTCCATTTATTTCCTTATTTTTCATTTTCATCACCAAACTATTTTCTCTTTTGTCTTTTCTAGACTTGTTTTCAAACCTTTCACGACTGCCCATATCCCTCATTCTCCCCTTACCCTTCATGATTTTTACACTTCTCTCCCCATCCTTTTCAATTCTCTAATCTATCATTCTTTAGTGCATCTCTCACCCCTAATATTTTACCTTTTATTTTCTTCTCTTTTATCTGTTTCATTTCATTTTTTTTGTCTCCCTTGATGCCCTTCCTTTCTCTTCCCAACCTATATGACCATGCCTATATTATTCCATCCTTCTCCACCTTTGTCTTTATCCGTGACCTCATTATTTTCTCTTCATCCATCTCCTAGTCCACCTTTACCTCATCCCTTGTTGAATCTCCCTTATGTTCTCCAATTTCACCTCCACCTCTTTGGAGTGTAGTCACTAGTTGTACTAATTATATGTACATTTCCTTGTCTACTTCCTTGTATCCTCCACACCCTTGCATTAATAAATTAAATATGGTTAGGTTCCTTACTTTAAGATCATCCCTTTCTTCCTTTAAAGCCTCTGTATGTTGTTCTTATAGTCTCTTTTTTATCCCTCTCCAAATACTCCCTTCACCCTCCTTGTTACCTTTTTACTTTTCAACCCTCTACCTATTTTGAGCATGATATGGCCTCCAAGGTCTTCCACTTGATTTTGGTTTACTATGAGATATATATAAATCTTATAGATCTATAATACAATTGGCTAGGACCACATGCTCATACAACCAACTAGAAAACTTGAGAGTCATTCAGCCATCGAGATGAAAATCCCCACCTCTTCTCATATTACCTATTTTAAACCCCTTTTACTCTAACATTTGAAGATGTTATAATTAAAAATAAAACTACCTTCAAATGGTAGATTTTGGATACGCACGTGGGGATGATATCTACGCCCTCTCACATGCCCTAACCTTACAACCAATAATTTCCCTTGATTCTCCCTTTCAGACTAGGTCGTCTTATGCCTTGAAATAACCCTTTCTTTAATACATGAAATCCATAACCTAATCCCTCATTTAATTAATATTATTTTTATTCACCTCACTCCATATTATAATTCCCCTCAATGTCTTTCTTTGAATTCCCTCAAAACTCAATGCTTACTTATTTTGGGGGCCTACTGACTCAAGGGTCAAGGGTTTGAATCTTCACGACTTCTCATTTACCCACTCTACTACTTTCCTTCCTTTAACCATTGACTAATAATATTTTGTAGCCTATTAATGACATTATTATGGAATGTGCACAATGTCAGCTTATTTGGATGGTGATGAAAGAACCCATCAGATCACCATGTCAATTTGAGTAGTTCCAAATTTTCTAAAGCTTGGTAAAGCATATTTCTCTTTTTTCCTTTTATTTACGATGGTGGTAGAAACTTCACACTTCAACTTGATTATCCATGGCTATGATTCCTTTTACATAGTTGATGTAATCATCTCAATTACATCCTAGCTCACCTCATCCACCATTTCTACCACACCCATCAAAAACTATTTGATAGCCATCTTTTCTACCCTTTGGTGCTTCCCTTTTTCCAATGTCCTTCACTTGGACCTACCTATATGATATCCAATTAGGACAACCAAGTTAAACAACACCCTTTGCCTTAAAAGAACTACATTTGGCTTGATGTTATCTTTGGATCCCTATCCATGTAACTATCTAGGCAAAATCCAATTTTTGTGTGCATATGGTGTTAGCTTGGCTATCCCATTCTAACCCATACCCAATCCATCCATGATTTCACCATGTCTACCTTGATGTAAATTATTTTTGACCCAAAACATTAGCACTTTTGCAATAACTTTTGCCTGTAATGACAAACCTTACCATTTTGAACTTTTAAATGTTTGCACCACCTCATGCAAAACTAGACCATTCTTGTTTTTTGAACACTTCCTACCTTAGATACCTGATTCAATACCAAACCTATCTAAGAACCTTGATAAGACTAACTTGATTAGCTATGACCAATGTTGGGGACTGATTACCTTGTCTTTATCTTATAACCTAACCTTTGCTATCAACATTGACACCTTTAGTCTCTGTGTAATCTTGAATATTGTGCTTAGTCATATTTTGTGAACCCATTGGCATTTCACACACCCATCTACCTTATGGCACCACCTAGTGCCTCCCCATCAACTAATTATAAAACCTACACCTAATTCAACCTTTCCTCATCTACTCTTAGTTTGAGGGGGAACATCTCCTACCATACTCAGGGTACCTTGACCTTTGACCAAGCAATTAGTTTTTTTTTTCAGCTTGTCAATTCAATCTTGCATAACAAAAAGGGGCAAAATGTAGACACTAGAAAACTACACACTTATAGTTTTCAATGCCTAAATGCCTCAAGATCTCATAACAATTCTTAAACCTTCCTAAAACCCCTCTTAACTAACTAAATCACTATTTTCCTAGTCACAAATATCATTCAAATTCACTATTTGAAAGTATTATTCAAAAGTACTATTCACCATCACTATTCAGTATGGGACCCACTATCACTATGCGTGATGACATGGCATGTGACTTGACAAGTGGCATGGCATGTGACATGTTAAGTGATATTGGAGGTGATTTAGGAGGTTATATGGCAAGTGACGTGGCTTAGAAGTGATGTGGCTTCATGTAGGACATCATACCCCACTTGGGACCCTTCCTAAAGTGCTTGATGAGCTCATTCAAGAATCACAAGGCCCCCCCATGAAATGTGGAAAAATTACCCTTAAAGGATCATTATTAAACATGTATTTTTGTCTTCCTACATGAAATTAGACTTTAAAATAGATACCTACCTATTTAAGACTTTAGAAAAGATAAAGAGCATCCATTTTTGACTTTTTAGCTCAAATGGAGGCTCACCAACCCAAATGGAAGATTTTCCAACCCACATGGGAATCCCCACCAACCTAACCTTAGAATTTTCATCCCCCACATGGAAAATGGTGCCACATTTGGTGTGACACCCCTTTAAGTGCTTGTGTGAAAGCAAGAAAGGATGGTAAAAAGTGTTTAAGTCTTATTCAAACCCATATGCATGATTTCTATTCAAACTTGGAGACTCACCAACACACATGGGAATCTTCACCAACCTCACCTTGAATAAATCATGAGCCCACTTGGATAAATTATAATTGATTTAATATTCCTCAATTTTGGCATGTCTCTTCACACAAAAATGCTATAAATACCCCCCTCTCCTTCACCCAAGGTTAAGTGGCAAGTTAGTATTTTGTTCTTAGCATACTGCTGTGGGTTTTTAGAGAAGGTAATCATCTTAGAGGTCATCATCATCTTGGATATAAGAGCTTAAGAAATGAAACTCTACCAAAATCTTCAACAAATATCCTCAATAAGCCATCCTTAGTCCATCTTCAACAAACATCAAGGTAATTTTTATTGTTTTGCGAATTCAATTTATTCTTTCTTAACCCCCTTTGGCCTCTTCTTTCATGACCGTAAAAGAATAAAAACTTTGGCCTTATTATTCTCCTTTCACCCCTTTTCCTCTTTACCTATAACCTCTTCTTTCTCTTTATTCCATTTACCCATTAGCCTCCTCACCATTTATCCCTTTATCCCCTTTTACCTCCTTTCTTTCTCATCCCTTTCATCCATTTACCTCTTCATAATTTATCCATTTTTCCTTCTTTGTTTCTTACCCTTTTTACCAATTTTACCATTTAATAACCTTAATTAAAACTTTATCCCTTGTCATAAGACAAACCAAACCATTTCTAAACCCAAAACCACAACCTTGCCTTCACCAATTTTTATTATTAGTATAATCAAACTAGTTACTTCATTTTGATTAATTTAGAAAAGCATTTAACTTCATTGTCTCAATTTTAGTTAATTTCTACTTTTAATATCAGTAATTTTATACTTTTATACAAAATCCTTTTATTTCATCATTTTAACTTAAGTTTTTAAAGTAGGTGGATTGACAGCCTCCTAGAAAGTTGATGCTTCTAGGATCTAGTTCACTTTGGGTAATCCACCCATTTACTTGTCTAATAAACAAGTTTATTTTAGTGTTTTCTTATTTGTAGGTCATCCTCCCAATCCAAAGAGGAGCTATCCAAAATCACTTGGATTCAACACGTGAATTTTTAATAGGTTTTTATACACACCCCTTATCACTAGTTTCTTTCCTTTCAACGAATTAAGAAAAGCAAAAAAAAATGAGAGAAAAAAAAGGGTGTATTGATAGTGATTGGAAAGTATATCATGAGTGTTAACTCTCAAAATTTGAGGATAAATTTTCACATGAAGGTGTAATTTTTACCCATGAGATAGATACAATAATAGATGGTGCTTACAATTTTTAGTGTGAATCAATTCTTAGGTTAACAATTAGTGATGATAATTTAGAAAGCGAAGATTATGAGATCTATGGTTCCCATGATGGCACCATTGAAAGGTATGAAAATAATAAGTTTTTTGAAGTCACTAATGATGAAATTGTGTTGGATAAAAATTCCAAATTAGTAGGAAACCTTGAACACTCATGGATTTCTAATGGAGCTTATTCATAAATTGAATATTATAGCAAGGCTATTAATGGAGAGGAAGATGATTTTGAAATTCATGTCAATGAAAACAAAGAAAAAAATTTAATGTTTTTTGAGAAAAGTTTCTTTGCTGATTTTTATCAAGGGCATAAAGAGCTATAAGTTCTAAATGATAAATTAAGGTTTCTAGAAGAGAGTATTGTGAAATATTTATCAAAATTTGATATCACACATAATTTAATTGAATAACTCTATCAGAAGGCTTAATTTGATGAGAGACAGAAGGGATTTAAGGATGGAGTCACTTTTTCCAATCTAAAAACTATCAGAGAAGTAGTGGAATCAATAAATATAGACTATTTTCAATTGATCTTAGATAGGGATCATGCCATCAAGTTTGTAGAGGAGATCATGGGTACTTACCAAGAGAAGGAGAATGAGGTTGATAGGCCTTGTCTTGATCTTAACCTAGCTCACTACTCTCTTCGCCAAGCTAAAAATCAATAAAATATTATAGCCATGAGTAAAGGGAAATTAGTAGATCCAATATTCATGGAGAATAATATATTGGTCAAAGGCATTGATGAGCTCCAAAAATATTTTCATTTGTGTCCATGTTGTTCACCAATTTATGAAGAAGAATTCAACAAGGTTAAATTATTGCACGATGATTATAGCATACCACTTGTTGAATAATTAGGTACATATCACAAGGAAGTACCAAACCTTGTGACTAGTAACCCTCTAGGGACACCACCTTATAAGGAATGTGTAAATTGGATGGAGGATAATGATGTCACTTGGAATGTGATGATTCATGGATGTAACAAAATTCCTAACTTTGAAAGGTTTTCTAGAAGATATTTTGAGCTTGCTAAAATTTTCATAACAACAACATAAAAAGAAAGTTTAGAACTTATCTTGCATGAAGATTTAATAAGATAAGGGTCTCAACATGATTTATTCTCACTAGACAATCCATCTCTTGGATTGGATGCTAAATTGACTTATGGGAGTTTCAAAACTCCTTGTGATTTGAAGGTTCATTGGATAGATATCACTTGGATTCATTGCATGAGAGGGATTAATTTTGGAAAAGATGATTTTGAAATAATTAGATAATATTCTAAGGCACACATGAATAGAAAATTTGCACAACACAAGTATAGTAGAGCTATTTCTTCACTATGAATGTATGATAGAGATCACCATCAGAGTTTGTTAGAAATCTATGGTGACTAGATAAATGTTACATGGCATGAAATAGTTAAAATATTCAACTTTGAATCTATTTTTTGGTTGTAGGACATCCAAAATATGACTCCAATTACATACTTAGAAGTGTATTGGATGGAAATTTTAGTTAAGGAGTGGGGAAACTTTTAGTTGAAGGTTGTTTGGGAGTTTTTCATAGCCTCTTCTAGGTTGATTTTAAGTAATGCAATGTTCACCATTCATGATTATATCAAAGTGGTGAAAAAAAAACTTGGTAAGGCAAAATTAGGTTATGGTGAGTTTGCTAAATTCATGAAAATTATTTTCATACTTATATTTAAGAGAGATAAAGAGGTGTTATTCACATGTATATTATAACATAGTGTATCAAACAAAAGTTCTTACAAATCTCCTAGATTAATCTGGGATCTTGTAACTTCATTGGGTTTTACTTGGGAAAAATTGGAGTTTGAGTTATGATTGCTTGAGGACAAGTAATCTTAGGGATGGAAGATTTGTAATGTCGCCTTTTTATAGCATTCCAACATTTTTTGGAAGCTCCAACCTTCTTGAAAAGATCTAGCATTTTCAAAATGAAATTCAAATAATGGTATTGTGCTTAGGGGATCAAGATGAATTCATTGGTTCTTTTAGGGAATAGTTACGACATTCAGCAAGGAATACAAAGAGAATGAGAATGATATCACTATTCATAGGTAATATTCATGAATCACTATTCATTGTCACTATTCATGGTAATGTGGTAAGTGATGCAGGTGATAATGTAGATAATGAGGTAGTTTGTGGATGAGGTGGTTTGGCCCATAAAGAGAATCTACATGAGGGATAATTTTATTTTAAATAATGGGGTATATATTTCACTAGAAGACATGTTTCTTTGTCCTTAGTGACTCACATGTGTGAGAGTGGGATGCCTTCCTTGGGTGGCTACATGTTTTCTTGTCTACCAATTAGTCAAAAGTGATTTAAGGCTTGTCTTGTAATATTAGGTGCACATGGGAAAGAGGAAAAGGATTCAATATTACATATTTATCTGACATGTGTGAGTAAGGTGTCCTTTTTAGTGTCACATGAAAGGTGGGAGACACAGACAAAATAGGGTGGCTAATCATGTGATCCACTTTGAAAATTTGAATGTGAGGATAAACATCACACTATTGCTCACATGTGTGAAGGTGTCATACCAAAGTTAGAGTCACATGGGATGGATAATCTTGTCCCCTTGATGCTCTCCTATTTTAATGAGTTTCACATCAAGATAAACATTTCACATGGAGTTACTATGATTAACATTGAATATGATAGAATTTTCCTCTCTCCTTAAAGATTATCCTTCCTCTCTCTCTTTCATACATTTTATATATAATAAGAGATCTATCCTTTGTAAAGGCATATTTTGAATATCATAAACCCCCTATTTTTAAACATTAAACTTCTGTTCAATTCTTATTCTCTTGGATTAAATCCATGAAGTGTTGATTACTGGTTTCAGTGGTGAGATATCCTCCCTAGCTGGTTAGGGCCATGAATTACAATTGGTATTCATAGTAGATTTAGAGTGATTTTTAGTTTTAGTGGTGAGATATTCTCCCTATTTGGTTATGGTAATTCCATCCAAGAATTATAGTTATTATCCATATTATATTCATAGTGCAGTGTGCAAAGCGTGTGGTTTACAAGCTTCAAGTGGAGTTGTGTGAGGATTTTTGGTAAGTTTGTAAGTGTGTTATTTATATCAATATTTTGCCTTTCATTGTATGAGTTGTTGTATGTTAATATTTCCTTCAAAAATATCATATTTAATTATTATTTTTTAATTAGTTGTTTGAATTATAGTGTCATAATATAAGTTATGTTGGTAGTGTTCTATTTCCTGTAACTATGTGGTGTGAAAGCTACACTATGTACTATTTTAGATGATAATGAGATTATGTGAATTTTAATGTAAGTGTGATATATGTGGGGAATAATATCATATTTGAGTATTTTAGTGTAAGTGTGAGTTTGGGTTATTATAGTTTAGGTGTTTTTAGCAAATATCCTATTTGTGGATATTTCAGCTCGGTGCGTAAGTTATCTTTTTGTAGGTAATAAAATGCATCATTTTTGAAAAAAATTGTAGCACTACAAAGATGGAATCCTTATGCCTCTTGTTCTTATGAATACTAATATAAAATCAATGCTAATGTCATCTGGTGGTTTATCTAAAATAACCAATGGTTGATACAACCCTAAATTTTGAATCTTCACTTTTACCAATTGGAAACATTTACACTCTTACACATTTCATTCCACATCTGCACCATTCATTGGCCAATAATAACCTTTTTTCAAATTGTTCTAATGTTTTACACTCCAAAAATGTCTAACTAAACGTTCTTTGTGCTTATCCTTTATTAGGTTCTTACATATCGACTCATTTTATATAAAAAAATTGATTCTTTCAACAAAATTTCTCATTACACAAAATATACTAACCATGGTGCACTATCCACAGTCATTGGCTATGTACATTCTCCAAAAACATCATGAAAATATTTATATTCTATATAATCTTCCTCAAAGGACTTAAATCCAATGACCTCCACTCACATTTCATTCAACAATGGAATCTTTGTACTTAGTACATATAATACATTATTTGATTTTCCACTTTTGTGCTTCAACACAAATTAATATCTTGGTAGAATATAAACGCACTTTATGTGTCATAAATTAAACTTACCTTTATTGTTAATGAATTATTTCTCCTAATGATTTTTTTATAACTATAGCCACTAAAATTTACATTTAATGTTAAAATAATGTACATGTGTTCATCCCTTATATACACATAACTTATGCTCAATCCATGGTCCTCAATTTATATTCCTTTACTTCTATATGGTATCTTAAGGCAACTATGATGCTAAAATTTCTTGATCCTTGGTCCAAGAAACTTATACTCACTATTTTACTAAATCACACTTCTAGTTTATCTATCTTTATTACTTAGATGAAACTGCTCCTTCAAGATTATCTCGCTAGTCGATCATGTTTTAAAAACATTATTTTATCTTTCCACCAATTAAAATATTGTTTATAAAATTAAAATTCATCCCAATGGGTCATTTTATATGTTTCTTAGTCTTAATTTAAAGGAAATCCAAAAATTTCCACCATATAAGCACAATTTTACTATATAAGCTACCTAACCCCTTCCCCCATTTACTAGGTTTATTTCTCTCTTGACGACATATAGCTAGGTTTTTGTGGAAGAAAAAGGCACACAATGGTTTTTGAAACAAATTTAAGGTATTCAAAAAGACACATAGGTCCCATAGGTGAAGGTGCAACTAATCAAATTTACATAGATGGAAAAAACCCTAATAGATGAAGCCACACCTTATAGATAGAAATGCATGGCAACATCATCCAGATAGAGTAATATTATTCAAGAATTAAGTGAAACCCTATTATTGATGTAAAGAAGCCTCACATATTATCTTAGTTTATTTCATATTCACTGTTCAAATCCTAAAAACTTGAGTTCTAGCTAAGTTATTTGTCTTTTGTACTTTCCCCTTTTAGCATATTTCTAAAAATAGTAAGTTTTAATCAGTTTATGTGATAATTATCTATCTTATGAATTATAAATTTCTTAGATTTTATCTCAATAGATTATACTAATATTATATAATCCTATTTTTTCATAAAACATATTGGTGGACTCAATTCCTCATAGAGCATTTCAAAACCCTAGTTTTCTCTCGGGTTTCCTTCTATCCTTTCTAGAGTTTTAGATTCTTGATATTCTTTGGTCTTAAATTTTTTTAGGACTTTAAACATGATTATAATGAGTAAACCCATATATTACTTCTTTGTTCAAAGTTACTTCATGTTATTTACATGTTTCTTGGATATCACATGTAAAATATTTAAGTGATATGTAAATCCATGGTTTCATACATGGAAAATATAAAATTCAATATAAACCAAGAACTTAATAATGAACTATTCTCTGATGGTTATAATTTCATGATTCATTTCACATTTAAATGTATTATTATTAGATGTTAAATATAATTTTTGGTTTCATTCATCCCTCCTTTCCATATACCTCTAAATTATCTCAGCTACCATCCTGCCTCTGCTATTCACCCTATCCTTATAGTAGATCCTATGGTCCATGATACTATCACCAAAATAGAATAAGATCTCAATCATGCAAAACTAAATGAAAAATCCCAAGGATATAATATTATTTATTAGCTTAATATCAAAACAACTAATTTATCCATTTTAGAGTTACTCAAACAATCAAATTTGTATAAGGATATCTTTAATGCAACATTGCAGGACACTATTATTCCATGTGATGTCAAACCAAATTATGTGTAATTTATCATTAATAAATTATGATGGACAATCATATATATATATATATATATATATATATATATTTAAAAAAATAATAATTACCACCACCACATACTATTACTCAGTATTTACCTTTATACATTCAACTTTGAATTGATGACATGGGTGTTGAATGATTATTAGTTGATAATGGCTTAGTATTGAATATTTTCAATATGTATTTTATTTTACTACTCATATCAATGATTAAAATTTATGATTATTTAGATATGAATATTATAGGTTTGGATAATATTCATTGTAAGGTATTGGGACAAATAACATTGAATCTCACATTGGGCCCTAAAACTATTGCTACAACATGTCAAGTTATGACCAATGACCCTAATTACAACATCTTGGAAGACAATGGATTCATGATATGAAATATATCCCTTCCAGTTTACACACATGTTTGAATCTTAGTTACCAAGGGTATACATATATATTTCCTATGGATCATGAACCCTTTAAGTATTTCTAGCTAATAAAATATACACAAAATTATGTCCCTCATATGGGATTTATACTTAGGTAATGGTAGAACCTACTATTCAAAGTTATATAATGCATCCTAAAACTACATAAGAGGTATCATTATCTAATAATACAAACTATGAGAAATATAATTTTGGCTTATATTATTATAAAATATGGTTTATAAAGGAGAGAGACTAGGGAAAAATGCACAAGGAATTATTCATCCCATTGAGGCATCTAATCACAAAGGTAATCAAGGACTTAGTTATAGATATGATTCAAGTAATTCTAACTAATTCATACCCAAAAATAGATATATAAATTTTTGAAAAACTATTTATCAATAAAAATAGTCAGTTAATCATATATCTACATTATTGGTTGTATATTTAGAGATTATTGATGATATTATTTCACCATAAATATGACATTGGATTAGTTTTATAATGATGAGTCTATCCTAGATTTTTTAGGATCATATGAGGATCTCCCTCCCTTATACCATAAGAAAAAGTTTCCTCATTTCACAAATGGTCATGCATATTTTGGCAAGATTAACAATTCTCAAGATGAGGTCTACTTTGATAGTCTTGATATAATTAATATTACCCACTTTATTGGAGATTTATCTTTACTAATAAATGAAGATATAATTGTGTTTAATTATAGAACATATAAACATCCATGAATAGTAATTTTAGTTGATGGACTTGGAGATAATGAAGATAAATAAAAAAGGCAAGCATTGATTGATTTACCATATATATTTTCTTGGGGATTTTAAAATATGCTAGACATTCATCTTTTATTTATAATTCATAGGAAAACACTTTATCGATATGAAAAACTAGTTAAAAATATTGTTTAATCATTGGCTCTATATTGGTGGCAATTAAATCTCATTAAATCAGTGTTAGAAGAAAGACATGTTTATTAGCTTACTTTGCCCCATATCCTAAAAGGAATCCTTGATAATATTTTTGCTAAAAGCTTCAAATTTCTTTGGATGGGCATAAAAGCTAAGAATGGAATTATTCTTGTTAAATTCAAGACTATTGATACTCCTAAGGATATTGGTGGCTGGGATATTAAATATATCCACCCCTTTGGAGAGGCATTAGTTAAAAAAAGCCTTTGGAGGCTCATTAAGATGAAGGGAATATGAAATCAAAAAAATTATCCAAAAATACATAGAACCACTTAGTTTGGAAGAATGGATCTGTAGTCCTAACAAAAAATGTTTAAATGTTTCTATTATGTGGAAATCCACCATGCGTGCCTTCCTTGTGATTGGAAATTGGCTCATCTAGAAGGTGGGTTTTGGAACAAACATCATAGTTAGTATTGATCCTTGGGTGGGTTTTGTAGCTGATTTTAAACTCCCTAAGTATTTGATTGATATTTTGGTAAGGTCAAGTATCTCTTTTTTGCAGCAGGCGGTTGACCATGTCCACACCATTCCTTGGAGATAAGGATAGAAAGTGCACTCTCTCTTGGTTTGGTTGAGGAGGCTAGATTTAGATGGGATGCATATGTTCAAATATTAAAATGGTGTCATATTAGAATTACTAGTGTTGATGATAAGATATTTTGGTCATTGAATCCAAAGATGGTGATTTATAATGTTCACTTAGGTTACCTATCCAATTTCCACAATAGATCCCCTACTATGAGATAGTGGTGGTGGAAACAATTATGATAGATTAAAGATCCTCATAAAACTAAAATATTTATGTGGTTGGACTTAAGCAATAAATCTCTAACCTGGGAGGTTCTAAAAAATAGAAACTGGTATGACCCAAGGAGTTGTAATATCTGCTTGTAATACTTAGAGACTATGAATCATTTAATTTTTACTTATCCTTATGATGTTAATATTTGTACTGAGATGAAGGAATCTATAGGGGAGAGTGACTATTGTTAAGGACACACCAATGATGATTATCTTATAACTTGGTTTGAGATATCGAAGCTTAAATCCTACAAGGCCTTACCTCTAATTTTATATTAAGGTATATGGATTGCTCAAAATGATTCCATCTTACAAGGAAAAACCATTACTACCTTTTAATATCTATTCAAAATATAGCTCATTTTTGGACAGTTCAAATCAATCAAAATCCTCCTTGTAAAAATATTATTCTAAATCCTCCCATTGATAACTCTAAAGCTTGGGGATATTTCTATTATGCTCGTTAGAGTGGCCATACAGTTTGTGGAGATGGAGGGATATTATACATTAAATCTACTCACTTTTACATTTCAAGGCCAGTTTAGGATAGGGTACTAAATTTTATGTTGAGTTTCTATCATTAAAACTTATTCTTAGGCTTGTGGTTGAGAGTGGAGTTTGAACATTACAGATTTTTACGGACTCATTGGTTATCCTGAATTGGATGAAGGGGGTATTTAAATTGGAAAACCTTCATTTTTATCCCATCTTCTCCATTAATTACCATATGAAACTTTCCTCTAAAGCCATTTCCTATTTACATGTCTATCATGAGCTAAATTCTAAAGCCAATTTCCTCTCCAAAGAAGGGCTACACTTGGTCCCTATCTTGTGGGTCATCATCAATGAATATTTTGATGATGTTGTTTCAATTATTCACCACAATTTGGTCTTAGAGGCCTAGTCTACTCTTAAATTTTGGTTTGGATCTCTCCTCATCTTTTCATTCTGGTCTTTCTTGACTATTTCTCATTAATTGACTTGTTTTTTGTGGTCTTTAATTGATAAGATGTGGACTAGTAACTACTTCATCATGAGGTTTTCAATGACCTATTTTGGTCATTTTCTCACTCCTTTTGGACTGTGTGACCCTGGTGACTTCTACAGCAAGAGTTTTATGTATTTGTTGCAAGTATGATATCGATAACTTCTCCCTATTTTTTTCATTTTGCTATTTGTTATCTCTGATCTATGTGTTCCCCATTGGTGGATTCCATTCTTGGAGGATGTATCCTTCTCATTATCTAATTATGTGAGTCAGGTCTATAAACATTCATTGCATGCTATGTCATTAGTGGTTTATTGTTTACCATTTATAGTGCACTCCTTTAGTTATTTTCCTTCTATTTGGGCCTTACTTCAAAAGGTTTTTGCATTTTTCTATCCTTGCATTCGGATTGGTGCTTCATCATCCCTATGTGGTGCAGGGACTTGCTATTTTCCCATTTTTTAGTTCTCTTTTTCATTTGGAATGCTGTTACATTTTCAAATTGTTATTTTAATTTTAATTAATATGAAGATACATTTATTACAAGAAGAAATAAATACTTGATAAAGGAAATAGACTAATTAAGCAAATAATGGGTCAATACTAATGCTAAATAGGTTGGGTTGGGTTCATAAAATAGGTGGGGTCTTTGTGAATAGGCAAAAAGATAGAAAGTGGAATTTAGTTGAGGGTAAGAAGGTGGAAATAACTTGTTATTTCTTACCATAGTGATCATCGATCATTTGGATAACCATCAATAGTTAAGGTGATCGTTAGTGGTTGGGTGACCATTGATAGTTGAAGGTGATCATCTGTGGTAAGGGTAACCATCAATGGTTTTATGGGATCTAGGTATGTTCAAAAAAGGGTTACATAATGGATACATCAAGGTGTTAAAGGTTTGTTTGGAGTCAAGGGGTTAGAGGGTAATAGGCAAAAGGGTATGGTTTATGTAAAGATGTCTGAAACTAAATAATCAAAACTTGAAATAAGAAATGTACTTAGCTTGTTACTTTATGGTTGATGGTAGATTGACAAGTAGTTTTTGTAGAGCAATGGTACTTTTCTTGAAGAATCATTTTTATAAACGTTTAGGTCTCCATTGTGGATACTGACTTGCTGAAGGGAAGACCTACAAAGAAGTTCTTGACGAAGAAGTTTTTGATGATTGTTGGTTGATAGCTTGATTATCTAATTACTAAATTTTTGGATAAAATGGATCCCTTTCACCTCTTTCTCCCCTCTTTTTATAGGCAAAGAGAGATGGAGGTAGAAGGTTCCATAGGAGGTTTGGTTGGTTTCTATCATGTGTTATCTTGCCATCCATATTAAATTTTGACATGTTAGCTTGCACACAACTTAAGTTATCTTTGTTTAGATAGGGAAGACCTGACTGTCGATGGTCAATGGTTGAAGGTTAAATGGGGTAAAATGGTAGGTTAGTGAGTTGGATTTAGCTAGATAGCTAAATTGACTCAATGTCATAGTAAAATTTTGGGTAATGGTCCAATATAGGGGTGTTTTAATATCTAGAACCATCTTGTGAAGTTTTTTAGTGTTTACACTAACCATTATTAATAGTTATTAGAGTTTGAGTTAAGTGCACCTATCATTTTCTAGACTTAATTGTTGCTTCCCATCATTTTTTTACTTACCTATGAATGTCATCTTGCCACGAAGCTTGATATGCTATGCTACAAATCCTTATCTACAATATTTATTGACACACTTCTAATTTACTCAAAATTAAATCATACACAACACATAACAGCCAAAAATGAAATCTTAAGCTAACCTGGTGTGATCTTGCACCTATTATTATTGTGGTCTAATTTTTACTACTTGTATACTTTTAGTCTATAACCATTAAGTTGGCCTGGTAAGATGTTTCCTTGTAAATCATGAAAAACTAAGTTATCATAAAATACATAAAATGCATCTTAAAGTTACACTATTAGTCAAGGAATTAGGTCAATACTTACTCAATACAATTTTTATGACTTGTAACATATCTAGAGTGAGTGTCTAACATTATATAGATAGTAAATCCCAAGGGAAAAGTTCAATTTTATTTTAAATCCATAGATATAAATAATTATCTAAATATTATTTTTCTCTACCCAAAATTGATATGATTGTGGATTCTATTGCAAGATATGATATGCTATCATTTATGGATGGATTTATTAGTTATAAAAAAAATTATTCATGAGGATCAAGAGAAGACATCCTTTATTATACCATGGGGTGACTTTTTTTATATCATTATACATTTTGGGTTAATGAGCTGTAGACACCGAAATCGTGTCGACTCCCCTGGTCATTCCTCGTCTTCTTTCTTCTTCACCTATTGAACCCTTGCCGATCACTTGTTTCACCAACCTTGACCCTGGCAGCATGTAAAGAGGAGCACAGAGCGAAAGCTAGACTCTATCCCCATTATGCATCTGCCGACGTCGGTCTTTACCCGATCGATGTCGCCGACGTCGGTCACCTATCGGCCGACGTCGGCAATCCTGCCGACGTCGGTCACCTTCCCCTTTACCGTTATCAGTTACCATTCGGTTTCCCGAAACGGTTGATGAACTGTTTCTGGAACCGTCCCCGTCCCCCACCTTCATCAACCTCCGCCAGCCATTCGAACCAGATCCGATCCCAGAACGCTGATCAACCGAACGCTGAGACCTGCGAATTCCTCCACGAACCTGCGAACTCCGAGCAATCATCGACACTACGACATCAACTAATCTGCACACCACGGCTTTCATCGGGTCTTCTACCAAGTAAGTCTTTATTCTGTTTATTTCATTTTCTTTCTTAGTTATTATTTATTTTCTGTCTTCCCAACTGTTCAAACTCCTCAGACTCTGTCTAAACCTCGTCCCTGTCCTTATCAAACCCTGTCTCGACTCTGTCTAAACTTCGTCCCTGTCTTTATCAAACCCTACCCTGACCATATCAGACCCTGTCTCGACTGTTCAGACCTATCCCGACTCTGTTCAAACCCCCCAGACTCTCCCTGAACCTGCCTGACTCTCTCAGAACCTGTCCCGAATCGTTTCCCAGAACCTGCCCCTACCGACGCCGGTCACTGCCCCGACCGACGACGGCACGTTGACCGACGTCGGCACCTTCCCTAACCGACGCTGGCACCACAGAGACTGACGCCGGTGACTGTGCAGAATAGTGCCGCTTATCAGGTACGCCTTTTATATTTCTGTCATTTATTTCTGTCATTATCATATACTTTTGTCCAATTTTCTACTCTTTTTTATCAGTGGGTTGATATCCTTCTAGGGAGTCTTTGTACTTCCGGGATCGGGCGTTCGCCTGACAACCCACCATATCTTTGACTAACGTTTTTCATCCAGTCTCTTTTTCGCAGGTGTCATTCCTCCACAGCCAAAGAGGAGAATCTTTCAACGTCTGATTTCGGTGCGCACGACTTTATCAGGTACTTCTAGCCTTAACCTTTTATTTCAGTTTCTTATTTCTTCTTTGAATGTAGAAAGCAATTTTGCATAGAAACATGAGCAACAAGGAAAGTTTAGAATACTCTGGCTACTCCCCAGCTTCATGTCCACTCTACACATCTCTCCCTTCTACTCCCCACTTCCACTTCTATATAAGAAGAAATGATAACTAGCATAAGTAGAGGGAGGAAGGACACACCTCATATAGTTTTAGTCCACCCACTCCCTCAATTTGGAAGAGTTAATTGGTCAAAAATAATATGGCCTTCCTTGCTTGATGTCTTGACTAACGCTAGCAAGAAATAAAAGAGAAAAGAAGATGAAGCTGAGAAATAGATTGTCATGACAACTGATGAGACACCCCTCAACATTCCATCTTATGATATTGATTTGAGTGGTTAAATTATAACTTACAAGGTCATTGATTTCTCCTTCACATCCACTTTTTTTGACCCTCCAACTGGTTCAATCCAAAGAGATAAAAAGAGGAAATTTGAGGATGACCAGGGGAAAGTATCATCCTTGAAGAATGACAACTAGTGTTCTCCCTTACTAAGAGGTAGAATAGGAAGCTAGGAAAATTTTTATATGAGGAGAACCTTTTAAAATTGGATCAAGAATAAAAGGATGTGGTGGTGGCCATCCATGAAGGCAAAAAGTTAGCTTGATAGGAGCTAGAGGAGGAAGTGTAGGAATTATGAGCACAGATTAAGTAGCTCAAGGAATAATCCAACACAATGCATATTCTTACAAGTATTAAAGCTAAGGTTTAGAAGGATACCTCCAAATTCTATAATTCTTTAGAGGCCATGGAATTCATGAAGGTTGAGATGGCACCCCATGTCAACCAAGCAAATCAACTCTATGGCTTTTTGGTTCAGGATAGTGCTAAACTTAATATGTTGGTTGTCTACATGGGAAACTCATTGTACAGTCACCTCTATCTAATGACTACATTTGAAGCATCTAATTCCCTAAACTTGGTTGTTATTAGACATGAAGAGGTCAAATAATGGTTGAAGGCAATTGTAGCCTTAATTCCTGAGTACTAGATGCATGAGGCCCAACTCCTCCAAATTTTGTGTGAGATAAAACTGTCTAAGGCAAGGGATTATAAAGGTAAATTGATTAGTATAATCAATTTTGATAAAATTATCTAGGAGGGCACTGAGAGTTTTAAATAGAGCATAAAAGTCTTGGTAGTGGAAAACATAGAGTTAGAACTAAGCAAATTGAGAAGGAAGGTGACCGAAGTGGAGATTTTTATAAAATCTAGCTTACTAAGGATGAACATGCAAGACTCCTTAGGAAAACCAAAAGACTTCACCAAACTTCATTGCTTAACTTAGATATTATTCATCAACAACATGTATTAGCACACAAAGTCTATGAGGAGAATGAGAAGAAAAAGAATCAAGCTTTTGGTAGTGGAGCTACATCTTCAGCTTCTACTCTAACTTCTACTCCTACTTAAGCCCATGCATCACTCTAAATGACACAACCTTAGACATATGCATGCGTTACTCCTGGTAGCATGTATATTTAGATTCCCCTTGTAAAATGGACAAATCATTATAAAATTGATCTTGTATTTTCTCATGCACATGTTGCATGTTTTTGTAATGTCAATTTGTTTATTTATAGCTTTTTAGCTTTTTATTAAATGGTTTTAGACCACAGTTAGAACTACATGTTCCAACTACCACATGTAACAACCATGCATAGTCTTGGAGGATGAGACGACCCATCCCTAAAGTCTACATAAAAAGTTTTACCACCCAAATTTATTTTTTGTTAGAAAATTTTGATATACAGAGCAACAAGCCAATTTGATTATCAAGTGAAGTGTTTGAGTATTTTCTTTCCACTATTGTGTTATTAGTTTTTTATTTCTATGGTTATTTGCTTCAATATTATTTAGTTTTCTAAATTTTCAAATAGATTCTTGATTGCTTTGATTAATATGCTAATCCTAGATGCACAATAGCTATTGAAGATTGGTGAATGTGTTGATTAAGATAGTCAAGTTAGATTTAATCATACTTTTAGATGTGTATTTATGTTTTCTTTGTGTAGTTCTCTAAGTGTGTGTTACTGCTACCTTAGATAATTCATTAGCCCAAGCTATAATCACATGATTAAAGGGTGTGTAATAACTTTCCCAATAGGATCAACCTTTATCTGAGCTTATTGAACTTCCTATACCTTTGTTCCCTTAGACTCTTTAGCCATGTTTGACTGCTTGTGTATAATTGTTGTAACAAGCACTGGTTTTAATAAAATATAGGTCTATCCAAAAATCAACCAAGTAATTCTTGAGACCACCCCAAGTCCACCTCCTTAGTAGCCTACATATTCTCTTGATTAGTCTTGGAAATATCACGATGCTCCTAGTCAATATGGCCATGTTCCAAATTAGTCCATCTCAACCCTTAAGCAAACCCTTTTGGATAATGATAGATATATGGTTGGAATTGATACACAAAGGGGGTATGGTCAAGAGGTCCCTATCCATCTAATTAATAATGTGAGAGACTCATTTCATAAAATTAAGAAAGAGTGGGAATCTATTATGATGGAAAATCATTCAAGACTCCCTAGTGATATGTTAGACATAGATGGCCTAATTTCAAGCATAAAAGAGAAACTAGTTGCTCATCAAGGGCCATAGATCTAATATTATCTGCCTCATGTACCCTCCTTTATTCCATCTCAATCTTATTTTGATCAACCCATCCCTCCTTAAAAGACTTATTCAGATGAGTTTTAAAAACTTCTAAGTTACACACAAATTTTTCAAGCTTTACCTACTTAGAATTCTATACAAGAAACTATGCAAAAGAGGGAAAAAGTTTGTGTTGGGAGGACTGAATATCATGATTCAAATTAGACTTGGCTAAGCATTTCCCTTCCTAATTAGTTTGAGGAGATTTGTTATCAAATGAGATTTTATTTTAAAACTCACCTAACTATAGAAATTGAACTTGCAAAATGAACATTTATCTCAGTCAATGGAAATAACAAGAGCAATAGAAACTCAAGAGGATGAGAGCTAAAACCAAGACATTGAAGTCAAAAATAATATTAAGCCTAGTCAAAACTCATTACATACTCTTTAAGAACCTAAATATTTCCCATCTTAGAGTTGGTTTTCAAAATAAGAAGGGTGTTACCTTGACTCCCAAGCCAACTCATGAATACATCCATCACCCTCCCACCCTTAACCTCCTTAAGAAGGAACCTATCATATGGGAGGTGAGTGAAGAAAGTAAAGCTATAGTAGTAGTTGAGAAAGGTGATTCAAGTGAGTTTTAATAAGAGATTGATATTGGGACACCTCTTGGTGAAGAGAATTAAAAATTTGCCTTAAGGATGCATAAGAATATGAAATTCAAGAGAAAGGTGAGTCATGAGAGGAAAACATATCTATTGGCTAAGAAGAAGGTAATTTTTAGGATCTTATTAATGACAAGGTAGCTTCTCTCTTTCATGATAATAATAAAGATTATGGAAATGAGGTATTTTTCCAACTTACAGTAGTTTCAGAATAAAGAGACATCCTTCAAGAGGTTTCAGTTGGTCAAGAAAAATGCAAACTAACCTATGAAGTTGAAGAGGAGGGTAACTTTGATGAGATAAAAGATAATCAAGTTATTATGATGAATGAGGGGGATTTTAATCATCTATCATATGTGGTATAAAATTACTTAGAGTTCCATGAGCATGGTCAAGAATGTATAGTTTCCAAATCCTTTTCAAATTATTTATGCCTACTTCTACATCAGCCCTTATCAAGCTTGAAGAAATCCCAAGAAAACTAGAACTATGTGAGGATCAATTAAAATAATTGTTTGATATCATAAGATCAAGTTACTTTCTTATAGAGACATGTCATGATCTGGTTTAGATTGAAAAAGGAAGTTTCACCAAACAAGAGGAAGGCAAGTCTCCAAGCATGCCATTCCAAGAGGATATTTCATTTGAAGGTAACTTGTTTGAGGTATTTAAAAAATAATATCAACCTCTCATTCCATTCACATGTGTCTCTTCACTCTTGGGGAATGAAACTTAACTTCATTTATCTCAAGTTTTTGAAAAGCAAAATCCATCTCTCTTTGAAATCAGCCCTAAAATCATGCCACAAGATCTATCTCAGACTATTCATCTCGATCAAGAGCAACTTCTGGATGAGGTATAAATGAAATTATTCATGCAAAGAAAACAAGTTTGGAAAGAGTATGAATGGGTCTTTGATTCACATAGACAACCTATGTACCTAATAATGAAATAAGAGGGTCCAATTACTATAACAAGAGGTTATGTGTATGCCAACATTTCTAGATGCTAACATTGCCATGATAAATACTTGATTAGACTTAAATAAACACATGATAACATAATATCATGGTGCCATGGTGATCAAATAAGATTTCAATTTTATCTTATAGGATAAATAAGTTTTTTTCATGTTAGTTTTTTGTAGTAGGTTATCCTTGTTTTGTTTACAATAAGTGTTTGTCAACACAAGTATGGTGTTTTTGCTTCCTGATTTATTTTTTTATTATCCTTATTATGTGTGTGAGGTTTTTTCTAGTCCTTTTAGGCTCATTGTCATGTCAAACATAAGGAATAAGGTCTCTTATGGGGCATGATTGTTATGTGTTAATCACCCTGTTCAAAGGATGAAATAGTTGGTTGTCTTGACCAACAAGATGATAAACCCCTATGAGTTGTCAAGAATGTTGATAATTTGGCCTCCCAAGCCAAATTTCAACCCCTATAATCCAAAAATTTATCATGATACCCCTCTAAGATTATACATGGTGGTGTACATGCTTTGTGATGTCCTCTTTTGGTCTTATTTTAAGCCTTTTAACATTGTTTAAGGTGTCATAGTAGGTGAAAGATATTGATTGAGGTATCTATTGACAAAATTTGACCCTATAGGTCAAATTGGGACCCTTATAGATAAAAAATTGATCTTTAGATGTTTTTAGGGGCCTAGTATAATTTCATGAGGTATGCCATAGCTCATTTGGTGTGATTTTATGTCTATCTAGCTTTGGTCATAATATTTTTAATCCTAAGAGTCATTTTGGGGGTCAATATAGAGAATTAAATGAGTTGTACAGCCTATTTTGGAAATTTGAAGGTTTAAATAGGTTATTTAATTCCACATGTGTCCTAAGAAGTCTTAAGTAACCACTTGTAATTGAAAAGTGAGTTTATTTTGAAGAGAAGTAGTATTCTTGGAAAAAATGAGCATTTAATGAGGTGTAAAAAATTGTAAAACCTCCTACAGTTGATGACACTTCAAAAATATCCCTTGGTATTATAAACACTTGTTTCAATGATAATTTTTATCATAATCTCCAAGAAACTAAGAAAATTACTTTTCTCTCCTCCCACTAGTCTTGACAAACAAAAATGATCCTCAAGTTTTTAGATGGTATGGCCAACAAGTGAGGTTACAATAAAATTGATCTTGGGGGTGTATTATAAACTTAATCAAATTAATTTTGATGTTTTGTTGTATAATAATGGTGTCCTATGATTTATGAACCATTCTTAAGAAGTTGGCCTAATCTAATTTACTTGTCAATCTATGCACCCTACATGTTTTGGTCTTATTTGAGTTGTTATGTGTAACTGAAGGAGTGAGATAACTTTCATATGTATTTTACTCCAATATCACATAATTCCTATCGTTTTATTAAATTTTTGAAGTGGTTAGATGAACCAACTAACTCAGTTTGTAAGGATGAGTGAAAAGATGGAGTTACACTCATTTTTTTCCAATTGCTAGAGATTTCTTCTATGTTATGGTTCTATACTGATGTGAAGTGATGTATTATTTCTCCTATATTAATATTGATAAATTATATGTTAAATAAAACTTATATAACCACTTTAAGAGCTAAGAGATCAATGCAAATGCATAAAATGGTCCCTTACAATAGTTGTACAACTTGCCACTTCTTGCAGGAACATGAAATTTGTGTTTGAGCATTCTCTAATGTTTGGAGAGTATAAAAATGATTTGGAATAAATTTTAATAATGTTTAATAAGTTTGGGGAAAATAGATACACTAAAATGGCCTTGGATCAAAATCATGGCACTTTGGGACAAATTCCCAAAACTATCAAAATAAAGGTGTAGGCCCTTTTCTGAGGTTTCTCATACAAGGTTACATTGAGTTCTAGGACATCCAAGTACATTAATTTGAAATATCCCACATATGTCTCTTTATTTTCAGAGGAGGGATGGTTTTTGAGTTGAAGTCTTAAGAAGGTGAGGTCCAAGAACTCTTTCCAAGGCCTCCACATGCATTTATAGCCAAGTTAACTCAGTCATAATGTGGATAGATGGGAAGAAGGTTTAAAAAATTATTTTGGGAGGTTGATAAGTATAATAAATGGTGTATGAATTTTTAAATTCACTAAGGAACCTTTGAGAACCTTAAAACTCAAGTTTCTCACATGAAATATACCCTCAGTCCGTATACAGGCCTAGGCAAGCACCTAAAGCTAGCCTAAGTCTCAAACTTGAGAAAGTGTTTACATTAAAAGGTATGAGATATAATGACATTATTAAGTGGTATCAAAAGGTATTTGATGATTATTGAGGTTCCATAAGTCCTTAAGTGTTAGAGTATGATTAACCTTCAAGTTGAAATGGCATCTAAGGCTAATTAACACCTACAACCATATTGCCTTCTTCAAGGCCTAATATAAGGTGGTAAAGAGAGAAAATTAAACATAAAAATAATACATGTAATAATTATATAAGATTAATACAATTATTTCAAGAGAAATTCAAACCTCCATAGGCTTCTTAAATCCCAATACACACCTATAGTTGGGTGCTTGGTCTTGAGAAAGTTGAAGAATGAAAGTATTAAGAAGTCTTAAAGAAGGATTGAAAATATATTTGAAATGTCTCATAAATTTTTTTAGAGTGTTAACATACTCTACTATAACATCAAATTTTTAATTGGCACCTTAGGCTTTAGACTTCATAGTGAGACAGTCCGTACAGTCACACTTGGAAAGCTTCAATGTTGCTTGTAGCTTGAATGAAGAGATATAAGTGGAGAAAGGTATGGTTTGGTAAATTTTAATATTATTGATCATGAATTTAATATGGATAAATTTTTTATAAATCCTAAACACATTCATGTTGACGTTAAAGAAATCTTTCATAGGAGGAAGTGAAGAATGCAAAAAGCAGTCCTTTTTGGAGGTGTTTTTTGGAAAAATTGAGTTGGTTAGGTAACTAAATGGGTGACTATGAATTATAAATTTGGTAAATAGGTTATTAATTACATAATAAAACTAATAAAAACTTAATTTTTCATTATATAATAGGGATATATCCCACTATTTTGTCTCAAAGGTTAGCCATTCTTAAAAATCAGAACTTTGACAAGTCAAGCAAATGAAGCCAAAATGGGTAATAAACTTGATAGGAAGCCTTGGAAATCTAAAGGAATGTATTTTAAGGTGTATAAAATATTTATAAGTGATATTAATCACTAAAAAAACTCATAACTCTCAAAATGATCAAAATTGTCCTACACACAACTCAACCAAGCAAGCTTCAACTAGGCCTAGTTGATGAGTGAGAAGAAGAAATGAGAAAGAGTGCTTGGAGGGTTGTAAGATGACTTGGAAATATTTAATGAGGTATTAATATAAATTATATTCCAGAGCAACCATGATAAATGAGTCCAAATAGTCAAAAATAGCAAAATGTATGATAAGCCTATTAGGCCTAGAGTCCAATTGGGCGTCTAACTTCACTTCTAGGTCTTAGTGAGATTTGTAACATATTGGATCATGTTTATATAATTAAATAAGATATTTATGAGATATTGGAATGAAATTTAAGCCATGAATAATCCATTTTTGGGCTTTAAGACAACTCAAACTTATGCAAAATGGAGAAATGAGCCCAATAAGAGAAGTTTTATATCTTCTTGGACACATAAAATGGAGACTCAAGGATATATGAAAAGTTATATAGGGTCCTAAAAAATATTTTGTGGAATTTAGTTGATATTTTAATGTCAAACCTTTATGAAAAATGGATAAGAGGGTAAAATAGTCCTAAACTCACCAAAACCCTTGCTAGTGACTAGTTTGAGAAGATGGAGAATTTAGTATATCTAAATGACATAGTTTGTCCATTAAATTGATTGGATGAAATAGGGGATTATATAAAGATAATCCCCATCCTTTTGGACTATATTAAATTTTATGGATGGAGTACAAAATAGGGTTTTCTTGATAATGTTTGCATTTTTGTAGGTTCTAGGAAGAGTTTGAAGATGCCAATCACATGGGAGGAAAGATTGAGACTTAAGATAACTCATCATGCTAGTTTAATGCTTATGAATAACTCATACGTGCCTTAACAAGAGATATTATCTTAACTAATTAGAATTGGCATAATGAACATGATAGTGGGATGGGTGAAAAATTCAATTTGATTTTAAGGTGTTGTTAACGCAGTGGATTACACCTTGGGCAGGAGGCTGAGCTCCTGCCTTCCACACATCAAAATGGAAACTCCTCTCTCACCTTGGGACTGGCGAAGCTGGAGGGGAGAGTCTCTAGATAAAGGCTAACTCCCTTTGATGCATCTAAGTTGTTCCAATAAGTTCTAATACACATATATATAGATATATAATGGGGGGGATGAAAAGGGAGAAGGATTACAGGAAAATAGAACCTACTCTAAAAGAGGTGATGCACAAAATGATTTGACCTACTCACACTCACACTCTGAACCATACAAACACATACATATAATTTAACTAGTAAAAGGACTAGGCTACAAGAAACTTAACAAGGAGGCTTTAATAGAACACACAAAAAATAAGGACTCACCATAGGTGCTGTGGAAAGGGCACACTGTATAGTAGTTTCTTTCTATCTCTATGCTTCTAGGTACAACTCTCCTTGTCACTTGTAGGAATTACACCTTATGGACACCAGGTGCATTGGTGTTAACCCTATGAAATCATTAGGAAGCAATGACTAAAAACAAAACTAATACTAAGACACACACAAAGATATCTAACCAGAATAGAGGTAAAAATGTGTTTATTGATTTTAGGTGAAAATTTGTCAGGGCTTCACCTTACAAAATGTGAAAAATTATTTTCCAAATGAGAAGTTTGCAATATATAGAGGAAGGAAGGAGGCCTTTTGGTGCCCTTTTTACAAATGACCCATGTGCATTCTGATCATTGGGAAGAGCAAGCCACTTAAACATCATATGAGAAATTATGGGCTGCACTGTTTGTCTTCTTACAAGACTGCTCCTTCAAGGCAATTACGCAGATTGTCTACTCATTAATGCAAAATGAAGAAAATAGGTCATACCATAAGGCATTTTTGCCTCTTAATGATCAATTCATAGACACTATATAACTTGCTAGAGTAACTTCTTAAATCGATGCCTCCCTTCACCACTTGGACTATTTGCCTATTCCTACACTTGGCACTTTTATCTTTTCCCTACCTTGACTCTTCTGGTTCCTTGGCTCTTTTCTCTCTTTGTTCTCTAGGCTCTTTATTGGTACTCAAATGGCTATTTCTCTATCATAAAAATGATGTTCATAGACCCATCACCATTTGAAACACAATAGCTAATATATCTCCTTGATGTTGATGGCTTCTGGGATGTCACCATCCTTGGCAAATTCCTTCGAGCCTTTTCCTTTGATTCGACCTTTTGTTTCAAACCCTCCCAAAGGGGAAGTATCCTTTTAGCTCTAGAGAAATGCCCTTTATTTAGTAGCTGAGAGTTCCTTGTAAGGGCACCTACCCTTTGGAGTCCTTTGATGACTTTTGTCTCTTCGGCTTCCCTCTGCAGACTTTTTCCACATGCTTTTATCATGAATAAAAAGTCTGTGAGAATTGCCCTTCGAGATTCTTGAAAATGACCCTTTCAAAGGGTGATTTTTTCAACCAAGTTCCCTCTGCAAGGGCACTTGTCCTTTGGGAGGCTCCCTTGACTTTTCGCATTGAACCGCTCCTTTGAACCAACCGTTGAACCAATTGATTGAACTAGTTCAATGGTTCAAGTGGTTGTTGAACCAAGGCTTTAAACTGACCATTAAACCGAGCGTTGAACCAAGCTCATTGAACCATTTGAATTGAGCTAAGCCTTTAAACTTTGTTGATGAAATTTTGTAGTTGAACCAAAGCGTTGAACCAAGGCATTGAACTAATGCATTAAACCAAGCTGATGAACTGACTAAGTGAACTGAGTGATTGAACCATTTGATTGAACTGAAGTATTGAACCAAAATGTTGAACCAACGCATTGAACTAAGTTGATAAACTAACTGAGTGAACCAAGTGATTGAACCATCTAATTAAATTGAAGTATTGAACCAAAATATTGAACCAACACGTTGAACCAAAGCATTGAACCAATCCATTGAACCAAAGTGATGAACTTTTCCAATTGAACCAAGGCTTTGAACTGAAGCATTGAACCAAGGCATTAAACCAAGCCATTGAACTATTTCAATGGTTCAAATATGCTAACCTTCCTTGTGAATTTTTAGACAAGAGTCCAAAAAAGCTTTGCAAAACCTTTCACTCTTTGAACTGGTTATTCATGTGCCAAAAGACTCACCTATAGAGTTTGTAGAAAAATCTTCTTTACAAAATCTGTAGAAACTTCACCTGTAGAGTCTATAGAAATAAAACTAAAGAGTCCATAGAAATAGACCTATAAAGTCTATAGAAATTCTTGGACTTGTGAAAAATCAAAAAAATGAAATGGCCTAGAATAACAGGGGAAGAAGGGGACCAATTTTTGGCCTGTTGGACCAAAAATGGTTAATAAATTGGTGACTCCCAAGGGAAGCATGCCTGTTATGCTTAGAAGCCAGTTTCCTTAAAATACATTAGGCACAGAGTCAGAATGTAACTTAAAGATTAGAAATAACCTCGATAAACTCAAGAAACAAACATGAAGATTTACCCCAAAAGGAAATGAAAACACACACAAAGCTAAGAAAACTACTAACATGTGTAAAAGGCACTTAGGGAAAACAAGAAAGAAATTGAAAGCAAACTACTATATATAGCTAACCAAGAATATTTACCTCCCTCCTGGATCAAAGGGAAAACTTCTTAAGTCCCCTTGTTGATGAGGAAACTTATGGTGCTAGATAAATGGCTGAATGGAAAGGAGATTTGGTGACCTGCTTGTCTTGCCTACCACCTAGATTGGCTTGCATCTGAGTGGATCAGAATCAAACATGCCTCCAACATACATGTATTATTATTGTTCTTATAATCTTGTTGAATGTTGGTCCTTTATGTTGGTGCATTTCATGAAGAAATCTATGGCTGTTGGCTCATCACCATAAGCCCTTTATAGTGCATAGTCCCTCTGTAATGCATCATGGTTTAACCTGTTCCCTTCTGCTTCATTGAAAATCCTATCAAACTCATCTTCTACTCCCTCTTGGCCTTCTTGAAGAAGGGTCACTATTGTGATGACTAAAATGGAATCACAAACTGGTTGCTCATCCCATATAACATCACCTCTTTGTTTAAAACTTTCTTCTTCAAGGCTTTCCTCAAGGTAGAAAGACCTCTCCTTTTCCTACTCAAGGATCAGGGTCTCTAGATGTTCAAAGGCATCCTCTTGATCCTCCTCCTTCTCAGGCTCCTCGACATAGTCATCCTCCTCAATGAAACAACAAGGAAGTTCATCAAACAAAGGGGGAGAGAGCTCACCATGCTTAAGTTCCTCCTCATATTGCTAGAACATCTACATGTATGCTTGACTTGAGTCTTCTCCATTGCTAATGATGTATTCACAAGGAGCATCGATGATGATTTCTTCTTCATTTTCACTCGTGATAGCCTCTTGAAGAGCTATAAATTGGATCTTTTCTTCCTCACTTGCCTCCTACAAAATAGGTTCCTCCTTGAGAAGGGGTGAAGTGAAAAAAATAAGTGGAAGAGGAGGTAGTCCATGAGCTAGAATCAAATGATTCTCCTCCTTCCATCTAGCTAATACTTCATCAATATTAGGTGCGGCCTGATATCTCTCTTGGGGGTGTGTAGATGGAGTGTGTTTAGACATGGAATGTGTCACTGGGTCTGAACCATCCATCACACATTGGCTGAGGAATCTCTCTCTAGATTCCAACTCTATAATTCTTCTGGCTATATCCCCTTGGAAGAGCCTTTTTTGGAGGTCACTAGCATCATCATGATGAGTAGGAGTAGTTTCGAGAGAGATGTGCTGGTTCATAATGTTCCCCCCAAAGGAATATTCACAATCTAAGGAATTTAGAAGGTTCATCTCCATGGGATGTTGTTCTAGTCCCCTTTGATGCTTGAAGGCTAGGCGTACAGGGTCAAGAGCAGGGTTGATTGATGCATCAGATGAGCTGGAATGAGCAAGTGCTATCTAATAGAAAGGATTTGGTGCATAATAGAGGGCTTTCTTTAGAAAAGGAGGGGGAGTGCAAGGCTAATTTACTTGAATGAATGGATTCCTCCATTTTGCTACCTCCTCCTCCATGGATTGTAAGGCCTGAGCTTGCCTGAACAAACTCTCCTCATTATAAATTAGCTCCTACTAATATCCATACTACTCATCCAGTCTATCAATCTCCATTACCTGCTTCTCAAACTCTAGTGCCACCTCCCTTATCATTGAAGGGCAACTAGGAGGGCTGCTTGAGGTGATTCCCTAAACATTTTGAGCTTGATCAAAGATATATGAAGGAATACAAGGCCCATGATACTAGGCAAAGGGATTATACATACAAAAATGAGATTTATGATGGCACTAAGACTACTTAACCAGCCGATTCAACTCAGAGTCACCATTGGTGTTGATAAAGAAGCCTCTAAAGGCTAGTTGGTTGAAGAACACACCAAAAATTCTTTAACTCTTTAGACACAACTTATCCTAGTTGATCCCACCAGGTGTGCCAAAAACTATTGACACGATGGATTACTATAATAGGACCAACACCAATCCTGAAACTCTATTGAGTGTAAAAAACTTGGTCCCACTAGGCGTGCCAAATTTTTTTGATGTAGTGGATTACACCCTATGAAAGAGGCTGAGATCCTGCCTTCCACACATCAAAATGGAAACTCCCCTCTCACTTGTGGGACTGGTGAAGCTAGAGGGGAGAGTCTCTAGATAAGGGCTAGCTCCCTTTGATGCATTTGAGTTGTTCCAATAAGTTTTAATACATATATATATATATATATATATATATATATATATATAAAATGGGGGAATGAAAAGGGAGAAGGATTATAGGAAAATAGAACCTACTCTAAAAGAGGTGATGCACCAAATGATTCAACCTACTCACAATCACACTTTGAACCATACAAACACATACGTACACTTTAACTAGTAAAAAGACCAGGTTGTAGGAAACTTAATAGGGAGGATTTAATGGAACACATAGAAAACAAAGCCTCACCATAGGTGCTGTAGAAAGGGCACACTGTATAGTAACTTCTTTCTATCTCTACACTTCCAGGTATAGCTCTCCTTGTCACCTATAGGGATGGCACCTTATAGACACTAGGTGCATTGGTGTTAACCCTATGAAAGCATTAGGAAGCAATGACTAAAAAAACTAACACTCAAACACAAATAGAGATATCTAACCAAAATAGAGGTAAAAATGTGTTTATTGATTTTAGGTGAAAATTTGCTAGGGCTTCGCCTTACAAAATATGAAAAATCCTTTTCCAAATGAGAATTATACTATATATAGAGGAAGGAAGGAGGCCTTTTGGTACCCTTTTTATAAATGACCCATGTGCATTTTGATCATTGAGAAGAGCAAGCCACTTAAACATCATATGAGAAATTATGGGCTGCACCATTTGTCTACTTACAAGACTGCTCCTTCAAGGCAATTATGCAACTTATTTGCTCATTAATGCAAAATGAAGAAAATGGGTCACATCATTAGCCATTTGCACCTCCTAATGATCAATTCATAGACATTATATCACCTACTAGAGTAACTTCTTGAATCGACACCTCCCTTCACCACTTGGACTATTTGCCTATTCCTACACTTAGCACTTTTATCTTTTCCCTGCCTTGACTCTTCTAGTTCTTTGGCTCTTTTCTCTCTTTATTCTCTAAGCTCTTTGTTGGCACTCAAATGGCTATTTCTATATCATAAAAATGACATTTATGGACCCATCACCATTTGAAAAATAATGGATAATCTATCTCCTTGAAGTTGATGGCTTTCGGGACATCACCATCCTTGGCAAATTCCTTCGAGCCTTTTCCTCTAATTTGGCATTTTGTTTTAGACCCTCCCAAAGGGGAAGTATCCCTTTAGCTTTGGAGAAATTCCCTTCATTTGGTAGTTGGGAGTTCCTTTCAAGGGCACCTACCCTTCGGGGTCCTTTAGTGGCCTTTGTCTCTTCGGCTTCCCTCTGTAGACTTTTTCCTTGGGCTTTTCCCATGGACAAAAAGTCTACAAGAATTGCCCTTTGAAAAGTGCCCTTTAGGATTCTTGACAAAGACCCTTCCAAAGAGTGCTTTTGTCGACCAAGTGCCCTTCTCAAGGGCACTTGTCCTTCAGGAGGCTCCCTTGACTTTTCACATTGAACCACTCCTTTGAACCAACTGTTGAACCAATTGATTGAACCAATTCAATGGTTCAAGTGATTATTGAACCAAGGCTTTAAACTAAGCATTGAACTGAGCATAGAACTAAGCTCATTGAACTGAGCATTGAACCAAGCTCATTAAACCATTTGAATTGAGTTGAGCCTTTAAACTTTGCTGATGAACTTTTGCAGTTGAACCGATGCATTAAACCAAGGTGTTGAACCAATGCATTAAACCAAGCTGATGAATCGACTGAGTGAACTGAGTGATTGAACCAAAGCATTAAACCAAAATGTTGAACCAATGCATTGAACCAAGATGATGAATTGACTGAGTGAGCTGAGTGATTAAACCATCTGATTAAATTGAAGCATTGAACCAAAATGTTAAACCAAGGCATTAAACCAAGCCATTGAACCAAAGCGATGAACTTTGTCGATTGAACCAAGGCTTTAAACTGAAGCATTGAACTAAGGTGTTAAACTAAGATATTGAACTGGTTTAATGGTTCAAAGATGCTAACCTTCCTTGTGAATTTTTAGATAAGAGTCTAAAAAAGCTTTGTAAAACCTTGCACTCTTTGAACTGGTTCTTCATGTGCCAAAAGACTCACCTGCAGAGTTCATAGAAAAATATTCTTTACAGAATCCATAGAAATTTCACCTATAGAGTCCATAGAAATAGACCTGTAGAATTTGTAGAAATAGACCTGCAGAGTTTGTAGAAATTCTTGGACTTGTGTGAAATCAAAAAAATGAAATGGCCTAGAACAACAGGGGAAGAAGGGGACCAATTTTTAGCCTGTTGGACCAAAAATGGTCAACAGGTGTGTTTGGTGTCTTTAAGGCCATGGATAGCCTTGACACATGTCATTCACCCCGTTATACTAATTTTCATGAGAAACTAAAGACAATTTGGAATCCAAGCATGTAAGGTATGTGAAAGAGGAGTTATTTTGATTACAGACGGTGATAACTTCTTTTATGAGTAATCTTGATGATTAGGATTGTGACCAATGCATAGAAATATGTGTCCATAACCACTCTTCATATTGAAATCATTATTTATTCTCTTATTCAATTATGGGGCACCCAAGAGGTATGGAATTTTTTGAGCCAACAAAAGGAATTTCATGCCACATTCCAAGTGTTTAATGCCTTGGATTAACACTTATACTTTATAAATTTACTTGATCAATTTGAAATTCTCTTCTCATACACATGTAACTCTTTTCTCAGCTTGACACCTATTCTTATGACCCTTTTAGTTCTTTTTTCTCTTCTCTCTCTCTCAAATTGTATAAGTAGTGACTTTTTGAGCTCTTTGGGGTAGCCTCTATTGGTTATGGTGAAACCCTAACCATTTTTGTAATTGAATGTCTCTTGAAGAAATAATAAAATGAATTTTCCTATTTACATGCTACATAATTGAGTCTTGTTGCAATCTTGTTGATCTTGTCTAGTAGAAGATAGCCTTTTATAGCATGTTGTCCTTAATTATCCACCAAGTGTGCCAAAGAGTAATTTTTATAGGTCTTTGTTAATGTTCTCTCTTAGTGTATAAGAGTTTTATAAGTGGTTTATGATTGTATTTTACAAAATATCATCATTATCCCTCCTAAGCATCAATATACCTCTTGAACCTAACATATGAAGCATTGATGTAACAGTTTGTATCGAGTTGTGAGTTATGTATGAAATAAGCTTTGATTTTCTCTAAGTAGTATAAGTTTAGTCAATAAGAGGAAACTCATTATTGGTGCATCACCCTTTAGCTTTTTTTTTGCTTTGTTTTCTTAACTCTTTTCATGCAAAGTTGATAAGTAAGGAAGTGTTTAAAGAGTGCATCAAGGGAACTATCCCTTTTAGAGATTCATCTCACCTATTGGTTACCCAAAATTTATGATATATTTCCATTGTGCCACTTGGATGAAGAGATCTAAGACATCTCCTCAAGGGGTGAAAATATAAGTGACAATAGTATAATCATATGATAACATGTTTTGAGTCTTTAGATGATGTGCTAAGTTGTCTTTATTTTCCTTGGGTAAGTGGAAGGTGTCAAGTGATTTTTTAAGCCTAAAAAATGGTCTAAACCTTGTTTGACAAAGTTAAGGTACTTTAGCAAAAATTAAGGTATTTGGAGAAGTTAAGGTTTTTTTTCTCATAGTATTCATGCTTACCTTATCTACTTCTTGTGAGAGAGGCCTTGTCAATGAGATGAGGAAGGTGTCCAAGATATGTGTAATCCTTGAAATAGTGATTAATGATGTATCCAAGCTTATTTTCAATGGTCTACTTGGTCAAATTATTTCAAAGTCTAATTATTCCTCCAAGCCATCATGTGCCCCTTTCAAACATCTCATATGAGTTAAAATACACATTATAAACCTTTGAAGAAGATATTTTTATGTTTAACATTTAAATTAGGGGTCTTAAAAGGTCTCATAATTGGTATAAGTCATGACAAGATGGATTCATATGCAAAAGGGTCTCTTTTTAGAAGTCAAACACTTTTATGCACCACCAAGGGGGATCACACATGTGAGAAATGGATTTTAATCTTCCCTCTAGCTATATTCCCTAGTTTAAAGCATTTTTGTATCCCTCATTTCCCTCCTCCTACCCACCACTAGAATTTCAAGATCCCAAACCTAAGAAAATGTAGGAAAGTGGTGTTTTACAAGTGTTTTCAAGATTGTATAGAACCTTACAGTATGGTCATAGTCAAAAGAGGTCAATAATATTTATGGGGAACTAATTATAGACAAGGAAAGAGAATTCATGAGTTTTAGAGTTAAAAAGGTCAAAAACTATCCCCTCCTCTCCATCACTCTTCTTAGTAGCCTTAGATAAACATTCAAGTTATTGTACAATAAGGATAAGAAAGAGAAAATGGTGAGTTTAGATATTATCTAGAGGAATGGGGTCTAATTTCCTTTCAATCATCTAAATTGGTTTATATATTTCTATCCCATGCTTTGTGAATAGTGGTTAATAACCTAGGTAGTCAAATTGGTCTACTGCATCTACATAGGGTCATCTTTATAATGATTTTAGTGAATTTATGGTTTGATTGATGCACTAAATATTTGTATGTGTCTTTTAGGGGTTTTAATAGTTTTTATACATCATTATCCACTATTTTTCACATATATGAGCCCTAGAGAGCAATAAAACCTCCATGTTGTCACATGTGTAGGTTAGAAACAATGTTACTTCATGTTACAGAGACTTCAATGCATAAATATGGAAGTGAGTATTGGTTTTAGTTTTTATTATGGGTTATTAGAGACAATAGAGTCTTATTTTACTCTAAATTACATTTGATCCACCAAATTATCAAATAACTCCTTCAAGTCTTATTCGAATGTGATTGTCATGCATATAGTGTGATCTCCTTTGCAAGTGTGAACAAGGTGTCATTGTGATGGCTATAGAGAATCATTAGGATATATTAAATAATGAATGAAATTAATATTATAGACACATTATGTAAAAATTTCTTCATTCTCCTCATTTCCCCATACAACTAACTCCATAGCCTAAAGACATAGGCTCTCATTTAGGCACCTATAAGCCTATTTAGGAAAACTAAACAAGTGAGGTATTCATTTTTGGAAGTAGAGAAATAGGTATTTAATTAATTTATGATTCAATTGGATTCATATGTACCTATGGATAATAATGGGATATGGATAGGGTAAGGTCAAACAAGATCAACATCATCAACTCATCTCAAGAGGACAAACTCAGTCAAGGTTTCAATACAAACAAGATTATGACTGCAGACTTAAAGGAACATTGATAATGTTATGAGATTAATAAGGTTCATAAGTGTATAATGAATAATTAAGGGTCATAAAAATTTTAATGGCACTCAAGGAAATAATTAATCATCAAATCACCTCTCAAATGGGCTGACACAGTCACAACAAGCCTAATTACCTACAAGTAGAGTCACGGGAAGGTAAGGTTACTGAGTTATGAGTACACTTTAAAAAGGGTTGAAAAGGCTTAGCAAAGGATTAATATAATATGTATCATGTTTAACTACTTAGAGATTTCTTAATGTGCCAATAAAGAAGGATAATGTCTGCATTTCTCACTCAAGTAAACCTAAGTGAGCACCTATAGGTAGGACCTTGGCGAGGAGTAAAATTATAAGGAACCATAAAGGGAAGTGAAGTGATATAGGGGAAAGGATATGTATTGAATTTTTTTCTAAAGGTTCATAATGTTTTCCATTGGAATTTTTTGGTCCTTGGAAACAACAAGAACCTTGACAAGCAAATTAGGCCTAGTAGGCCTAAATAGGTAGTCACAAGCCTATTTATATGATTGTAGAGGAGTCTTGAGAGTAGAATTAAGGTGAAATATAGTTTAAATAATGTGTTTATACCATAGATAAACCATATATAAGACCCAAACTCTATTAATATAAGTAGAAAGAGATACACATACCACTCAGGCTTATAACATTAACTAACTCAAACACTCAGGTTGGGCAATGATGCTCATGACAGACCTACAAGAGAGAGGGATAGATATGTAAGTCCATGTAGCTAAGGATGTATGAATTTTTTTAGAATTATATGGATAATGGTGATAACATATTTTTAAAGTCATAAATGGATCTACAGGTGGTTTAAAGCCTTGAGGCTTAGTTTAGGCCTATAAGGCTTAAACCCATCCTTAGGCCTCAAAACCCCAACTTCCTCCTTATGACACACCCAAAACCCCCAAGTAGACTTAAGGTCATTAAAAATTATGTGATAATGATATATGCCCTAAGGAAGGTATTTTAGATAGAGGAAGGTAGGTAAGTGGTCAATTCAATTTTATTACCCCTCTCAAGCTCCATCACCCCAGTTTGCCATTTCGAGTTGCCAACTCAAATGCTCATATATTACATGGAAATATGAGTGGGGACTAATTAATTTAGGGGAATTTAGGGAACTAAATTCACTTACTATCCATTAAATTGAGAGTTGTATTCATGAGCTCAAATCTATGAACAATCATTAACACTATCAGCCCACCCAAAATGCTTAGTAAAGATTTGAAGGCTGCCAAATTTCACTCAAAACTCACCGTACAAGGTTCATGGTACCAAGATATGTTTTGGAGTTTTAAATTGGTCTATGGGATAAACATCCATTTTAATAAGTTTTGGATCTAAGTCATGTACTCTATAAACCATTATTAAGATGGTAGACCACTAAAACCCTCTCTAAAAGCCTAATGGAGACCCGATGGGAAATACATTGAGAAAATTTCAATAATATGCATTGAATTGGCTTGGGAGACACTTGGAACACATTGTGCACTCTGAGGAGGTCCTACTCATGGAATTAATTTATAGAGATAGTTGTATGGATTAGGAGCCCTATTTGTACAAGTTTTAGTGATGAATTCAAGGTGCAAAGCCATATAAATAATTTCATATCCTTTAATATGATGGTTTGGGTTGTATTAAACCATCTTAGATCACCAAAAACTCTCAAATATGCTTGTAAATACTCTTACAATCCTACACTAAAGAGCCAGTCTAGAAGTGCTAGTGAGAGGTGACCTAGTCACCTAAATGAGAAAGCATTATAGGTGTTAACTATTTTATAGGAACATGTCATGGTGTGAAATTATTTATTGGACCTGAAACATAATCATTTAACTATTCTTAATGTTCTATAAAAGTCTCATGGTGATCCAAGTAGCTAGCATCAAGTGACTAGGCCTAGTTGCCTAGTAGGCCTATTTGGTCAATAAGAGAAGATGTCTATTGGTGTAGAAGGATATTAAGTGAGTAAATATAGGTAATAAACACCCTTATAACTTCCTCATGGAATTTATTAGGCACATTTAATACCCATAATAGAGGATGGGGCAGTTTTTTAAGCCTTATTAACATGCAAGAGAGAGGTAGGCTACTTAATTCTTCATGAAAGATAAGATGGAAAACATTTATACCTTTATAAATATCATAAGGAGAGGTATTTTACCAATTTTGTGTTCTCATGTTGTTTATGGAGTCAAAAAAAATTGAAGGAACCTCCACTAGGCAATTTCCTTCACCATATTGTTATTGAAGGCCATTATGAAGTCAAGGCAGTACATGGGAGAGTTGAGGGATCTATTACTGATCTTTATACATGTTGTAAATACTAATTGAATTAATAAGGCTTATAATTACTTATTATTCACACTTACATTCCATATTTTTCCTCTATATCCATCTATTATTCTATAAATTTACACTAAAATGCCATTGTATGCATCCCTTTATTGGGTATGAAGAAATTTTGCCCAAATGTATACCTTGTAATCTCTTGAAATAATGTAAGGAATATTTAATCTTATTTATACTAGTTTCATGTGTTTCATATTTGTTTTATTTTCATAAGTGTTATTTTCTCTCCATTTGTAGTCCCTTGCCTCACCTTGATTCTAGTACATAATTTTATATAGGTCATATAGTGTGTGAAGGTGTTAGTGGTCGACCTTGGAGTGGAATTTGATTGGTAAGTGTCTTTAATTAGACCTTATATTCATAAACATAAAGTTATGATCATAAATCAAAACCTATATGTTCAACATTGATGCTTATAAGACTTTGGAGAGAGTTGTTTAGTTAATAGTCCTTGTCTTATTCATTAGTGTTGTTAAAATGTCAAATAGAGTAGACATAACATATTGATACATCACCTTGAGTAACATAGGTTTAGTTTCATTTTTTCCTTATATACATTTTCATTAACAAGTTATTAACTTTAATAAGTGAGCCATAATTGATGCACCAAGGGAGCTAGCCCTAAAAATAGAGGTTCCTTAGTGTATCAATTAGGTAGGTCACACTCCAAATCTATTCTTGGAGCCATGGGATTACCATGTCATGAATTCATTTACCAGGTTATTTTATTTGGTACAAGTGGTGAATCTCTTTGTGTAGGTGCTTTATTTTTTCCTTTCTCTTGTTATGCTAGATCTTGTAGTTTTTCAATGTGTTGGTTAGGCCTGAGGCTATATGGGTTGTTGTGAAGGTACCTAATCTACCTATTATTGTTACACCTATGGAGGGATGACTTGAATTGGAGGTATAAGCTTTATAGATATGTATTTTTATTAGTATAATTCATTCTTCACTTGGAACATTTAAATTAAAAATGACATCGGTATGATAATTGGGGTAGCCAACTCATGTACCTTAATCTACATACCATTGTGTAGTTTCGTAACTGAAGCATGTTGACCCAGGTACTGCATTATATCCTAAGGAATATTTGGGGTGATAAAATTAATTCTAAGGCTTCCATCCACCATGCATTTAACCACCCCAATTTTTGATAATATTGGCTTGTTTTGGTCAATACAATGCTTGTAAAGGCATTACCGAGAAATAAATTGGTAGTTACATTTTTTGGACTTAGTGGAGACTTGCACTATGTAAAAAAAAACAATATAACTAGAAAATAGTATTGAAATGTTTGTGAAGTTCATGAAATTACCTTTTCTATACTTTTAGTAAGTTTGGGTGCAAAAAATTCAATCCAGTTAAAATCCTCCAACAACTTCATCATTTGGTAGGCAGTGTCAATGATGCTTGTGGTTGCTTATTTTGCTTACTTTGTGGTTTGTAAAAATCTTGTAGTAATATGTTTCACCATGAATTTCAATGAAGCATCCTAAATTTAATCAATAAGAGTTCCTCTCCATGCCCTAGTGGTGTATTTTTCTTTGATATATGAGTGGATTGGTAGAGTTATAGACTTATATGGCATTAAATATTTTCCATGATTAGGTAAACTTATTTATCATGACATTGAGTGCACATTAATTTATATTGTAATATATTGAGAAAAATGGATAGATCCCTAATTTTATCGACTCATCAATGTCATCATAAATTTATCTAATTACCCAAATATAGGCAACTTAAGTAACATTCAGTGTTAGAGCCTTGCAATGGATGTTTTATTATTAAGGTTCTTGGTTGTATTTCTCCTTGGAATTATTGAATAAACATATTATTTTATATAATTTATATGAACTTGAATGGTTATGAATCATTGTATTTAGTATATTGGATCCCTAGCCCAATTCTCATTTCCTCTTTTTGTGCATTATATTATGGAATCAATATCTAACCTCTATCAATGAATTAATGAATACTCTAAGTTGAATGATTAGTCTAATAAATTTCACCCTAGCTTGAAATATATTCATGAAGGGATAGTTGAGAGGCTTATCTTAGAATTTTCTTGTTAGTTTAAGGTTGTAATGTTTGATCGTTGTCTATATCCTTCTCTTTTATAACTATTTGGCACCCAATTTTGTGTCACTACCTCCTTTAAATGCATTAACTATATGCACATGAATGTTATCTTTATAATTAATAATATATGTTTTAAATCAACTTGAATTGACATTTAGTGTCTAGAATCTTTGATTTATTTCTAGGGAGTTATTATCAGTGAGTAGATGTCTCGTTGGTTATCAATTTGTTTTATGCATCCACTTGTCATTGTATTACCAAATTTACTTTGAAATTGATATAATATTTTGATATTATATGTTTTTAATGGTTTGACTTGAATTTTGGCCTTCCATCCACCATATTTATCTTGTCTTCACCTTCTCAAAATTAATTATAATGCATGGTGTAGTTGAGTCTAACTATCTCTGATGAACTATCTCAGGAAGGTGGTCGCATCTTGCAATAATAACTAGTTTTTAATGGATGCGATATGTTTCACAACAAGAAGAACACTAAAAAACAATAAAACCTAAGAAAATAAAATAAAAAACAAAAAAAATTAAAATAAAATCCTAACGACATGGTGTTACTCAACACCCACTCATTTTTAGCAGAATGATATAGATTAAAGATGATATGGCTTAAGCCTATAGCCATTTATTCACCTTGGTAATATGGTTTTATGGAAATATTTTAACACTATGATACTCTATGGTGATACTTCATGAATTATGTAGGGTCCTTTTTATAGTATGAATAGTATTTTAGGGAATCTTTTAAATATACTCTTGTAAAGAAATATTGTTTGGTTAGGGTAAAATTGCTTAGATAAAAAAATGTGATCATGCCATGATTTTTGAATTTGTTTATTAATCTATTATGTCCAATGTGCTCTTAATATATTTTATTTCATCCTAATTAAATCCATCAGTCATGTCCTTAATGAGTATTGATATCCTAATCTCATGATCATCATAATATGCAGACTAGGTACAATATATTCCATAGGCATTATTTGCTCAAGGCCATATATCAATTACAAAGGATTGAACCTGGTAGCTCTCTTATATTATGTGTGATAGGGCCATAGAATTTAAAGAATTTGATCCTCCCAATCATCTCTCTAGACATTGGAAATTTTGTTTAGCATCTTTCCCAAAACTTTATTGGATGCTTTTGCCTATCTATTATCCTACAAATGGTGAGATGGGAATTTGTGGTGTGATTTAATAAAATATTTAGTGAGAATATTAATAGTATTATTGACAAAGTAAGTGCCTTATTATTTAATATCTTAACTAGAGATCCAAACCTTGTGATAATGATTTTATATAAAAACTTGGTAGCATCCTTCACACTACATATTTGAGTGGTAAAAACTTCCACCCATTTTGTGAAATAGTTAGTTATAGTGATAATGTATCTGACATGATTGTGCTTACTTGGGGGAGCTATAGATCTAAAAAAATCAATTCCCCATTACTCAAAAGTATGTTATTGGTACCAAATGCATTTTATATGGTTAATTAGGCTTGACCATTATTTGATAGATGTCACAATGTTTAACAACTTTATGTTCATCCTAAACTAGCATAGACTACCATATACCACTATGAAGTATTTCCTTCACAGTGGATTCTCTTGTGAAATGAACTCTTGTGATCTATTGGTGATCTTCTTGAAGGATTTTATGGTCTCTCATGCTCTAGATCTACCCTACACAATACATCATATTTACCAAGTTTATATAGGAATCGATTAATAAGACTATATGGTATAGATCTATTAACATATATCTATCCCTCTTTATATAATGTGTATTAAAAGTTCCTTTTTTCTATAAAAAATTCAATGTCCTCCATGCTATCAGGAACTATAGTAGTTTTAAATAAATTTGCATTAGGGGATTCATCTTTGATTTCTTCTAGTTCTTACCCATTATGAAGTCAGTTGAGATGATTTGGTCCCACATTCTTTCATCTTGGATTCATGATCTTCTCTTGTCCCCAATAATCTCCAACTATTGCAAGTTTAGGGGATGCTTCTATCCCAATATTTCCTTTAGTTTTCCATAATAGTTTTAATATATCTTTCCTGATCCAATAGGAATAGTATCTTGTAAAATGTATTTAGCTTCCCATTTTTAAATATCAATATTGCAAAATTTCTCCTCTTCTACTTGTTCAACACTTTGTGTATGTACCTAAATATGCTTGCCTAAATTATTTTAATTAATCCCACTAATTTATCCCTTTTATCATAATACTAATCATTTATATAATATTTCCCTTCAATATTACTCATTCACTAACCTTATATCATCCCCATTAATTTATTAATTACTGCAATCATTTCTCCTATCCTTATCTCAATTATCCATTATTTAGGAATTTTAAATTCCTATGACCCACCTACCCACCTACTAAGCTTATTATTAGGCTCTCCTACACCCCTAGTCCCCAATCACCCACCTAATACCTATATAATCTCCTACCTAATCCTAATTAATAACTAATAGGATTCTAGAATTCTCCAGTTTTAAAATCCTCTCTAACTTAGCCTTCCCCATCTAGAACCCTATATTTTAGAGGTTTCCAAGGAATTAAAAATTTATTTGATAATCCTCCATCATAGATCTCCCCAATATAACTTTGAATTCTATCCATTGATTCTTCACTCCATATTATATATAAGTAATCCATTCCTCCATGGCCAATCTATCTATGAATCTCGTAAAGTCTCCATGTTGAACTAGGAACTACATGAACTTCATGCTACCAATCCATAATCCATAATCATTGATCAAGCAATCATGATGTAAAAAACCTAAGTCTAAGGTAATATAAATCTAATCCTCATTTATTTTATCCATTTAATATTGGTTTGGAGAAATTATATTTAGGATTTGAATGCTAGTTTGAATTGTGTATTCATCTATTTGCATTTGATTCTAATTGATCTAGATCTTACTTAGGTTGTTTGATGTTATGGGTTTTAAAATTACATGATTTAAGCTAATAATTCAAAATTATTACTAAATTTTGGTGACCATGATGGGACCTAATCCATAAATCTAACCTTTTGAGCTTATTATAAGTGATTTAGTAGTTTGTAGGTACAACTAGATGAGAATTAGAGGCCAAATTTGAAAAAATCATCACATATAAGAGAGTTACATTTTTGCACTGGTATTTGTGGTATCACAATTGTGAATTTGTAGGAATTTAAGCAATATTGTATTCATCATGATTTTTAACCACTAATGATCTCTTTTAGGCAAGTTGTTACCCTGGTGCAATACTGTAGATTCACAAATCATGATATTATACTGGTAATCATGATATTGCATCTATGAGTCATGATTTTTTAGGCCTATATGTCAAGCATAAAGTTTCTCATTTCATCTAATGTCTATTATTTTCTAACCCACATGTGCCCATATTGTACATTATTGTGTTTAAAATCCAAGTTTTTACCATTTGACTATAGGAAAAATAATACTGGTTGGGATTTTAGTGAATGACTATTAAGACATGATATCATTACTCTTAGACTTACAATATTGCCTTGTAAATTGTGGTATTACTTCTTCTAGTCATGGAATTGTAATTTATTCCAAAACTGCCAATAGTTATCTTTTGACACTTTACCTGTAGGTTTAATCTTGTAATTTTCTACTTTATAAGGGATCAATAATCATCTAAGTTATAATATAAACCCCTTTTTGGAATCTCATTTAAGTGGTTTGGATTTTAAGATATATATTGCTAACCACATTCTGAATAATTGGGGTTTTTTCTATATAACTTATTGTGTGCTAATTGATAGGGTCAATATAATGTCTCAGGCAGGATCATCTAAAATCCAAACATGACAAACTCAAACTTTTTACTATCCTTTGAAAAATCGCTAATCATGAAATCATGATATTTATATGAGAATAGTGATATTGAATTATCAGTAGTGATATTGTGATTAAATAATATTAGGGTTGTTTTGTTTGTGATTTATATATATCTAAATCCACAAGGCAAAGCTTAAGACAACTCTAACTAGGGAAAATATCTTGATACTCTATAGATTGTGTTTGGATTATCTATTTTTGAAGAAAATATTATCTTGATGTCCCTTCACAAATTTTGGATACATAGATAAAGTTTTTAAACTTTCCATAGTCATATGTACATATTTCTTAGGAATTTAAGCATCTAGGTTAATTTAATTGTCTAAATATCTACATTTTGGTCAAAAATCTAAAATTTTTAAGTCTTGAAATTCCTTATAATATCTCTAATATCATAGTCATGATATCAACTTGAGAGTCATAATAATTCAAAAAAAATCATAGTTTTACATAAACCATGTAGTTAATCATCATGGTTAACTATTTGTGGTAATATCACAACTCATGATTAGTTGTTTTATTTGGTAGCTATGATATTTTAGTCTTTGGTTGTGATATTTCTTTTGGTCTGACTGTGCATCTATGGTATTACAGTCAGATGTTGTGGGTTTGCATTCAATTTTTACTTTTTTTAGTGCATTTTTAGAGTTATCTTTAGTGAATTTTGAGTCATTCTAAGCTTCCCCTTAACCCCACAAGGAATGGTACCCATTGACTGTTAGGGTGTGGAGCCTAAAAGCTTCACATATGAGCGTATTTGATAGTTTTGGGTTTACACAGTTACCAGTGTTAGTCAGGAGCGACCAACGTCGGTCAGTAGCAGTTGAAGAGATGCTGATGTCGGCAAGTATCTGCCGACGTCAGTCACAGGCAAACAGGCAGGAACTGATGTCGATTACCTATGCATCCAAAATCTATTTTCAAGGACAGAACCGAGTGTTTGCATGATGAGTTTAAGTCTTAGTCTTAAGTCTGCTTCTCTATTATTAGCAAGATTGTATTTAGAGCCCTTGTTCAAGAGGCATAACTATTGGTTGTAAGTGCATGCTCAAGTTTCCTAATTCTATATGTAGGATTAGATCTTCTTAGCTTAGTAAGTTGGTATGTTGAAGAATAGTACAGAGTTGAATCATTCCAGGTTGTTGGAGTTGATTGTACTTGAGAGAGATAGCTCTTGAGGGAAAGAGATCTAGAGAGAGATCTGTACATCTGAGAGAGGTGTGGAAGAAAGAAGTTTCTTCAATTGTATTCCTTCTGTAAAGAGTTTAATACAAGTTTTCAGGGTGGTTTCTTGTATCTCTTGTTCTTGCTTTTATCTGATTCTAGTTACTTATCCATCTGATTTATTTTTGCATTTATTGCTTTCATAAGTGTAATCAATTGTTGGTTGATCCCCAACAAGTGGTATCAGAGCTCAGGTTCACTAACAGGTGGTTCAGATCTGTGTAGTGTGTATTGATTATAGGTTACTCACAGGGGTTTCTGCAGGGATTTCTATTTGAGTGGGAGAAGCAATGGCAGAAGAAAGTAAACTGAGAATGGAGAAGTTTAATGGCAAAAATTATCAACATTGGAGAATGCAGATAGAGGATTATCTGTATCAGAAAGATTTATACTTACCGTTAAGTGGGATTGCAAAGAAGCCCAAAGACATGGATGATGAAGAAAGGGAAGTTCTTGATAGAAAGGCTCTGGGGTCTATAAGACTGAGTCTAGCATCTACTGTGATATCTAATTTATAGTCAGATGTTGTGGGTTTGCATTTAATTTTTACTTTTTTTAGTGCATTTTTAGAGTTATCTTTAGTGAATTTTGAGTCATTCTAAGCTTCCCCTTAACCCCACAAGGGATGGTACCCATTGACCATGCTAGGGGCTATCACCCTTAGACCCCCATATCATGGCCTACTCACCCAAATAAATAATAGAGTTAAATCATGTTTTTTTATTGGTTTTTGTTAAGGCCTATTAGACTAACATTTTACTTCTTGTAGGGGTGAATCTAGTAGCCATTTTGTATTTGTTTAACACCTTATCTTGTAGGTCATATATTTTGGTCTAACATATTATCTTTCAAGTTTCCCCTAAAGATTGTTAATCAAAACTACTAATCATTTGTCTTTCAGGTTGCCTCTTTAAAATTGCCAACTAAAACTACTAATTGTTTTCTTGCAGGCCACTTATCAAAGACATTTGGGCATTTATAAAATGATTTCCTCTAAGAATTTTAATCATTTAAATCACTTTTTTTAAATCATGTTATCCTTCATATATCTCACATCTAATTAATCATTTAATTAATCCTTTTTGTTTACCTATTTGTCACCTGAGGGCTATGATGATGTATGCTCTCCTCCTTACATCATTATGGTGATTCCTAGAGGATCAAAAACCACCTAAAAACCCTCCCATTTTTATTTTATATGGGAAACATGAAGTGGAATTCAAAGCCATGTAATTTCCATAGTTTGAGGGGGATACTGACTATGGATTTCACAACCACACACTAATCCACACTCTTTTTTAGTAGAGTATAAATATCAGGGATACATTTTGTTAGGCTAAGTAGTTGACACCATACTAGTCATTGATGAAGGGGAAGAGTTAATTCTCTGCACTAGGAATTAGACAACACCCTACATATACTTGGGATCCATTATACCTAGAATATACTTGGGATCTTATCTTAGCTCACATAGTCAAATCCAATCCCAATCATCAAAGTCTAGCTCACATCTTAATTTGGTCCAATTGATCTAGTCTTACCACATCACACATCAAGTCAAACTTGACATTGAACTAAAGCAAGCCTTTGTCCAAAATTTCTCCACACATCCCATCTTCACCCCTTAGTATTTCCATTAAATCCCCTACACCTATCAATTGGGGACAATAAATCCACATTATTTTTACTTTCTCCCATCCTTATCCATGGGATCCATAAAAATAGTGATCAATACCCTAATTAAATAATGCCTCATCTCTAATAGGGATGTGTTTCTTTCTCACCTCCTTGAGATGAGCCCTCTAAGCCCAATAGACTTAGACCCTATCTACCCACCATTACCTCTAGTCTAAAACCATCCATGTGAATCCTATTCCAATCCTCCATCAGCTTGTCATAGTCAATCATCTACCCCAACTCACACTTATAAAGGGAATCTAATCCTATTAACCTCATCTATTACTAGTCTACTAACCTAGTCATGTAAAAAATCATCTGATCTAAAGTCCAATAATTACACATCTAAGTCATGAAGTGGAGAGATTCATTCCCTTCCTATATCCTTATAAGATTTATTACACCAACTTGTTTTCACTAACATGATGGTCTATCCACCCATACAACATCTTGATCCCGCCAATCCTAAGACATCCTAGTATAAAACTAACTAATATTATGCATATCATTAAACTTATGGGCATACCATTAATCAAGGTCACAATTTCCAAGACTATGTCAAAGACCTCATTGACCATGGTGACATAAAAATCAATGATGAACTAGATAAGTCTATATCCCTAGGTGAACAAGAAGAGTTATGCCAAGATGCCATTACCAATCACAATCAAGCCATTCCATCTCCAAGATAAGGTCAATATATCACCTCCATATTCCATGGTCCCCCCATATTTGACAAATCCTTGATCGACAATGAGCCTCTTCCCCATTAACCTAGTCCTCATGAACCCTTCCATGGGCATATCTTTGTCTAATCCATTTTTATTCCATCATCTCCATATCATCCATCATATCATAAACCCCATGTTGAAAGGTTAATTATAGATAATTAATATTCTACTAACAAAATTTCATCCTATTAATAATAGTTAACATTAGATTCAACATAAGTCTTATCAACATCAGGATCATGTTTAATACCAGTGCTTGAATTAGATTCATAATCATCCCTAATAAATGTTGATGACTATCCTACCCTTTTGAAGATACTTCCAATTTACATGATAATCAATCACCAATCATATATTTTGATCCCAATTAGGATGACAAATCCATAACAAAGTTTTTACAAGCCTTATATATCAAATATTTTTAGAGTGGATCTGATCCCACCTTGGATGCATATACTACAACTAGTCTTAGTGATCTTTTTGATGATATTGAGGAGATATTCTTTGATGTCAAAGCTTGTTCTACTAAGAACCCCTATGAATACCATATTTCCCAATCACCCCTCATTGATATCATCATACCATCCACCCCACATTCATCCATCATAGACCCTTTTCTTCCCATCAATGATCATTTAATCAACTCCCTCCATGAGGATAAACATGAACATACATCATTGGATACTCCCTTGAGCAACATAATAAGTGCCACAAATGTAGAGGTCTAATAATATATTCAAAAATCTAATCATAATGATCAAATCATCTTTGATCCCATAAATCAAAGTCAAAAAAATTAAAATCATCGACCTAATCAAAAAGTGTCTTTCCCTAGTGAAGCCCAATGTTAGGCACTAGGGTATCGTTAAAGTCAAAAATCAATCTTCCCTGGTGAATCCAAAAATTAGGTACTAGGTGGTAGTTAAAGTCAAATCTAGTCAAAAAATAAAAATAACTATTATTATGGATTATCATCCATCAAATAATATGATCATAGATGAACCATAAAGTCAAAGCATCTTAGATCTATTGCAATATTTTATCACATGTCACTAATCAAATATGGAATTTCCAACATATCCAATGATGTGTGCACTTGATAGTCATACTCATCACTCATTCATAACACATCCCCATCATGATACTATCATCCATTCATGTCTAATACACCCCAATAAACATCAAGATCTAATCCAATCTATACCTCACATCCCTTTTTAGGGAACATTGTCTCTCAAAGGGGTGACGAAGACACTTGGTCTAGATGTCTGGAGGAGTCTCAATTAAGAATAAAATAAGGTCACATGGAAAACCATACATCTAGAAATGACAACATGATCCTAACATCACATATATCTAGAGTGGTTTTTGGATAAAACTCCAACAAGTGTTGACACTTATGCATTTTGCCCTTATCCAATATATTAAGATGCCCCAAAATACAAATTCCAAAAAAATAAAAAAATCAAAAAATTAAAAAAATAAAATAAAAAAATCATTCATCTAATGGTGAAAACTAATATTATGGTGCCTTGGGAAAGTACCATGATTAAAATCAATTTACAACATCATGTTAAAATAATCTATTGTCCACATTATACCTCAGCAATTGGGGGAAAATTTATTTCATCCATTCTTTGTCAATACCATCCATGTCATCCTTGTCTATCTTACCTCTTGGTACATTATTCCTACCTATCATCTTTCATTATATCATGCATCCTATTATGTCTATCCTCAATTAATGTCTTGACCTTCATAAGGGCAAGGAAAGTGTCTTGAGACATGTTCTAAAATCATCTTGGCATATCCTTTAGTCAACACTTATGTAACTAAACATTTAGTCCCTTCATAATGTGGTCATTGGTAATCCCTAGTCCATTTTTCCTTGCTACTCATCACATTTTTAACATCACTCTCATCCTTTTATCATCCCATACATATTCATCTTGGTTTCTAGGCTTGGTATTCCCTTTTATAATAACCCTATTTGTATAGTGTGCATACATACTTAAAAAAGACATAAAAATTGAAATATTCCAAATATCCTAAAAATAATGAAAATTTTAAATATAGAGACATCTATTTCCATCTTTCACAATCACATTATCCACCCTCTTATTCTAAACTAAGGGAAAATCTAGTCTATATCAATCTAGAATTGATCTAGTCTCCCTTTCACCTGATCAGTCTTATCTCTCTCTTCTAAATCTCAAAATCCTTATCCTAAACCTAATTCAGGTCCCTATATATAAATCCTAACACAAGTCCTTCCCATAGTCCATAATCCATATACACATCCATATCCATACTTAAGTTCTACTCCTAATCATGATCATCCTATAGAAATCCAAATCTATTCCAAATAAAAGTCTACTCTATGTCCAAAATCACATCATGATCATCTTAGTCCTACCCATCACCCACTCACTCATCCCATCATTATACAAGACATAATGACGTTGCATGTAGATATTTGTGTGTGATAACTATATACTTTATGTTTTTTGCATCATGCATATATCTTATTTGTCTTAGGTTTTGTCTTACATCATGTTTATTTTTGTTTATTGGGTAATGAATTATGATGCTATGAGGACACCAAAGCTATAATAATGCTTATAAATTCCCTCTACAATGTAGAGTTCATTATTTTCCCCTTTTTTCACTATGTCTTCATGTCCTCTTGGTCATCCTTATATCATGGGGTATCCTGTAAAGTACTATATTTCATGGATTGCTTAGGATATGATGAGCCTTATGACAGTTATGATGTATTTATCATCTACACCCTCATCATTTCTCTAATCATCCAAAGCCATTCATCTAACATCCAATATCTAATCATCAACCATCTAACCCCTCATCATTTATCCCAGTCCATCCTCTATCTAATCACTAACAATTATAATCATCATCCTCATAATGACCTTCTAATCAATCATTGTCATTTATCCTCTAATCATAACTATATTGGCCTATGGTTTTTTTAAACTATGTAGGCAACACTTATCCACTTTTCAAGCCCAAGGATAACTCAACCACTCTCTATTCTCCATCATTAATCATCACATATATATTTTATTTTATCATCCTTAAGTCTTACATCAGTGAAATATTTAAATTATAATATTAATAATTAATCAATTAGTCTACTAATAAATCACTAGACCATAATCATCTCCTTAATCTTTTCATCAATCACCCACACATATCGATTGGGCCTGATGAATCACAACATCCATGTTTTCTCCCATCAATCATTAATTTAAGGTTTAAATTTTCCTCCATCGATTGGGTCATGACATGAACCACAACTTTATCATACTATTATGGCTCATTGATTTGATGCAATTCAATATTTTGGTGACTCAATCATATCATTTCCTCTCTTTAATCTCCATTCTCTAATTACTCAACTTTATATTTGAGCTATGCCCATCATTATATTATCAAATCATTGTCTTGTCCTAGCCTACAACTCTCACTTACATGCATCCTTTCTTGGTATACATTGAAAGTTGAAGGGATTTTATCTTATCATCATCATGTTATAGTTGATTCCCCTTTAGGATGTGTCAACAACCATAACACCATCATCTCTCCTCTCTGTGCATATGTCTTGATTAGGTGAATCATCAATTTATAGCTCATTACTCAAGTTGAATCTATCTTCTTCATCATCTATCTCACATCTTGCATCCCATCCCCTTGTCTATTCATCATACCCCACCCATTATTTCCTTTTTTGAGTGGCCATCCATCTCATTCTTCCTCACATGTCCACTCGAAGGGGCATCATATCCACTAACATTAACTACTAAAATTAATCCATGAAATGATTTTTCTTTGAAATACCATTACTCCTTCCACTTCACTCCACTCACAATGCCATTTCAAATAGGGATAAAACATATGCACCTAAATCCAATCACCTTAATTATATTAATTAATCCTACTAATTTATCTCGTTTATCCTAATCCTAATCATTTATCTAATATCCCCCTTAAATATTCCTCATTCACTAACCTTATATCATACCCATAAATCTATTAATTTCCTTAATCATTTCTTAATACTATCCTAATCTCACTTATCCATTATTTGGGAATTTTAAATTCCCAAGACCCACTTACCCACCTACTAAGCCTATTTTTAAACTCTCCTACACCCCTAGTCCCTAATCACCAACCTAATCCCTATCTAATTCCCTACCTAATCCTAATTAATCCCTAAGAGGATTCTAGAATCCTCTAATTATAGAATCCTCTATAACTTAGCCTTCCCCATCTAGAACCCTCTATTCTAGAGGTTTACAAGGAATTAAAAATTCCTTGGATAATCCTCCACCATAGATCTCTATAATATAACTTTGAATTCTAGCCATTGATTCTTTTCTCCATATTATATATAAGAAAGTCATTCATCCATGGTCAATCCATCTATGAACCTCATAAAGTCTCCATGTTGAAATAGTAACTATATGAACTTCATCTTACCAATCCATAATCCATAATCATTGATCAAACAATCATGATGTGAAAAACATGAGTCTAAGGTAATATTTATCCAAATATTCTTGTCTTTTATCCATTTAATATTTGTTTGGATTAATTAGATCTAGGATTAGAGTTTTGGTTTAAATTATGTATTCATCTATTTTGATTTGATTCTAATGGCTATAGATCTTACATAGGTAGTTTGATGTTTTGGGTTTTTAAATTGCATGATATAATCCAATAGCACAAAATTCCTACTACACTTTATATTGGTTTGGATTCCTCTTCATGATATAGTTAAAATAATCCTTCTAAATTGATATCCCCATCACTATCATTATCAATATATTTTACCATATCATTGATTATTCTATAACATGGTTAAACCTAGATTTGTTCTTTTTTATTAGATTTGTAATTGTGCAGTGCGAGATTCAAGTCTTGCATAGCTTCCTGATGCGAGGATGATTAATTAAAATTTGTTAAATCCTTTTCACATCCATGACATAATTTTTTTAAATATTTTTCAAGGCATTATGTACTAATGTGTCATGTCCCCTTTTTCATGGACATTGACAGTCTTGGTGATTAGCCTATTATGCGACCTTCGTAGGCTAATAGGATGGATAGAGGGTCATAATGGAGCTTGGTTGACTTTGATTCACAAGATTTATACATTTGATTTTTCTTCAGGTTATTTCAGATGCATTGGGCCTAAGCTCCTACTTTTTAGGGATATTTGATATGTAGCGGAGCACCTTTATTTTGGTATGGTCATGTGTGGAATCACTCCCTGATTCACCTGCTTCGATCGGTTTGAGGATCCGACATGTATTGAGGGAGATATTAATATTTGATTGATTTAATCAAATATTAATTATTTAGCCTATTTTTAATTAGAAACCCTAATTCTAATTTAAGAAACCCTAATTAGGGCAAGCACATCTTTTTGAGGGTATAAGGGTTTCTCATGGAGGCCATTATTGATTATGTATGTATGTATGAAATGAATTGATATTGATTTTGAAGAAATTCTTCTGTGAAGACTGAGCCAAGGGTTCCAGGATTCCATTGCAGTGGAGAACGTTCCCTCTTCATTGTGTGTGATTTAGAGGCTGTGAGATATCAGCTGATTTATTGCCAAATTGAGAGATAGCTTCATCTAGAAGTTATCACAGAGATACAGATCTGAGAGATAGCTTCATCCAAAAGTTATCACAGAGGTACAGATTTGAGAGATAGCTTCATCAAGAAGTTATCACAAAGGTCAAGGTTGAGAGATAACTTCACTCAGAAGTTATCATAGATATTCCAGGTATTCATTTCTTTAGTTTTTGATTCAATAAATTATACAGATAGAGATCTTCTATTTTAGAGCCATATACCTTCAGATCAGAGGTCCAATAGATAGGTTGTGATTTATTGGAGGTCGTACGAAGTCTGTACAGGTCCGTACAGATCCACTAGCTACCGACGACGGCAGTATTACCGACGACGACAGTATTATCTACCGATGACGGCAGTATTACTGACGACAACAATATTATCTACCGACGATGGCAGTATTACCGATGATGGTAGTATTAGCCACCGATAGCGGCAGTATTACCGACGACGGTGACTGTGTTTTTACACAGCAGGCCGAGACTTTCCAGAATTCAATTTTCACTTCCAGTTTTGCTAAGCCAGGGTTTTTAAGACTGTATTTCATATTTATATGCATAAGAAAGGACTAAAATTGTAATAGTTTAGAAGGACAAGTGATAAGATCTGTAATTTGCTATTAAGAGACTATATTATTATGATCATTCTGAAATTATTCAACAGAAGTTATATCTTGTTCAGAGTTTTTTGTGTTGCTATATTTCCTATTTGGAGGGGATATTACAGTGGTATCAGAGCTAATGTCTTGCCATCCTATTGGGTAGTTTGGGTATCAGCATGGCACTAACAGGTGTCAAAGATTTGGAGGAAAGAGTGCACAATGCAAAGAAGAAGTTAGAAAATCCATTACAGCAAGCAGATGACCTTCTACAAACTCTGGAGGAGTTAGAAATTTATTTAAGCAAGGTTGGGCAGTCAAATTCTTATGAGATACAAAGAGTGTTATCTCCAGCGTTTGATTCTTTGGTGAAGCACCGATTATTGAGACATCATGATGAGGTGGTAAGACTTGCAACTCTCTCTTGTATTAGTGAAATCATGAGGATAATAACTGGCTTTAATTTTTATGATGATCGGATTATGAGAGAGGTACTTCATGCCATGGTAAAAAGTTTCAAAAAGTTGGATGACATTAGAGACTCTCATTTCTCAAAGAGGGCGAGATTACTTGACACTTTTGCAAGGTATGGATTTGAAAACATTATGATGCTAGTAGGTTGTATTGGTGGCATTCGCACTATGTTTAAAATATTTTGGAATATTTTAGATGAGTTTCATTCCAGTGATGTATTAGCATCCATGCACTCTATCATGTTCACAATCTTGTTTGAGGAGGAGGATAAAATCTCTAAACTTTTGGCAGAAGATTTGTGGTATGTCTGGACAAAAGGGGAAAATGTCTCACCTAGAGCTTGTATGTGGTTAAAGAGTTTAATTAATAGGCCTAAGGATCGTAGTGCTTTCCCTATGACATGCAGCCACTTGCATGATGAGTTTGACAGTTATGCTGCTCCAGTACAGGGAGATATTAACACATCTTCAGGTAATGATTTATCTGCATTATCTTCACAGGTAGGGGTAGTTGAGGATGTTGTGGATGAGCTTTGTCTTCAGGTGAGTTCATTACAGGTGTTAGACAGTGAGGATGAGCCTGATGCTTGCATTCAGAGTGTGGAGGTATACTCAGAGGTTAGTACATTGAGTATTGGTGATGAGTATGTTTTTGTAGCTGCTGATGAGGAGCATGTTGTTGAGGCTAACACATATATTCAAGATTTGGGAGTCCCTGATTCTGATGAGTTTGAGATACCAGTAGAGTCGAGTCTCTATATTGATTCTTCTCATACAGATGACAGTGTGGTACAGTTGGTTGTGCCGCCTTTATAGAGGGATCAGTTATGGGATGGATTGGCACCATCTCTTGTAGATGGAATTGGCAGTTGGAATTGTCCATTCTACTTGGATTATGATGTTTTGAGAGCTTGTTTCTCATATGCTCTTGTATATGGTATTTGTAATCTTGGAGGTTGGAGTTTCATGCACCAGTTTGATTATGAGTCTTTCTTTGTTCTACTTTTGCTGATGTTGCAGGTACTTGCATTGATTCACAGCAGTGCAGAGCATAACTACATTTGGGATCCAGGTGGATCGAGTAGTTCATTGTTCCGAGATTGCTTGGGGACAAGCAATTTCTGGAGGGGCGGATTGTCATGTCCCCTTTTTCATGGACATTGACAGTCTTGGTGATTAGCCTATTATGCGACCTTCGTAGGCTAATAGGATGGATAGAGGGTCATAATGGAGCTTGGTTGACTTTGATTCACAGGATTTCTACATTTGATTTTTATTCAAGTTATTTCAGATGCATTGGGCCTAAGCTCCTACTTTTTAGGGATATTTGATATGCAGCGGAGCGCCTTTATTTTGGTATGGTCATGTGCGGAATCACTCCCTGATTCACCTGCTTCGATCGGTTCAAGGATCTGACATGTATTGAGGGAGATATTAATATTTGATTGATTTAATCAAATATTAATTATTTAGCCTATTTTTAATTAGAAACCCTAATTCTAATTTAAGAAACCCTAATTAGGGCAAGCACATCTTTTTGAGGGTATAAGGGTTTCTCATGGAGGCCATTATTGATTATGTATGTATGTCTGAAATGAATTGATATTGATTTTGAAGAAATTCTTCTATGAAGACTGAGCCAAGGGTTCCAGGATTCCATTGCAGTGGAGAACGTTCCCTCTTCATTGTGTGTGATTTAGAGGCTGTGAGATATCAGCTGATTTATTGCCAAATTGAGAGATAGCTTCATCCAGAAGTTATCACAGAGATACAGATCTGAGAGATAGCTTCATCCAGAAGTTATCACAGAGGTACAGATTTGAGAGATAGCTTCATCAAGAAGTTATCACAGAGGTCAAGGTTGAGAGATAACTTCACTCAAAAGTTATCATAGATATTCCAGGTATTCATTTCTTTAGTTTTTGATTCAATAAATTATACAGATAGAGATCTTCTGTATTAGAGCCATATACCTTCAGATCAGAGGTCCAACAGATAGGTTGTGATTTATTGGAGGCCGTACGAAGTCTGTATAGGTTCGTATAGATCCACTAGCTACCGACGATGGCAGTATTACCGATGACGGCAGTATTATCTACCGATGACGGCAGTATTACCGATGACGACAATATTATCTACCGACGATGGCAGTATTACCGACGAAGACAGTATTAGCCACCGACAGCGGCAATATTACCGACGACGGTGACTGTGTTTTTACACAGCAGGCCGAGACTTTCCAGAATTCAATTTTCACTTCCAGTTTTGCTAAGCCAGGGTTTTTAAGACTGTATTTCATATTTATATGCATAAGAAAGGACTACAATTGTAATAGTTTAGAAGGACAAGTGATAAGATCTGTAATTTGCTATTAAGAGACTATATTATTGTGATCATTCTGAAATTATTCAACAGAAGTTATATCTTGTTCAGAGTTTTTTGTGTTGCTATATTTCCTATTTGGAGGGGATATTATAGTGGTATCAGAGCTAATGTCTTGCCATCCTGTTGGGTAGTTTGGGTATTAGCATGGCACTAACAGGTGTCAAAGATTTGGAGGAAAGAGTGCACAATGCAAAGAAGTTAGAAAATCCATTACAGCAAGCAGATGACCTTCTACAAACTCTGGAGGAGTTAGAAATTTATTTAAGCAAGGTTGGGCAGTCAAATTCTTATGAGATACAAAGAGTGTTATCTCCAGCATTTGATTCTTTGGTGAAGCACCGATTATTGAGACATCATGATGAGGTGGTAAGACTTGCAACTCTCTCTTGTATTAGTGAAATCATGAGGATAATAACTGGCTTTAATTTTTATGATGATCGGATTATGAGAGAGGTACTTCATGCCATGGTAAAAAGTTTCAAAAAGTTGGATGACATTAGAGACTCTCATTTCTCAAAGAGGGCGAGATTACTTGACACTTTTGCAAGGTATGGATTTGAAAACATTATGATGCTAGTAGGTTGTATTGGTGGCATTCGCACTATGTTTAAAATATTTTGGAATATTTTAGATGAGTTTCATTCCAGTGATGTATTAGCATCCATGCACTCTATCATGTTCACAATCTTTTTTGAGGAGGAGGATAAAATCTCTAAAATTTTGGCAGAAGATTTGTGGTATGTCTGGACAAAAGGGAAAAATGTCTCACCTAGAGCTTGTATGTGGTTAAAGAGTTTAATTAATAGGCCTAAGGATCGTAGTGCTTTCCCTATGACATGCAGCCACTTGCATGATGAGTTTGACAGTTATGCTGCTCTAGTATAGGGAGATATTAACACATCTTCAGGTAATGATTTATCTGCATTATCTTCATAGGTAGGGGTAGTTGAGGATGTTGTGGATGAGCTTTGTCTTCAGGTGAGTTCATTACAGGTGTTAGACAGTGAGGATGAGCCTGATGCTTGCATTCAGAGTGTGGAGGTATACTCAGAGGTTAGTACATTGAGTATTGGTGATGAGTATGTTTTTGTAGCTGCTGATGAGGAGCATGTTGTTGAGGCTAACACATATATTCAAGATTTGGGAGTCCCTGATTCTGATGAGTTTGAGATACCAGTAGAGTCGAGTCTCTATATTGATTCTTCTCATACAGATGACAGTGTGGTACAGTTGGTTGTGCCACCTTTACAGAGGGATCAATTATGGGATGGATTGGCACCATCTCTTGCAGATGGAATTGGCAGTTGGAATTGTCCATTCTACTTAGATTATGATGTTTTGAGAGCTTGTTTCTCATATGCTCTTGTATATGGTATTTGTAATCTTGGAGGTTGGAGTTTCATGTGCCAGTTTGATTATGAGTCTTTCTTTGTTCTACTTCTGCTGATGTTGCAGGTATTTGCATTGATTCACAGCAGTGCAGAGCATAACTACATTTGGGATCCAGGTGGATCGAGTAGTTCATTGTTCTGAGATTGCTTGGGGACAAGCAATTTCTGGAGGGGCGGATTGTCATGTCCCCTTTTTCATGGACATTGACAGTCTTGGTGATTAGCCTATTATGCGACCTTCGTAGGCTAATATGATGGATAGAGGGTCATAATGGAGCTTGGTTGACTTTGATTCACAGGATTTCTACATTTGATTTTTATTCAAGTTATTTCAGATGCATTGGGCCTAAGCTCCTACTTTTTAGGGATATTTGATATGCAGCGGAGCACCTTTATTTTGGTATGGTCATGTGCATAATCACTCCCTGATTCACCTGCTTCGATTGGTTCGAGGATCCGACATGTATTGAGGGAGATATTAATATTTGATTGATTTAATCAAATATTAATTATTTAGCCTATTTTTAATTAGAAACCCTAATTCTAATTTAAGAAACCCTAATTAGGGCAAACACATCTTTTTGAGGGTATAAGGGTTTCTCATGGAGGCCATTATTGATTATGTATGTATGTATGAAATGAATTGATATTGATTTTGAAGAAATTCTTCTGTGAAGACTGAGCCAAGGGTTCCAGGATTCCATTGCAGTGGAGAACGTTCCCTCTTCATTGTGTGTGATTTAGAGGTTGTGAGATATCAGCTGATTTATTGCCAAATTGAGAGATAGCTTCATCTAGAAGTTATCACAGAGATACAGATCTGAGAGATAGCTTCATCCAGAAGTTATCACAGAGGTACAAATTTGAGAGATAGCTTCATCCAGAAGTTATCACAGAGGTCAGGGTTGAGAGATAACTTCACTCAGAAGTTATCACAGATATTCCAGGTATTCATTTCTTTAGTTTTTGATTCAATAAATTATACAGATAGAGATCTTCTGTATTAGAGCCATATACCTTCAGATTAGAGGTCCAACAGACAGGTTGTGATTTATTGGAGGCCGTACGAAGTCTGTACAGGTCCGTACAGATCCACTAGCTACTGACGATGGCAGTATTACCGACGACGGCAGTATTATCTACCGATGATGGTAGTATTACCGACGACAGCAATATTATATACCGACGATGGTAGTATTACCGACGACGGCAGTATTAGCCACCGATAGCGGCAATATTACCGACGACGGTGACTGTGTTTTTACATAGCAGGCCGAGACTTTCCAGAATTCAATTTTCACTTCCAGTTTTGCTAAGCCAGGGTTTTTAAGACTGTATTTCATATTTATATGCATAAGAAAGGACTACAATTGTAATATTTTAGAAGGACAAGTGATAATATCTGTAATTTGCTATTAAGAGACTATATTATTGTGATCATTCTGAAATTATTCAACAGAAGTTATATCTCTTTCAGAGTTTTTTGTGTTGCTATATTTCCTATTTGGAGGGGATATTACATAATGGGTTGTCATCTTCAAACACAAAAGTTTGAATGCAATCATGCCGAAGTTGCACCCAATGTTTAGTTTCCATTCTATGCTCTTAATGTATGTATCAAGCTATTGTAAAAGGTGCAAGGGTATTACAAAATATTTTCATATAATATCAAGGCTCTAATCCTTGTGTGGTATATATATATATATATATATATATATATATATATATATATATATATATATATATATATATATATATATATATATATATATATATATATATATATATTCATTGATGGATTTTCAACTCTAAACATTAACCCTCTTAAAAGAAAGGCCATTATACTTTAATACTAGATGGTAGCTAAAACCTTGCACACAAGATTTCATAGTTATCTTCCTAATGCATTTTTGAGTTTTTATGCATGACCCACCATGTCATAGTAGTTATTTTCATTGCATAGATGAGTTCATTGAATATTTGTTCCACTTTTGTCATAAAATATTGAGTTATTTAACGTTTTACATCAAACACCATGCACAAAGGTCAAAAATCATGATCTCTACAAGACCAATTCAAGATGTGTGCATCAAATTCATCACTTATAGAGGATGAAAAATGTATACACATAATATTTTCAAAATTTTATCACTTATTGGCACTTTATATCTTTCAATAACCCATCGAGTCTCAATATCTCTGAGTGAATGCCTTAAGGGGTGTACCAAGAAAGGGGTGGGTAGACCAATGGTGTTTCATAATATTTTTGTCCCTTTTTCCACTTTCTATATACAGACTTATTGTATACACAATATTTTTAACTTTTATCAAATACTAACACTTTACATCTTATAAGAACCCATCGTGACTCAATCTCTCTAAGTGCATGCCTTAAGGGGTACACTGAGAAAGGGTTGGGTAGACCTTTGGTGCTTCACAAGATTAATATCCCTTATTTTCACATTATTTACAATCTATTCATATCCTAAAACATTTACCTAAGTTTTTTATTCTCCCTTACACATTCCTCTGGGCTTTTCCTTTTTCTATCAATCCTCTCCTTGCTTGGTACCCTTTTAACCTGCCCAACAAACTAGGTCAACCTAGTGGACTTAGTGTGTTTTAGGGTCTTTTATTATCTTTAGGTTTGTTATCCTTCTAGTTGACCTAGCAAAAACTTTAGGCATTAGCTCAAAAATGTGCTAGGTTGATCAGGTCAACCTATCATAGTTGACATGTCTAAATTATTTTTAGGTGAGATATTCCTATATATACAATTCCATTTTGGTCATATTAGAATAGGCAATCAAGAGGTATTATTAACTCACACTTCTTCATAATTTTCTCTTCCACCATTCTAATTGAGGAGTCATAGATTAGGTTTCTTATTTTAGAGAATCTAGTCTTATGGATAGGTCTTGGATGCTTTGACCTAACAGAATGATCCTTATGAACCACAAAAACCTCTTGTGAAGCCCCATTGGCCAAGAAAGAGATTGCATCATGATGGGTTCACATTCATGTAAGTATATTCTAACCTTTTTATCCTCTCTTTTAGTAGATATAAGTAGCATAAGTGTTGGCTCGATTAATATTACTCTTAATATTATATGTATTAGGGTGTTACTCATACTTAATTTATTTAAAGTTGCCTATACATATTTGATTGCTTTACATCTAACCCTCACCTTTGTACCGCAAGATTTGGTGCACACTAGATTAGTTTATTTTTCTTATTATTAGAATAGTTTACTTTATTATTTATTATCGTAAGTGAAATATCAAATCGTAGGACTATTTTAGGTTGTGCAATTGTGTTAGACTATAGGATTTGGAACACTTCCTAGCATGATATGTTGTGACAAGTGATACAAGTGATCCCCTAATCGAGTTTAATGGATCCACATATTGGTCATTATCCTTATTAACAAGTTTATACCCAATCAAAAGTGTAAATGTTCTCTATATTATCTAATCCATGATTGATTCATGTACACCATGCAATTCTGATTACATACATTCTAGTGAACCTAATGTGAAACTAAGACTTGCAGGATTTCTTTCACTTATTTCATTCTTTTTATCATATATTTTGACCTAATAGATCAATTATATCAACCTAACTATTTATCTATGTGCATAGGTTTTTAGGTTTCTAGACTACTAGGTTAACCTATTGAATTCTTAGACATCTAATTCAGCCTACTAGATCAACCTAGTGTAGTTTTAACACTTTTTCAATAGGGTTCTGTATTGCTTGGTCAACCAAATCAACCTAGTTTGTAATTTTTTGATAGTTTTCTCCAATGTAATTGATCATAAATATCCTTAATTTTAATCTCTAAACCACTTAGGTTAGTTTCTATTTCTCTATATCTTTCTATTTCTATACTTTCCTTTAACAATTTACACTTTTTAAAACTACTCCAACACAATCAACTAAGTTGACCTAGTAAACCTAGTTTGTGTTCTTTCATAACTTTAAATTTATCACCTTCCCTATGTCATCATGAATCTAATGAATTTTATGGTTTGAAAAATGGATGAGTATAACCAAAGATATAGGCAAAATAAAATCCCTATATTTGTTTATTGTACTAGGTCTACCTTGTCAACCTAGTATCTTTTTCAGCCTCTGTTCACTATACTAGGTCAGCCTAATACTATCTACAAACTCTTTTGCCTCTTTTATAGCATTTGAACACTATATTGGATTGACCTGGTCAACCTTGTATAGTTTTATAGTCCCCATTTCTATGCTAGGTTGACCGGGCTGACCTAATACTATTTTATACCTTTGACACTTTTTAATTTATCTTTTTGCCTTCTCTGTATGTTTGACTTAGTTTTATTCCTACCTGACTTAGTTATTTATCTCTATCTATTATTATTATTATTATTATTATTATTATTATTATTATTATTATTATTATTATTATTATTATTATTATTGTTTAGAATTCTTTCCTCTTTATCCTCAAGCATCATACCCCCCTTAGTAAACTTCTTGGATATCCTAAATCTATTTAAACACTTTATGGGGTTCTCTTTTATTATTATTATTCTTTCCTATCTCTTCTTCCTATTTTTAGCTATTGGGGCATATTATGATGCCCATCCACACATTACTATAGCCTTTGGGGCATCTTAAAATACCCACCCACATTTCAATTAGGATTTTTGGGCATCTTGGGATGCCCATTCCCATATCCACTTACCCTTTAGGGCATCTTATGATGCCTAACCTTATTCTTCATTACATCCTACCAAACTAATTCAACTTCAAAAAACCTTCTAAGACACATGATTTTTTCTCACAGGATCATCACTAATTTAACCATTAATGTAGGATACATATACTTCTTGTCATGATTTTTATATATATCTATCTAATAATTTTTTTAGGTTACTTAAGCATGGGTCTCTCCCTCTGCAGTAGTTCCCTCTTGTTCACAAACATTTAGTCCTCCCTTTTGGTCTTTTGGTTTCTTAATGTACCGTAGTATTAATTATCTTATTTTTATTTCTCCTTATATTTTCAAATTTTTATTTGGTACTCTTTTCATTTTTATTTTATGAGTTTCTTTATAATACCGTGGATAGTACCCAACTGTTTCTATCTAATTTTTGCTTTTTTGTAAGTGTGAAAAGTAGAAACTAGTTATGGAGGGTGTGGATGAATACCTATTAAATGCACACATGTTGAATCTAGAGCTTATGCCAAATCCTCTTTGGCTAGTGAATAGTGACCTAAAATAAGAAATCACTACTACAAAACTTGTTGGTTAGTCAAGCAGTTGGGTGGATTGCCTAGCGTGAGCTAGATCCTAGAAGCAAAAGCTTTCTAGGAGGCTGTCAATCCACCTGCATTTAACACTTAAGTTTGATAGATAAAAATGAAGGAAACATGAATCTCAAATATAAAACTAAAATTAAATATATAAAATAACCTAAATTTAATTAATTAAAACTTTTCTAGGTTGATTAAACTAAAGCAAATAGTTTGAATAATTAAAATTGCTGAAAATTAGTTAAAAGCAAGGTTTTGGTTTTTGGTTTGGTGAAATGGCAAGGGTCAAAATAGTGATGTGTTTTAGGTTTGAAAATGGTTGATATGGAAAAATTTTAAGGGGTTAAGGTTGAAAAGGATAAGGCAACAAATTATTAAGGTGGCAAAAGGGTAAGGGAATAAAGAGAATGAAGATGGCAAAGAGGGAAATGGGAGAAGAGGTAAATGGATAAAGGGGAAAGGAAGATGAAGAGGTTAAGGGGAAAATATATGGAGGCCAATCGAAGAAGAAGGATGAATGTTGGGTTTGGAAGTCAAAAAAGAATAGGCCAAGAGGGAGAAGAAGTTAAATTGTAACAAATAAAACCAAGGTTACCTTCCAAGCTTGAAGAAGAATGTTGATGAAGATGGTGGTGTTGATGTTGTTGAAGCAATTTTGGCAAAAATTTGGTAGAACTCCGATTCTTTGGATATTTCTTCTTAAGATGATAACCTCTGTGATGAAGCCTCCAAACCTGAAACAAAATGTTAACAACCAAAAGACTAACTTTCCACTTAACCTTGGGTGAAGGAGAGGTAGGGTATTTATAGCATTTGATGTGAAGTAACATGCCAAAATAGAGGAATAGTGAATAAATTCTAATTTATCCAAGTCAGCTCATGAATTATTCAAAGATGAGGTTGGTGTGGATTCCCACTTTGATCATTAGTCTCCCATTTGGGCTGGTGTGTCTCCCATCTTGCATATGAATCTAATTTTGAATGGGAATCATACACATAGGTTTAAATGAGACTAAATAATTTTGGCCACCCTTTATTGTCTTCATCAAAACACTTAAAGGGATGGATCACCAAGTATGGTGCCATTTTCCATGTGGTGCCTAAATTAGTCAAGGGTGAGGTTGGTGGGGATTCCCATCTGGGTTGGTGAGTCTACCATTTGGGTTAAGAAGTAAAAAATGGGTGCCCTTTAACTTTAAAGAGATAGGTATCTCATTTTGAAGGCTAATTTCATGTGTGAAGGAAAAATATATATTTAATGATGGCCCCTTAAGTTTAAATTCACCATATTTTAATGGGGAGCCCTTATGATACTTAAACTAGGTCATTAAGCAAATTGGAAAAGGGTCCCAAGTGGAGCATGATGTCCCACATCAAGCCACATAACTTCTAAGCCATGCCACTTGCCATATCACCTTCATCTCACTTTCCATATCACATGCCATGTCACTTGCCATGTCATCATGAATAGTGATAGTGGGTCTCACAGTGAATAGTGATAATGAACAGTAATTTCAAATAGTATTTTTAAATAATATTATGTGACTATAATAATAGTGATTTGGTTAGGTAAAAAAGGGTTTGTTAAGGTTTTAAGAAGGTTTAGGGGGTATTTAAGGGGGATCTTAAGGCATTTAGTCATTAAAAACTATAAGTGCACAATTTTTTAGTCTCTACATTTTGCCCCTTTTTATTATGCAGCTTTGAAAGATGCAAAACAAAAATGTATCACTTGGTCAAAGGTTAGGATGCTTTGAGTATAGGAGGAGGTGTTCCCCCTCAAATAAAGAGTCGATGAGGGAAGGTCAAATCAGGTGTAGGGTTGATAAACCATTGGTGTGGAGGCACTAAGTGGTGCCATAAGGGAGCTAGGTATGTGAAATGCCAATGGGTTCAAAAAATATGACTAAGCATAATAATCAAGATAACATAGAGACTAAAACTACCAATGTTGATAACAAAAAGGTTAGATTCTAAGATAAATGACAAGGTAACCAATCCCAAACATTGGTCATAGCTGAGTAGGTTAGTCTTATCAAGGCTCCTAGATAGGGTATGTGTTGACTCAGGTATCCATGGTAAGAAGTGATCCTAAAAAACACAAATGGTCCAGTTTTACATGAGGTGGTGCAAACATGTAAAAGTTAAACATGTCAAGGTTGGTCATTAGAATCAAAATTTATTTCAAAATAGACCAATGTTCTGGGTTAAAAGAAACTAACTTCAAGGTGGACATGATGAAAGCATGGGTGGATTGGGTATGGGTTGAAAGGGGATGGATAAGTTAACTCCAGATATACATGATACGTGGACACTACCTACATAGTTATATGGACATGAATCCAAAAAGAACGTCATGCTAAATGTAGTTCTTTTGAGGTGGGGAGAGTTGGTTAACTTGGTTCCCCCAAGTTGATGTCATGTAGTTAGGTTTGATGGAAGGATGTTAGAAAAAGGGAAGCACCAAAGGGTGGAGAATATGGCTATCAAATAGTTTCTGATGGGTGTGGTAGAAATGGTAGATGAGATTACTTAGGATTCAATTAGATGATGTAATCAACTATGCAAAAGGAATTTGTAGCCATGGATAAGTAGGTTCAATCAAGAAATTTATACCACTATTTTAAAGAAAAGAAAAGGGAGAAATATGCTTTACCAAGATTTAGAAATTTTGGCACTACTCAAATTGTCATGGTGATCCAACAAGTTCTTTCATCACCATCCAAACAAGTTGACATTAATCACACTTCACAACAATGTCTTTAATAGGCTATGGAAGGGTATGATTCAACAATTTGGGGAAGCAAATTAGTAGAGTGGGTAAACAAGAAGTATCAAAGATTTTAACCCTTGACCCTTGAGTCAGTGGGGCCCCAAAATAAGTAAGCATTGAGTTTTGAGGGAATTCAGAGAAAGACTCTGAGATGTTTTTATAAAATAGAGAAAGGTGAATAATAATAATAATATTAATTAAATGGAGGTGTAGGTTATGTATTTCATGCATTAAAGCAAGGGCATGGAGGACATGAGGAAGTAGACAAAGAGATGTACGTAGAAGTGGCACAACTAGTGACCATACTCTAAAGAGTTGTGGGTTGAGTTAGATAATATAAGGGAAATACAACAAGGGATGAGGTTAAGGTGGACTAGGAGATGGATGAATAGATAGGTAGAGTAAATAATGAGGTCACATATAAAGGTGAAGGTGGGGAAGGATGGAAGCAGCTAGGCATGGACATATAAGAGGAAAAAAAGAAGGTTGAGAAGAATAAGGAATGTCCTCAAGATGAGAAAAATGAAAGGAAATGGATAAAATGGAGAGGATGGTGGAAAATAATGAAAGGTAATGAGATGAAGATAAAGAATGAAGATCATGGATGACAAGAAGAAAAAATAAGAATTGAAGCAGGGATACAAAGCAAAGATACTCACATAGATGCAAAAGATAAGTGAATTTTGAGATGGAAAGAGGAAAAGGGGAATGAAAAAGGGCAAAATGAAAGAAGAGATAAGAAGAAAAGGGAAATTATGGAAGGCTTCTCAAAGGATAAAGGCCCAGTTAGAATCTAGTTGTGGAGGGAAAAAAAGACAAAAAGGATGGAAAAAAAATCAAATAAGAAGAATGGGAAATGGTTATGGTGAGAAGAGTGGAAGAATGGTAGAGAGTGGTGGTACATGTAAAGAAAAAGTGCAGCAACAAAATAAATAGAAATCTTTCAAGATGCATAGTATGATGTGGAATGGGTGAGGAAAAGAGAGTGATAAAGAGGGTATGACACATAGCCAAGGGAAAGAGGAGATGATGAGGATGGAGAAATAAGTTGAAGGGGATAAAGGGCAAGGTTGGTAATAAGGTGAAAGAGAAATAGAAAAAGCAAAAGGTGGGTGGGTAAGTGAGCCATGAATCATATGCAAGGAAAGGTGATGGTGAGGCCAATGAAGTAGAGTAGGTAGTGGCTTTATGGGAGATAAGAGGGGTCAATGAAAAAGGCTATCAACCTTTGTGTTAAAAGAGATTGACAAGCTAGAAAAATTATTAAAAGTGAATGAAGAGATGGAGGTAGGTAGGTGGTGGGGATATAGGTAGAGAATTGAGGAAAAAATATTAGGTGAGAATAGAAAATAAAGTAAAGGATGTGGCTGAGCTAACATCAGTAACTAAGCGCTACCTATATAGTCCAAAAGGACCTCAAGCCAATGTAGTTCTCCCATTAATTAGGGGAAAATATAAGAGGAATTATTAGATGGTATTAAAAAATAAGGATTTTTAATAAATAATTCAAAGATTCCTTCATGTAAGATAACCTAAGCAAGAGGGCATGGTTAGTGTTGGAAAGTAGTGAGAAGAAAAAGGGGATGGGAATTAGTTGTTAGTGTTTGAGTTACACATAAAAGTCAAGCAGTGCCTACATAGTCTATGGACATCAAGCCAATGTAGTTCAATGAGGTTTGGGTGAGTGGTGTTCAAATTGGATGCCCCAATTTGATGGACCAAATGGGCTGGTTTGGGCTAAGGGAGAAGGTTTTGTAAAATAATAGTTATGGGTATTCATAAAGGTGTCTGTGAAAGTGAATGGTGTAGATTGGTAAATAGTTACCATAATGATCCCACATTTAGTAGGATGAGAGATATAGATGGGTAAGGTATTATAAATTAGAAGGTAACACAATGCTAAGTACCAAAAATGATCTTTAATGGAGCTAATCCAAAGAAGAGGTGCCTTTGTTAGGAGGTTACAACTTATAAAATTATGTGAGGGTAGGAGTTTGGAGATAGTGTCTACCACTACGAGCTAAGTTTTAGAAGGTCAAGGTTTATTTGAATCTATAGAGTCACTTTGGCTAAGGTTCATCACTACTACAAGTTGAGTTTTAAGGGTAGTAGTGAAGTGATGACCTACAAAGAATTTCTTTGACAGCTAAGTAGACTCTATGAGTAAGAAAGTTGGTAGCATGGTGAGTGATTGTGGATGGACCTTGCCTAACCTAAGAGATACATGGGTAGGCTAGATAGAAGGTGGCCATGTCTGCATCCTCTATCCCAATTATTTAGAATAGATGACTTAGGGTTTTGAGGCCCTAGAAATAGGGAACTACGTGGTCTAGGAGAGTGGTTATACAATTGGATCAGATGGTTGTTCCCTTCTTATGGATGAACTCATAGTTGGCACAAAAGAAAAGACTCATGTTTGAGTAGGCACTACTAATGGTTGGGGTCTAACATTAAAATCCTATGGTAATGGGCTAGTAGTAATAGGAGGGTTGAGGGGATAGGAAGGTGAATGTACTATTGGGAATTCATGGTAGCCTACCTCTGATGGAGGAGCTTTTACAGTGGCAAGGATTTAGAAGATACCATTACCAATAATAATGGTAGTTTTGGAGGTGTGACCATTATGGTGGCCCATGGTTGGAAGCTAATTTACAACAACCAAGCTAAAGGTGATAATCACATAAATGACCACCTGATCCACAAGGATTGAAAAATAATCAAAGACATTATATGTGGATTGGATGATAAGGGTGACAAAGGGAAATCATGATGGTGCATGATAACTTTATCAAAATGGCTAGGTAGACTGAGGGGTATGTGTCTACACAAAAAGACAAGTAGACATGACTATTTTAAGTGAGAAGACTATTCAAAGGAATAAATGTCATCATATGACCTTCCTTGTCAATGGAATGGATAATTGTGTTGGTGAGTAAGAATGGTCAGGTATTCTATTTAAAGAATTATGATAAGGATGAATGTCTATCATTGAGTTATTTGTTTTTGTAGGTTATAGAGAGTGTAGATAACTACATAAGGTTGATGATGGTGAATAATGAGAATGATGATGGAGATAACCAAAAACCTCCATGACTTGAAATAATTAATATGGTGAATGTGTGGATATATCAGATATTGCAACATGTAATGGTGATAATGGAAGTATTACTAGATCAATAACAAGAGGAAATGCACCCATAACGTGAGCTTGAGCCTGAAATTTTACCTTTGTAGTAATGAAGAAGGCAATAATTTCACTATGTAAGATATAGGGCTAGAGAACATGACTGGGAACCCTCACTATCTAAGGGGATATTCACTGAGGCAACAACTGGTGGTACCTATGCAATTAGAACAACTAGAGCAGAGAGATGTAATGGCTATGATAGGTGAGCAAGGTGAAAGACCCAGAGTAGAATATGTTTCTCACCCTATGGGGATGAATGTGGGAGAGGAGAATAGAGTATACCCTTTAGCAGTTGCTAAGATAGGGAATGCTATGGATGTTAGTTTAGGGAGTAATCAAGCAGAAGGATGGATGAACACAATTTCAGAGTCACTAGATAATCATTATAATTCTTAGATAGGAAAATAATGTATGCATGGGCCTTAGGTGAAGTGTGGATAGTTTGATAACTTTTTATGTACCATGCGACTCTTCACACCCTAAATAAAATATTGCATAGTTTGACATAAACATGTACAAAATGTGTTAGATGTCCTTAGTCAAATTTTATTACTCTTAAGATTGTGTGGATACTTATGGTTATGGTTATGATTGGTATGGTTATGGTTGTTGTAATCTTGCTTAATATAAAAATAATGAGTATTATTGGTGTAATATTGGTTAGTAAAAGTCATGATGAAAACATCAACCAAGCACATTAAGAAAGGATTAGGGAATGATGCTTTATTTTTGATAAGGATTGGAAACAGACCTAAAGTGGGATCAAATTAATGAATATAAGCCCTTAAAATTATATGCATGAATGGTCGTTTGTTGATTTTTTTTTTGATCATAGGGTGTCAAGTAAGCTCTAAATCCCTTAATTTATAGATAGTCTAAAGGGTAGATGGGTGATAGGTCATGTGAAGGGTAATGGGTGATATGTATGATAATCTCATGTGAATTAGTTTTCCTCATCTATAAGTGGCCTAAGAATGGTAATAGATAAGTCTATGTCATATGCTAGATGTAGACTAATTAGTGTGGGAAGTCTACATGGGGAAGCCGATTGTGGCTTTCAATTGATTATGTTGCTTGAGAGCTGATTACAACTTTAGAACTTGTTACGATACTGGGTCTTTTTATTTATTGTTGTATATGGGAAGCTGATCAATGTGAGAAGCTTCCATGAAATTGCTCTAATTTTGGCAAAGTTAACTCAACCATCCTTCAAGGAATTGGTCTAAGCTTGTTGGCCTTGTTTTAATTTTCTGGATAGTTGTCCTCCAAGGGAGCACTCTACCTTACATGTGGTGATTTTTATTTTATTTTTGGGTAGTTATCCTTCGAGAGAGCAATTTGTAATGCTTAAAATTTTGACCCAATTAATTGTTTCAAAATGAAATGTGTTTAGACATGGACCAATCCAATTAGGTTTAGAGGTTTACCTTTATGATGGAAAAACTTTACACAACAAGGTCAATGATATGTGAAAGGATGTGGTTTTATGAGACAATGACCATGGGATTCCATCTTGTTAGAGATGAAAAGTATCCATGAGAACCATGCTATGGGTAGTGCTATGGTACCCATATTTAGGATTAAGCCAAGACTATGATGGTTAATCACATGGTTCTATGTTGTAATCAATTATCCTTAGAAGGGGATGAGAAAGGTGGGTGAAGGTTAAAATATCATAATTAAGGGACGAGCTTAAGTTAGACAAACAAGTGAACTTGATCCTTATTTAGTATAAAAATAGATGTAGATGTGAAGCATTGAGAGGATTAGGTTTCAATTTGCCTTAGAGAGAGGAAAAATGATAAGATCCTGATCCATACTTATTGGTGATGATGTAGGGTCTAAGCTAATTGAAAGCAGACTTGCCTCATTTACTCTTCTCCATGTTGGTCACATGTTGGTTTTCTTTTAGGATGAGATCTCTGATATTGAATTCCCATCATTTGAGGTGAGTGTTATAATCATGTCTGCTACATTCTTGATAGATACAGAGGTGGGTGAGGGATACTAAATGATGCTCGTTAAGTAGCTCAAGTTGAGCTAAATGATGTTGATGAAAATCTTCTTTAGAAATGAGTTCCTTCAAAGATATGTAAAGAGAGGGGATTTGGACTTCAAGAGGAAAAATTGCCTCTGTTTTAAAGACTAGAAAGAAAGGCTAAAAACTTTAGTTAATATTTTGGTGAGAATTTTATTAGAGGCTTTAACTTGTCCATTTAATTATGGTTGGTAAGGTGAGGAAAATATTAAATCTATGCCAAATGCATCACATAAACCTTGGACTTGCTTATTCTTGATTAATTTTCCATTATCAATGATGATTTTATGAGGAACACTAAAGTGACAAATGATATGGTGGTTGATAAAGTCATCAATCTTTTCCACTTTGGTAAAGACTAGATGAATATCTTCTACCCACTTGGTGAAGTAGTTAATGGCTGTGATGATGGAGCTATGCCACTGCAAAGAATGGGGGTTAATTTCCCTAATGAGATCGAGCCACCATTAAGAGAAAGGCCAAAATTACTTAAATACCTAGAGGTTATTCACTGGTGCTTGATGTAAATTAGTGTGCTATTGACATTTAACACACTTTTTTACATAATCACAATAGTCTTGGTTAAGGGTGGGCCAATAGAAGCTAAGGCGAAGGATACGTTTAGTGACCACTAGGCTGCTAAAGTGTCCCCCATAAATTCCATCATGTGTTTCCTTGATGGCATGAGAAGATTCATGGCTACATAGGCAATGAAGAAAGAGACCATCAAAACCATGTTTATAAAGGATTCCCCCTAGTATGGTGTAATGATAGGTACTCTAAATAAAATCTCTTTGGGCATTCCTAGAGAGGTTGGGAGGAATGATGCCTAGGTTGAGGTAGTTGAAAGTTTGGTCATACCAAATGTCAGATAGGGATTCCTCCACTTACAAATGGTAGGGGGCTCAGATTAGCCATAAGAGGGTGTGGTAAAATGTTGAATGATGATAAATATTTTAGAATTAGAAGGTTAAGAAGGGATATAAAAAGCAAAGTAGGCCATTATGCTCACAAATTTATTAGTAGATCAGGGAATGAATTGGACTAGGTAATATTTGAATGATTTTAAGATTTTTACAACTAAAAGTTTATATTTTTGAAATACATCATTATTACATTGATAGGATCCATTGACTTAGCTGACCATAAGCTAGGAATCACCAAAGATATGGATTATCTTAATTCCCAAGATTCGAGCAATTAGGAGACCTATTACTAGAGATTTATACTCGGTCATATTATTGGTGTATTAAAAGTCAAGTTTGAAGGAGAGAGGAAGGGGTTCACCATTGAGAAGAATGAGAATAACTCTGGCACCCCCTCTTTGCTAGCATTTTGATCCATTGAAGAACATGGTCATTTGGTAGGTTATGCCATCTTCTTAAAAAAGAGTCATGATAAATTCATCCAAAAAGGCAAGAGGAGGTGGTTGGTTATTTGCTAAAGGATCTTTGACCAATTGATTGGAAATAACTTGACCTTTAATAAAAATTTGTTGGAGGAATTCAAAGTCAAATTCAACTAGGATCATGAGCCACTTAGTCACACATTACTTTTGGTATGGTTTAGAGTGCATGTATTTGAGCAAGTCAGTATTAGTGATGACATAAGTTTTATACTTAAGAAGGTAGTGGCAGAGTTTGGTGGCCATGAAGGTCAATGATAGGTAGATTTTCTTGGTGTGTATACCAAGTCTCATATTATAAAAGCATCTGGATATAGTAGATGACTTACTCTTTTTGTTGTTCATCTCAGTGAGCTAACATTTCCCCTAGGGAATGGTCAGTGGTAGAGATATATAGGTAAAAGGAGTGGTCATCCTTAGGAAGGGTGAGGATATATGGTGACAAAAGGTATTATTTTAGTGAATCAAAGGCCTCTTTACAATCACTATTCCATTTGAAAGAGACATTCTTCTTTAGAAGATGATGGAAAGGTTGGCACTAGTATGAAAGTTAGGAAATGAAATGGTGAATGGATTGAATTTTCCCTATAGGCTATGGAACTACATAAGGTTAGCTAGAGAAGTTATGTCCAAAATTTCTCTAACTTTAGCAGAGTCTACTTAGATTCTATGAAGAGAGATGATAAATCTAAGAAGTTTTCCTAAAAGGACCCTAAAAATGCATTTCTTAAGATTAAGGTGAACATGATAATGGATGAGGCATTCAAATATGACTATAAGAATAGTTAACTGATCTTTTCAAAGTTTGGATTTCTGGAGAAGGTCATCCACATAGTCTTCTATAATATTATGGATGATATCATAGAAAATATAAGTCATGGTATGTTAGTAGTTTGCACTAGCATTATTTAACCTAAAAGGCATGACTCTATAGAAAAAGGTTCCCTAAGGGGTGGTAAAAGTAGTTTTATGTTGATCTTCAGGAGAAATCAAGATCTGAGTATAACCCAAAAACCCATCCATGAGAGATAACATCTCATGGCTGGCTATAAGATCAATAAGCTGGTTAATGCTAGGTAAAGGGAAGTCATCCTTGGGGCAAGTTAGGCTAAGGTCATGAAAGTCCACACAAATATGTAGACCCCTAATAACTTTGGTGATAGGTATAATGTTCGAGACCCATTAGAGGTAGTCAATGGGTTGAATGAATTTTATAGATAAGAAGTGTTGAATATGGGCTATGCAAGGATGCATGCATCAAATTTTCTATATAATAGGCTTGACATCATAATGAGTGACTATGTTATGGATAGTAATGGTGGGGTCAATCCCAAGCATATCATTGTAAGACCAAGTGAATGCTATGCTATGATCTTAGAGGAAAGAGAAGAAATCTTGAAGTTCCTTGGTATTCAATGATTGGTCTAATTTTATAATGTGGGGGTTATCCAGAGTTCCCAAGTTAATATCAATGGTAGATTCATTCAATATAGTCAGGGCCTCAGGAGGAAGGGATTTATGGATATAAGAATATGCCATACCAAGTTAGATAAGAATGGAATCATCATCTTGATGTTAGATGGTGTTGATGGTGGGAGAAAAATTCTCTACCATTTAAAGATGTATGAGTGGAAGGACTTTGGTTTAACCACTCTTCTGGTAGATGAGAGGGCCCAACTTTATAATATTGATAAAAAGAGATAGGAGGGATAATATTAGGGTTTCAGGTGGAGAAAGTGGTTGGATTGGCAAGGATGGGATATCTTCCTCTGTGATGATAATGGGTTTGGGTGAATTGGTGGATTATTGAGGTGGTTCATACCTAAGGCCATATGATTCATGAGGTTGAAAAGTTTTGAGATGGGGCAAATCATGAGGCCATTGTTCATATAAACTAAGGCCAAATCCTTTCCAAGCATATCTATGAAGATACAACTTAGCAAACTCTAGTTTGCTAAGATAGGAAAAGTTAGAGGTAAATAATTAGATGGATGATGTAGTGATAGGGGCTGGAAGTGGCTGATCAAGTCGCCCATAATTGAAATTCAGTTTATGGTTAGGGAGACCAATGGGGATGATGGTTCTAATGTTAGGGTCGTAAGAAGGGTCATGTCTGAGATTCCCATATTCTTGGGGGGTAAGGAAGGCATCTAAGGTTAAGAGTCTATATTATGTGAAGGAAAGATGTTGGAATGTGGAATTTTGATGATATTGGATTTTAGTAACTTTTCCAAAATAGAAGGATAAGGCTCCCCAAGTGGATTCAATTATTTATTATTGTTCCAAGTTTGATTCTTTTGGTTTCGGTTTGAATAATTAGGGGAGTCATTCATTTGGTTCCTTGGGTTCTATTAGTTGGTAGATGGTGGTGGCATGGCTTTGAGGATAATGGCATTAGTAGTTGCTTTGTTTGTAGTGTTGGGATTGGTTTGGTTATGTGGTTTGGAAGAAGAGGGCTCATTGGGTTTGTAAGTTGGTTTCTTTTTCTTCAAATTTAATCTTCCCTCATAAATGGCTTTGTTCTCTAGTTTATGAGCCATGGTAAAATATTTGTCAAAAGTTTGAAAGCTTTGGACATGAAATATGGATGAAATGTGTTTTACACATGCCCAGGTGAAGAGATCTAAAAGCTCAGATTGAGGAAATGAAAAGGAAAAGTAGTTATTAGGCTCCTTTAATGAGCCATGAAATTAGTAATAGATTCATCTTCAAAATTCTAAATGGATTAGAGGTCAGTAATAGAAACTTTCTTAGATAAATTGATCAAAAAGTGATCCAAAAATGTTAGGGCTAGTTGGATGAAGGAGAAGATGGAGTGTTTTGGGATGGCACTATACCATTATATTTTTGGTCTAGATAAGGACATAGGAAAGGTATGGAAGAGAAGAGTGTTATCATGGGCAATCAAGTAACATGCGTGCCTAAATTCTCTTAAGTGTTGTTGTGGGTCCTCCTTACTTTTAAATTTAGAGAATTTTGGTAATTCCCATTGTGGAGGATATGGTCAGAGAGGGATAGATGGATGGATGGGTTCATTGAGAATATGGTCATAAGAGACAAGGTTATGTGATCTTGAGATGGATGACTCAAGCATAGTCATTTTCTCCATTAGCATCTTGACCAAGTCCATTTGGGGTTGTTGGGTTGGATAATTATATGACACATTTTGTTGGGGCTAGGTGACATGGGAATAAATAGTGGATGGTTGGGATGATGTCATGTGTGTGTGTGAGGTCACGTATGATTGGGTAGAAGGTGAAGGTATGTATACTTATGTGTTATGAATATATTGATAAGATTTCATGGGTATGTGTTGGAGGGTTGAGGTTGGGGGGTTTATGTATGGCATAGAAGTGATTAGTGGGTTAGCTGGTTAAAAGTGGGTAGTGACCAAAGTGCTTATAGGGGGAAGTGTTTATGGTATGAAGAGTATGAATTTTTGAAAGGGGGTTGAGGTTGGTATATTGGTTAAGCTAAAGGGAGTGGTATAAATGGGTGTGGAAGACACCATACTGGAAAAAGGGGTAGAAGTGACAAGGGGTAAAGTTGAATCAATGTTAGAGGTATTGGTTGGGGTAATAGGTGTTTAGGTGGTACTGGTAGATGGACCAATATTAGAAGATGAAGCTTGGCTAATATAAGGGTGGGATGATGCAACACCAACCATGAGGTGGTGTGGCATACCATTTTTGAGGATCCATAGGAAGAACCAAAGCCATTGAAGTACAATAGGCTAAGGTATTAAGATAGTGTTGTAAAGAAAGAAAATTATTGTCCAAAAAGGTGGAAAATTTTGAATCACATTCAAGGATTTTTTAAGGCACCTAGGTGGAGGAGAATGGTGGGGTGAAGCATGGGGTGATCCATTAATGTCTGAGGTATAATCCATGGATGAGGATGAAAAAGAAGATGGTGGTGGGACTTTTTGGTTTTTCACTTATTGTCTAGTTAAGACCATATGATAAATTTAGAAATGGATATTAAACCTCTTACCTCACATAATGAGAAAATAAAGAAAAACCCAAATCAAAAAAATCACATGCTAAAAGTGAAATTAATCCTAGGATTTATGTTAAATCACTTTTGGCTTATGCCTTAAATAATGTGAAAGGGGAAATTGGCTTGTAAGTCAGGTACTAGAATTTTTTTCTAAAGATAGTGTCAGGTTGAATTTTGGTGCTCAAATAATCTACACTAGACTTGGTACATGGCTTGGTACTGTGGTCTTTCTCCCCTCCCTTTACGATCCTATAGCCAGTGTGGGGGCTTAGCTAATATATACTATTTGTCTATAGTTTATACTCTACCAGAGAATGGAGTGGGTCCTCCCTTTGGTGATGAAATATAAGTGGGATATCTATGTAGGGTAAGGTGATCTAAAGGGTGATGAAATCCCAATGGGCCTTGTCTCAAATAAGTTTTGATGTTTAATTTGTGCACATGGTTTGGTAGTGTAGCATATGTGTATTAAAATTAATTTTAATGCGTTTAAGTAATCTAGATGAGCTAATCATTAAGTAGGTGATACCATGAGTACACTAAATTTTAACCCAAAAGAAGAGTTTGGTGTCTTTTCATGTAAACAAGGAATAGCTAAAATACACTTAAATTCAAGATGTAAAATCCAACCTATCCCTAGGATGAAAACCTTTTTTTTTTCTTTTTTGGAAAAGAAGAAAGGAATGAATTTTTTCTTTTTTGAAATTTAGAAATAACAAAAATTTAAGAGCATTTAAATTTAACTAAATTCAACTATATGCCTAAAAAACTATGAACCCATAAGGGGTCCCACCAGGCATGCCAAAATGTTTCTATCAAATTTTTGCTTTTTCCTAAGTGTGAAAAGTAGAAACTAGTTATGGAGGGTGTGGAAGAATATTTGTTGAATATGCACATATTGAATCTAGACCTTGTTATAATTTATCTTTGGTTAGGGAAGAATGACCTACAATAATAAATCACTACTAAAAAACTTGTTGGTTAGTCAAGTAGTTGGGTGGATTGCCTAGCGTAAGCTTGATCCTAGAAACAAAGGCTTTCTAGGAGGCTGTTAATTCACCTGCTTTTAACACTTAAGATTGACAGATAAAAATGATGGAAACATGTATTTAAAACAATAAACTGAAATTAAATACAACAAATAGCTTAAATTTAATTAATAAAAATTAAATGCTTTTTTAGGATGATTAAACTAAAGCAAATAGCCTGAATAATTAAAATTGCTGAAAATTAGTTAAAAGCAAGGTTTTTGTTTTTTTTTTTGGTTTGGTGAAATGGAAAGGGTCAAAAGAGTGATTTGGTGGGGGTTGTAAAATGGTTGATATGGAAAAGGTTTAAGAGGTGAAGGTTTAAAAGGATAAGGCAACAAATTATTAAGGTGGAAAAAGGTTAACATGATAAAAAGAGTGAAGATCATAAAGAGGGAAATGGGAGAAGAGGTAAATGGATAAAGGGGAAAGGAAGATGAAGAGGTTAAGGGGAAAATATAAGGAGGCCAAGAGAAGAAGAAGTCAAAAGGGTGGGTTTGAAAGTCAATAAATAATAGGCCAAGAGGGATAAAAATTTAAATTACAACAAATAAAACTAAGGTTACCTTCCAATATTGAAGAAGAATATTGATGAAGATGGTGGTGTGGATGTTGTTGAAACAATTTAGGTAGAACTTCAACAAAAATTTGATGCTTTAGATCTTTATTATCAAGACGATAACCTCCTTTATTATGCCTCTAAACTTGAAAGCAAATGTTAACAACCAAAATACTAAGTTGCCACTTAACCTTGGGTGAAGGAGAGGAGGGGTATTTATAGCATTTGATGTGAAGAAACATGAAAAAATAGAGGAATAGTGAATCAATTTGAATTTATCCAAGTGGTATCATGAACTATTCAAAGATGAGGTTGGTAGGGATTTCTACTTTGATCATAAGTCTCCCATTTGGGTTGGTGTGTCTCCCACCTTGCATATGAATCCAATTTTGAATGAGAATCATGCACATGGGTTTAAATGAGACTAAAGAATTTTCACCACCCTTTATTATCTTCATACAAGAAATTAAAGGGATGGATCACCAAATATGGTTCCATTTTACATGTGGTGCCTAAATTAGTCAAGGTTGAGGTTGGTGGGGATTCCCATTTGGGTTAAGAAGTCAAAAATGGGTGCCCTTTATCTTTAAAGAGATAGGTATCTCATTTTGAAGGATAATTTCATGTGTGAAGGAAAAATATATGTTGAATGATGGCCCCTTAAGTGTAAATTCACCATATTTCAATGGGGGGCCTTATGATGCTTAAATGAGGTCATTAAGCACATTGGGAAAAGGTCCCAGGTGGGATATGATGTCCCACATCAAGCCACATCACTTCTAATCCATGTCACTTGCCATATCACATTCCATATCACTTATCATGTCACTTTACATGTCTCTTAACATGTCACATGCCATGTCATCATGAATAGTGATAATATGTCCCATAGTGAATAGTACTTTCAAATAGTATTTTTGAATAATATCATGTGACTATAATAATAGTGATTTGGCTAGGTTAAGAGGTGTTTATTAAGGTTTAATAAGGTTTAGGAGGTCTTTAGGGGGTGTCCCAAGGAATTTAGTCATTGAAAATTACAAGTGCACAGTTTTCTAGTGTTTACATTGACATCCCTCACAAAACCACCATCTTTTACTTATTTTCCTTTTCTTGTTGCTGCTTGCCAATGTTGTTTTGGCATCCCTCGAGTTTTTATTATTTGTGAGGTGATTTTTAAAAATTATCCCTAAATTTTTTCTTATTATCACCTTCATGGTTCTCTCTTTAGACATTATCATAAAATTACCTTTCTTTTCATGTTTTTGATCCTTGTTTTTTAAGACATTAGTTTTTGCTTCTTTTGCTAGATGGAATTTGTAAACAATAACTTCCATCTCTCTTATGATAAGGAATCACAAATTTCATATAATTTTATCCCTCTTTTCCCTTTGTCACATTTTTTTATAATTTTAAGCAATTCAAATTGTTCTATATGTCATTCCTCTTGATTTCTCCTTTTTCTCATCTCCACATTGGATAAAACAAGGTCAAAGTCAAGACAACACTTTTATTTCACCTAGATTTATGAGACTCTTATACCCCATGTTCTTTGATGTTTCTCTCTCTTATTAAACTTGTCCCAAGTTTTTGAATGAAAGTAATCTTTATCACCCATGTTTGGTTTTCCAAATCTGTATGGAGGAGAAATAAGAAAAAGCCATCAAAATAAAGTTAAAAGCCAAATCATTTGAAAAAAAGGCAATTATATCTAAAAGGCAACATACAAAACTCAAAATTCAAATTCACACCAAAATATGTGATTACAAGCACATATATTATCTCCAATCAAAGCTCAACCTCCAAAATTGGCTTCACATAAAGCCAAAGTCCTTTGGCGTGTAGTAGGCTAGTAGATTGGAATAGGGGAATTCAAAAAAATCTATGGTTCTACATACTTTCTCACGTAATTACCCAATCTTCATAATAAACTTAAGGCTCTATAAGGGGTCCTAAATAATGGGGACCACATCATGGGGAGGTAGGTCTATTTTACTTTTCATGCATATAGCCTTCATGGGATGATCTATATACTCCATTTGCTGACTGAAGACTTGTGTAGCTAAAATAAGTTCTTCAACGTCCCTAAGGTTGATAGTCCTCTTATTTTGATAGACCAAATTTGAGTGTCTTGACTTCAATAAAGAGTTTCTCCACCTTGGGTTTTCCTTCATTCTCCCCTCCACCCATTTCATTTTCCCTTTTATGAATTCCCTTTTTCCATTGTTGAGTGAGATTTGGATTGTTACTGCTCACTCATCAATGTTGTTTTACCATTTTTTTCTTTTTACCATTGATTTGTATTTCTTTCATTCAGTTTTAAACATGTATCCTTGGTTTGAAATGGTGAGTTTGCCTTTTCTTACTTGAGGTTTACTTGTTTGAGTTTTTTAGTCTTTACTAGCCTTGGATTTTTGGTTACCCAATTTACTCTTGTTTGACTTGGTCATTTAGTCTAACATAGCTCTTGTCACCTAGCTTGCCAAATTCCTAAGTATTTCCCATCCACATAGCACCAAGTATCTTAGATTTTCTTGTTTTTGTTTAATTTTTCTTGTTAGTTTTGTATTTTTGGGTTTGTCAAAAGTAGTCTTTGTACCCTACATAATCAAAACTAAAAACATAGCTGATAACCATCCTGTAATAAAAGGTAATTCAAGGTATGCATTAGTTTTACTTTTAATTTATTTAATTTTTAGATTAGTTTTCCTTTCTATCATTTATTTTTAGTTATTTTATGCTTTCTATAATACTACAACCTTTTTCTAGCATCAACGTTGTGTGTCTCCTTATGTTCTTTCTCGAAGTACCATCCCCTATTAAATCTTAGTGACACGTGACGATATTCAAGTGGGGCATATGTATACACAAAATATTTTTAACTTTTATCAAATATTGATGCTTTACATCTTGTAGGAACCCATCACAACTTAATCTCTTTGAGTGCATGCCTAAAGGGGTGCATGAGAAAAGGTTGGGTAGACCTTTGGTGCTTCATAAGATTGTTGTCCTTATTACCACATTATTTCCAATCCATTCATCTCTTAAAACCTTTCCCTATGTTGTTTCTCCTCCCTTGCACATTCATTTGGTATTTTCCTTTTTCTATCCTTCCTCTCCTTACTTGGAACCCTTTTGACCTACCCAACAAACTAGGTTGACCTAGTTGACCTAGTGTGTTTTGGGGTCATTTATGCTCTTTAGGTTTATTAGCCTTTTGCCTGAGCTAGCACAAACTTTAGGCATTAACCCAAAAATGTGTTAGGTCAATCAAGTTGACTTAGAACAATTGACATGTCTGAATGGTTTTTGGGTAAGATACTCCTATATATAACATCATTTCAGTCATTATTTGAGTAGGCAATCAATAGTTGTTATTCACTCGTGCTTCTTCACAATCTACTCTTCCACCATTTTACTTGAGGAGTCTTAGCTTAGGTTTCTTATTTTGGAGAATTTAGTTTTGTAGATAGGTCTAGGATGCTTTTGCCTAACAAAATGATACTTATAAACCACAACAACCTCTTGGGAAGCCCAATTCTCCAAGGGAGAGATTAAATCATGATGGGTTCACATTTAGGTAAGTATATTCTAACTTTTCTCTCCTCTCTTTTAGTATATAGAAGTAGCATAAGTGTTGGCTCGAATAATATTACTCTTCATATTTTATGTATTAGGGTGGTACTCATACTTACTTTATTTGAATTTCCATATACATATTTGATTACTTTGAATCTAACTCCCCACTTTGTGCCACAAGCTTTGGTGTGCACTAGATTAGTTTACTTTTCTTGTTATTAGAATAGTTTACTTTCTTATTTATTAGCATAAGTGAAATATCAAATCATAGGACTCTTTTAGGGTTGTTGTATGATTGTATTAGACTGTAGGATTTAGAACCCTTCCTAACATGATATGTTGTTACAAGTGATGCAAGTGATCCCATAGTCACATCTAGTGGATCCCCATATTGGTCATGCTCTTGCTTAACAAGTGTATACCCAATTAGAAATGTAGGTGTGCTCTATATTATCCAATCCAAGATTGATTCATATACATCATAAAATTTTTATTGCATACACTTGTATCCTAAAACCATTTACCCTAAGTTTTTTCTTATCTATTATACCCAATTAAAACATTTTTCACATCATTATCCTCTTTTTTATTGCCTTGACCCCCTTTCACTAGTTGACTGTACTAGGTTGATTGGGTTGATCATTTACATTTTTTAGCCTCTGATTACTATATAGGGTCAACCCTATAATAGTTAGGGGTATTTTTCACTTAGAGCTTCATTAGCCCTTCCATTGACCTAGCTCGTGACCTAGTGATTTATCTCCCAAAAACATATAGGGTTAACTGGGTTAACCCCATATAGCTGACATATTCAGAAGAATTTAGGGAAAAATCCACCTATATATACAAATTCATTTTTCACCATTTGATAATAGAGAAGTGAAGAAGAAAAAGTATGAATGAACATCTGCTTATTGACCATTCTAATTTAAGAATAGAGGTTAGGGTTCCATACTTTCTTTGGAGATACAGATCTTGTCTTGTGGAGAAGTCTTTTATATGCATATATAGGTTATGTAGCCTAGAGCTGATTTGTCTTTGTTATCCTTATATACCACAACAATCTCTTGTGAATAACTTTGGATAAGGGAGAGATTGAGGATTAGCAGGTTCATCTTCAAGGTAAGTTTTCCTAGCTTTATTTCTCCTTTTTAAGAGTAAATAGATAATTTAGTTGTGTTTCTCTCTCATGCATTAAGATTTTGTGTACATTGACATGAGTATATGTCTTCTATGCATATTTAGTTTAGTTTGTTTTATTTTTAATCCCCACTTTGTGCCAAAATATTTGGTCTACACTAGATTAGATTTACTTTTGTGATTATTAGAATAGAGTGAACATTTAAACTTTAGGACTCTTTTAGGGTTATTGCATGATTATGTTAGACTGTAGGCTTTAGAACCCTTCCTAGCATGGTGTATTATGACAAGTGATCCCCTAATTGGATCTATAGGATCCCCATATTGGTTATGCTCTTCCTTAACAAATGTATTCCCCATTAGAAGTGTAGGTATGCTCTATCTTCTCTGAGCTAGGATTGATTTATAGACAAGATGCATTTTTGATTGCATAAATTCTAGTGAAATTGATGTGAACTAGCCCTTACATTATTTTGTTCACTTTCTTTCCTTTTTTTTATCATTATTTTCATCATATATTTGACATACTGGATCAATTTTGTTAATTCAATTCTAATCTTTATGCACAATTTTTTAGGTGCAGGCTATTGGATTAACTCAAACAACCCAGTATAGGTTTTTAACTTTTAAGACATCTAATTTAGACTACTAGGCTGACCCAATTGACCCTGTACATTTTTAGACTTCTTGTTCAGACTACTAGGTTAACCCAATTGACCTTATACATTCTAAACACTCATGAAAAGGTTTTTGCATATCTAAATCGACCCAGTCAACCTAGTTAGTAGGTTTTACAAGCATTTTTCAAGGTTTTGGAATAATAATCTTCATTATCTACATCTGTGATCCACCAAAGTTCCTTTCTATCTCTCTTTATCTTTATTTACTGTATTTCCTTTCATATTTTTTAGTCTTTAAAATTTCCCCTACACACTCAACTGGATCGACCCTGTCAACTCAGTTTTGTGTCTTATGTGTTGTCTAGATAATTGGGTCCACTCTACCAACCCTATTTATTTTTGAACCCTATTTCCATAGTTCAAGCTTGATCCTATCGACCCTATTCTATATTGTGTTCATACATTATTGACTATATCAACATTTTACCTTGTTTCAAAGTTATAATTAACCTTATATGCTAGTAATTACCTCACACTTTTTGTTGTTGTTTGCATGCTTAGAATAAATCACATAGTTTAACTAGAGGGTTTTCAATTAATTGTTTAGTTTCACTATTTCTATTTTATGCACACACAACCAAATCACAAAATCTAAACAAGCATTTTAACATTTGACTACCCAAGGCCAACCTATATGGATTTCATCACCAAGGGGGAAGTTGACTTGATGTTCTGGTCATGTATAAAGTGTGGTTAATGGTATATTATATCTAAGAACCCATTACCCTTATTATTTTAGTGTGTGAAGTGAGGGGGTAGGCCCTAATACCAAGCCTATATCATTAACACTACAGATCCCTTTCAACCCAAACTACCTGAAACCATCCTTATATTGTTATATAGTTCCTTACTTATAGCCAACTTCCCATAAAATTCAAAATCATATCTTAATAATATAATAAACATTTAGGTTTAATAATTAGTTAGTTATTTACTTTCCAAGTTAATTTCTTACACTTTTCTCAATTATATTCTGTATTTCAAGAAATTGCATTATCTAGAATTGATGCAAAGTCTTGTGTTGTGTGTTTCAATTGGATTGGCCAACGTTGATCCAATTGACTATTTGTTTTCTTTCAGATCTTACATTTCAAATTACTTGCAAAATTTATCTTATTTTAATTCACACTTTGTTATAATCTTCTTAATTTTCCATATTTATTGTATTTGGTCAACCCAATTGACCCTGTACCTTTTTCTATCCTCTTTTCACTATACTAGATTGACCCAATTGACCATGTGTTGTTTGCAAACCCTATTTTACCTTTTTCTAGCTTTTGTTCACTATATTAGATCAACCTAGTCAATCCTATGTAGTTTGTAGAGCTTATTTCTATGCTAGGTCAGCCCAGTCAACCCTGTACTATGTTTGTCAATTCTTGGTTCTTTGATTTCTCATCTCTCTTTCCTTCCCTTCATCATAGACTTTCTATTTTGTGATGACACAAAGTCACAGTCATTAGACATGATGAATTTTACCAACCCTCATAGGATCTCCCATATATATATTAGGGTTCATCTCTTAAATTCTAGTAATTTTCACATTTCCACTCGCACAATGAACTATGGGACCCTTCCTAATACCTATTCATAGAATAATCCTCTTCTTTCCTTAAAATATCCACTTGAGTTAGAATATAGTCCTAAAATGCTCTTCTTTATCTTTGAATTTCCTTAATATAAAGGAAAGGATCCTTATACCATTTACAATATTTTGATTAGTGGTCAATATGAAGAGCCTCCTTCACTGACTCCCACATTCTCAATTGGATTTGGGGTTACCACTTTCTTTGATTGTCATCCCCTTCCTTTAATTATGACTCCTTATACCATGACCTCTTCTTCTCTAACTTCTTTTAACTCCATGCTTAGTATATCCACTAATATGGTAGGTTCTACATCTAGTGGGCCTCTCATAAGATCCACTATCTTTAATCCTTCCATTAGTGCTTCATTTACTACCCAAGGTAATCATGCTGCTAGTGCTTCTTCTTCTCATCCATTCAATAGTCCATGTTTTTTTACACAAGTAAATTTTACCACTAGTGCCTCAAACTCTCATAGTTCTTGTCAAGATCTTATCAAAACCAATAGTAGTACCCAATCCACTAATAAAAACACTAATATCAACCCTAAGGATTCAAATAATGCTAATCAACCACATCAACTCTTATTGAAAACTATCAATCAAATGAATACCTTTCAATCTCATAACACCAATTAAATGATGAGAATGCAAAACCACCTTTTTCATCTTCAATCTCATTCCTTAACCTCCTTTATTCAACAAAACCATTAAGTATCTCCAAAATGAACCTCTTACTAATTAAAGTGCTAACATTTACATAGTAGGTATCACACCTATAATTTCTTATAATGGATCAATTGATCCGACCCTTCATCTCAAAACATTTGGAAATATTTATAAGGATTGGGTCAAATTGAACACCTTTTCCACTACTAAGATCCTAGCTAAAACCCTCATGAGTGATGTCTTATATTGGTACAATCAACTTAAAACTCATTCTATTACTACTTTGGAGGATTTAGTGAATGCTTTAGTGCAATAATTCCAAATTAGTGATTTTCACAAAAACACTTTGACCCATTTTATAATTTAAAAACAAATTGAAAACAAAGCTGCTCAAGCCTTTGTTAAAAGATGGAAAACTTCATCAAAAAAGTGTGAACATAACATGGTTTATGACAATCTTTTACATCTCTTTACTAATGACCTCTTTCCTAAGTTATAATATGGAGTCCACACTCTTTCTCCACATACTTTGGAGGAGACTATTGATCAAGATAAATGACAAGAGTTCCTAATGCATCAATTTGATCCACCTTAACCTTTCGTGGGTCCTCATCTCTTAAAAAAAACCACAATATTTCCATTAATGGTGTTACATATTCTTATGACACCATTCACAATGTCCAAGTTATCATTCCTACCCCTTCTTTAGAACCAACTCCCCCATCTCAATAATACACAAATCCTTATTTATCTTCACCCAATGACATTAACATTCACAAACCTCTATCCTTAGCTAAATTACTTAAGCATATACCTAGACATCTTCCATGAGAACTTGAGATACTCATCCTATGAAATCTTGGTATGATCATAACACATTTTTTTGGATTCATGATAGTTGGGGTCATTCTCATGAGACCTATAGACAACTTCATAATTTAACTATGGATTTTCTTCTTGTCCCTAATTTCAATCATGATTCTATTATCCAAAATAATCAAGAAGCTTATGAAAATACTCTCAAGGACTATAAATCACATGATAGAACTCAAGACTTGAATCAAGAAAATGTTCATTTAGTTATCTATAAATATCCTCTACCTAATCATCAACCTATTTAAGATAATCAAGACAAGCCCACCCCTTCTACCAATATCTTAGAAAGTCTTGTTGAACCAACTTATGAAGAGAATGTGGTTAACATGAATAATATGTGAATGGTGGTGGATTTTATCGATTCACAACCTATCTACATTCTCCTTTGATCTCAAACATGTCATATTATCCAGGATTCTTCTCCAACTTATTTAAATGATTTGGGGAAAGAAGATCTTATAACTTTTGATGATCCAATTTCTGATTTTCCCTTGGATAAAACTTCCCATACTATTTCTACGACTCTTAAATCATCATCTAATAATAATGATAATCAAATTTCTACCAACATTTCTTCTTCTAATTCTAAAAATCAACCTGAAGTAACTACTTCATCATCACAACATGATTTATAACCTTGTTCTAAATCTTCTTATTCTTATCAACATAAATTTAAATACACTTCAGCTCTTTATTTTGATGACCTCCTTAATCACTACAAACCTATTTATAATAACATTATTATGGGCTATGATGAGGGGGATCCCATTGCAGAGCTCACAAATCTCCCATCTCATAATTCATTCCTTGATATTATGAGGACTTCTCCACATCATAGAAATCATCTTATGAAACTATTATTCAAGATGAATGCCCCTTGTCCTCCCCTAGTAGGATATGAGGTAGCTTTATATGGATCTGAAGATAGTATATTATAATAATGTGAAGAAATGTCTATTAATGTTGAAGAAGTAATCACCACTTCTCTTTATTAATGATTTCCTATTGCATCTATGATTCTTGATGATACTCTACTTCATGTGGATGATCCTCCCTTATTCATTAGCATCTAAACAGGAAATATCCAAGTTAAACATGTATTGATTGATGAGGTTTCTGACACCTACATTACATCTCTTTATTTCATTAAGACCCTTAGATATTCAAAATGTAATCTCATGTCTACATGCAACACCTGCCAAAGATACGATAGAAGGAAAATACCTCTTCTAGGTTATGTGTAGCTTACCATTATCATCCCACCTATCACTATTCACTTTAAGGTGATGATCTTTAACTTTCCCTTTTCTTATAACATTTTGCTTGGTAGGCCATGGACTCACCGTATAATAACCATTACTTATTTCACTTGCCAATGCATTAAATTCGCTCATAATGGAGCCATTTATAGGATTTAAGGTGATACTTAACCTTAGAATTTCAAATAATTATATGACCATGGTTTCTTTAAGATTCTTACTCTTGAACTTTTTCCCAACATTCCATTCTATGAGTCTCAATGTCTCAACTTTCCTATTATTTCAACTTGATGTTATAATGGGCATCACAAGATCATTAAGAACGTTCCTCCCAACCTCTTATATTTTTATGATGATGAGCCTAATGATATTAACTTGAAGATCAAAACTTTTGATCTATCACCTCACCTCATCTTTTAGCTTCTTACTTCCTTTTAACCTCATTCTCACAAGCCTCCTTGTGATGGCACTCCCATAGTCTTGACCAAGACTCATCATTATATTCACCACACTTCTTCGGATGGCAAGGTCATCCCTACTTGTGTCATTGATCTTCACACCTTGGATTATGATGATGTTTATTTTTTATATGATCCATTTTTAGGTGGACTTATCTAGGCCCATGATGCCAAGATTATCCATTATCATTCTTCTTTACTTGAGTCTTTTCATATATCTTCTCATCTTCATTTATAGTTCTTAATTTTTTCACTTTTACCCTTTATCATAGGGTAGAGATGGAAATGATACCTCTAGTTTTTGAGGATCCACATAGGACTATGCTCATGGATCATGCTATGATCAATCCTTATCATTTTACTAGGTTCTCTTATCACTGTAGTTAGTTTACTCTTGACATTAGTGTGACCCTTATTAGACCTTTTGTATATCCCTATCCTCCCTTAGTATATCCCTCATCAAATAACATTCACATTCCCACTATAGTTGAGCCTCTTTATACTCTTTTTATTACTGACCCTACCCCTACTTCCCATCCCATTGCTCTTTCTATTGAGCCTAGTTTTGTTCCTTCTCCATAACCACCGCCCCTTGGTGATGGTTTTATTCCTTTGCCTAAGATGGCTCCATTTCCCACCAAATGGGTTGATGAGTCTTCTTCAGCTTCTTTTACTCCTGTTACACCTCATTTTGTGAGTGCTTCTACTAAGACCACTCACAAGTGTATTTTTTGCTTTCATGGGATAGATAATCATTCTTATACCCATTATCACAAGTTATGATAGTATATTTATATTTTACATCCTTATTCTCCATCCTCAGATAAATTCATACCTATTCTAAAGGTACATATTGAATATATGCCTAATTATGCTGAGGTATATTGTTTATGGCATCTATTTGGCACTAATCACACTAATCATTGCCACATTCTACAATAACATCTTAAAGATTACCTAATATATATTCCCTGACCTTATTATATTCTTCACATAGGTCATCCCTACAAGAAGGATCCTTATTCTCCTATGATCCCACCTCCTATCGTTCCATCCCATCCTATGTTCCCTTTGTCACCTTCTATGCCTCCACCCGTGATTCCTTCACTCGTGGATCCTTCTCCACCAATGATTCCTGCATCTCCCATAGATCCTGCTCTTATGCATTCTCACAAACATCCTCTACCTTATTTCCATCCTCAGAATAATCCATCAAGTATTATTAATTTTTATATGGAGGAGATTAGAATATAATTATTTTCCCAAATTTCATTGAAGATTGATGAGACATTAGCAGTAGTTTGTATACAGCTTCATAGAGATTTATTCGATGTCTTGGATAATGTGTGTCAATACATTTATTAATATTTATGAGCACATACATGGTGATTTCTCATTTACATTTAGATTGGATGTGTGCTCCAATATTATTTTTATCTATATTTTATATCATTTGACATTGTGTCAAATTATTACTTATCTTACATAGTGATGTTTACCTTTTGTACTATATTTTGCTTACATTATTATTTATATTTAACATATGATTATCTTTATTTATCATTACTTTCACTTTTTCTCTTGATTTTTCCTCAAAAATTCTCTTCTTTTGTCTTTATGATTGTTTGCTTTGTTATCTCTATTTTTCAAAGATAATTATCATGGTGACTTGGTTATACAAACCCTATTCCCTTTGGTTATTATCTTTTATTACAATGTGATAAATTTACAAACAATATATCTCATTATAATATCTCTTTTTATTGGTCCAATTTTGGATCTCCTTTTACCGGTCCAATTTTGGATCTCCTTTTTCCCTTCTTCCTTTTTCACAAACTAATCATATACACGGTTGAGACTTAAGATCACATGCTAGTTCATTGTTAAGCCTAAGTATCCTAGTTAGTCTTTGTCTTTAGTTACTTATCTTCCTTTAGATTTTACCTACAAATCATTCATGTGTATCAATTCATCTCTCATTATTGGTCATTCTGAGTCCATATGGAAGAGGAATATTAAAAATCCATAAAAGGTTAAAAACCAAATCATTTGAACAAAAGACAATGATATCAAAGGAAAAAATATTTTTAAAATTCAAATCACACTAAAAGACGTGATTCAAAGCACATCTCCTTATTCTAGTTGAAGCTCAAACTCCAAAATTGGCATCGCAATAGAGCCAAGGTCCTTTGGGGTGTGGTAGACCAGTAGATTAAAAGAGGAGAATAAAAAAATCTCCTAGTATTACATATTTTCTCATGTAATTACCCAATCTTTGAAATAAACTAATGGCTCTATAAGGGGTCATGAAGAATAGGGAACATGTCATGGGAAGGTAGGTCCATTTTAATTTTCCTTGTGCCAATCCACCTTCATGATTTAATCTTAGTAGCACACTTATTTACCTACAAAGCTTTGTGTCTATAGTAAATAGGATCCCTTTGTACATTGATGGTCACTAGTCACTTAGTGTCTTCTCATATCCTTAGTATGCCTCTTGCCTCATAAGGTCTTCTAATAAGACACCTAATTTATGATTTTTACATTCCCTTTTTCATTCCTTATATCCCTCATATTTCCTCTTGAGAAATATTATTTTGTCTACTGATCACTCCCATTGGTATTTAATTTATGAGTTGCTTTGTAAGACCGTGGATAGGACTCGACATCCCTCACAAATTACCCACATCCTTTACTACCTAATTTTATTGTTCATTCCACTCTAGTAGTTTTCTATTTGTGAGTTTCTTCATAATACTATAGATAGGACCTGACACTCCTCAAAAAAAATTCCAATACCCAAGTCACCATTCAAAATTACATGTGTCAAATTTGAGATAAGATTCAATTGATTATGAAGTTACACGTCATTTTACATGCTTCCCAACTTGATTTAGTATTTTTTATGCTTAATTCATTTCTCTTTTTCCTTTTATCTTATTATTTTTTGAGTACATGTAAGAATTCAACAATTTCTTGATTTTTTCATACTTCCCAACTTGAATTAGTATGAAATTTTAAGACCAATCTTTTGCCAATTTTGTTTTTATTTTATACTTCCCAGCATGATTTAGTATAAATTGATTAACTTAATTTATTTGTTTTTATACCATTCATTCCCTTTTATATACTTTCCATTTTATTACATTGTTTTCATACTTCCCAATGTGATTTAGTATGATTTTACTTGCTTTAATTTGGTGAAAAAATCTTTCACTTTGGTCTAAAACCAAATTCCTTTTTACCATCTTCTTTTACCATTCCTTGGTTATTTATACTTAGTAATTTTATTGTTATTACACATTTCCCAACTTGAAATACTGTCTAGTACATTATTTTGATTGATTATATTTTACCAAGTCCTTTTTTCTTGTATCTTTTTAACCATGCATGTGTTCTACATAATGCTAGAAAAGAAACCACATCTCATATATTTATTATAGCATATACAAAAAATATAAATACATGTGATAGAAATAAATATATCCAAAGCATCTAGAAACACAACCATGATAAAAACAACATACATAGCCAACATCAAATATGCCAAAATGATCCATCATATATATATCTCATAAGTTTGATACAACAAATACAATTATATAAAATGCTCAAACTCTATGGCTAGGCTCCATCATGTCTCTCTCATATCATATCCATGCTTTAGTGAGGTTATTTTTGATCTTACTCCTTCCACCTATCCCTGTAGGTGTGATACCTGTGTTTGTACCTACACTAACTGGGTCAGGGTCTTTATATGTGCCTATGTCATCTGCATCACTATATCTCAATGAAAAACTCTCTCTCCTTTTCCAAAGCTTACCATGACCATGTATCACTTGCACTCATCTTCTTTAGTAGATGCATCTTCTCTCTCTATGCTCATATCTACCTTGATGCCTATCTTGTTAATCTAAACCAGGTCACTTGAGTTGGGATAGATGGTACACTAGGGTCTTCTAATGAATTAGGGTTATACAGCCATAGGGTCTCATAAAGGACGTCATGGAGTGCTTCCATCATAAGGGACCCTTTTTTCTCCTCCTCATCCTCAGTTATGCCTACAAAATCACACCAAATGGATATTAGATCACTATTATATCTCAAATTATCTATCTATCTCTACTCTATTTTCAAAATAAAAACTTAAGCAATAATTTAATCATCTTTATTACCTATCTATATCTTAGATACTATGGTATCACCATCTACATGACCACCTCACATAGTCTCTCTATTTGTATGGCCTCCTAGCACCTCCTCTATAGGTCACCTCCTCAAATCAAATTTAGCTATCATGACTTGTGTCCACCTCATCTTATGCCTAAGTATCTCTCTATCATCTAGCCCTCCTATGGCTCCTTTATTAGGTCATTAGGGATGGTGATAGTCTTCACTCTATCCTATTCCTCCTACCTCTATCGATGCTATGTCTTTTGTAGTCACTTCTCATCTCATTATAGAGCTTATGGTGGTACATCTAGTGTCCATGGTTGTTCTTGATGTGGTCTCAATGTTGACCTTATCATTGGTGGCCCTAATAATCTCTTCCCTCATGGCTCTCTTACATGATGAGATTACTATTCAAGCATAAGTATCAGTGCTACTAGGTGAGGTAGGCCCATCTATCCTGACACCCATGCCACCAAATATGGATTTTGCCACTAGGCATAGTATTTAACCACTTTTATCCTCATTGTAGCTAGTGTAACTATATCCCAACTTGACCATGTAGCTTCTATGTACCCATATGGATACCACACTATGTGTGCACATCTCACTAACTACTATGTTGGAACATGGATCACATCCTACACTACCTGGTCCTCTCTCCATCTCCACACTTGAGGAGACCTATCATCAATTACATGGGTTAACCCAAACAATTGATACATGAGAAACCTCTCATATATCTAAGTCATCAATTTTACAATTCATCTTATTAATTTTTGCCCTCTAACTAACATATCCTACATATCATGTGTAATTTAGACCTAGATAAGGAACCGTGATCATATAGGACTCTATCCTCTAGAATCATCCTACTCAAGGCTACCACAAATAGTGGCATCTTTTTATCTAACTTGTGATAGAGCACTCGTTATGTCATAAGACCTATCACAACCTTTTGGATATCTAGAATCTATGATGTACACACATCAAACATACTAACTTTATTTCTTGACAATATTTTATCTAAGCTTGTCACCCACATGGCTAGGGCTCTCCTCTCTTATATGTTGTTTGGTATCCCTATGGTCATCGATGATCCTACTATTGACACTCCTAGGATCACATGGACATCCTCTAGTGTGATATCCACCTCTATGGTATGCCCCTCCACCTCCCATCTAAAGGTGTTGATCAATCATTCCTAGCATCCAAGCAACATGAGCAATAGATCAACATTCAGGGGAATCTTACACATATTAGCTATCCCTCCTAGGCCTATAGATACTAGTCTAGCCCTATCTCCATCTTAAAATTAATCTAGAAAATATGGTAACCATACCACATCCACTAGGCACCAAAATCTACATCATCCTTGTACCCAAGAAATAACATAAGATGTGTTAGAACCTCCATGTCTTACATAATCAAAATACATTATTTTTACAATTTTAATAAAAAAACAAGCTTAAATTACTTTAATTTATTCATTTCAACCTATTTTTAGCCTATTTGGTCCTTTTTGCCCCTTACTTGGTCATTTTAGGCCATTCTAGCCTTATTTCAACCTTTTGCGCACTTTTTCATACTATTTTAGTTTTTTGATCAAACTAGTTTGACCAAAATTTCCCTATTTTTAACTTGGTTGACTTAAAAATCTTAGTCAACCCTCTTATTTTCCCCTCCCTAATACTGGGTTATCATTCTAGACTTTTTGGATCAATTAGCAAAACTATACTAGGTCAACAATCTATAAAACATATAGGATCTACACATACTTACTAGGTCGGTAGCTTACTGGGTTGATTGGGTTGACCTAGTTCATTTAACCTATTAACCCCTTGCATTTTCTTAAAAAAGTGCCTTTTTGCCATTTTCTTCCTAATTCCTCTAAACCCATTTCTCATATTTATATTTCCTACCTATCAGATCTAATTTTGTTTCATTTTGACATCTAGAAATGCTAAAAATTATTTTTTTTATAAAAATACACTTAATTCATTAAAATACTCAAAAACTAGTTTGAGATCCGTAGTTACATAACTGTAGTGCACCTGTTGCCACTTCTAGGCATCTATCTCATCTATCATGTCACCTCCTTGCCATCCTAGCTTATTTTGGTCAACAGAGCTCTTTTTCTCTCCTTCACAAATCAAAATAACCAAATGACTTTCATTTCACCCTATTTAAAAACACTTTTTAAAATTCAAATATTTCAACTATTTTTAGGTAGATTCCTTGTTTTATCTATATCTTTGTTTCTACTCATCCATTTTGCAAACCATAAAATGTGTTAGATTCATGATGATGTAGAGAATTTTTTCCACTATCGTATGCTTATTTTCTAAAAATTTAGTTTTTTGGTTTTTTTTTGCACTAACTTGTACATGTTTGCCTAATGTTCTTTGCATTAAACACCTTCACATATCTTGCAGTCTACTTCTTTATCTATGGTATTAACGTAAGTAAAGGTATGTGTTTTTCAATTTTTTTACTTTCCTTTATCTTATTTTCTACTTATTGCACTTTACTTAGCATCAATATTGTGTGTTATCATGTTTGATTTAATAATTTTGGGAATATTGGTATATTATTTATAATTTAGTTAAAGGGTCTAAGTAGTAAAATATGTAAATAAATATGTAATTATTAAGCTATTTATTTATAAATTATAGTTTCAATTCAAACTTTTCTAAAAAAAGTAATAAGGGGAACAAAACAAGATTTAGCCAAAAATTGATTGATTTGACTGAGACAAAGGTTGGAATTCACTATGTAAGACTAGGACACTATTACAAACTAAGATATAAACTTTGTTTTATGATTGGGTAGGAGCGTCAAAACATGACAAAAGTGGAATTAGTGTTGTATTCTACCTTTGCTACTATTATCTTGAGGATCTAAGCTTTCTAGGTTTTATTCACCAAGTTTGTGTGACCCTATCCATGAAATTTTGGTAGCTAAAAGTCTATAAATCTCCTTATAGAGAAGATTTTATCGTGAAAACCTATGTTCCATTATGCTTTGACCAATTTAAAAAAAGAGGTAGGGTTAGTGTGTGTAAGATTCACTAGACATGGATCCATACCCCTTGTATGGGCATACTGCCTATATACCAATACTTCAAAGAGGTATCAAGCCATATGTAGTTCTCCCACTTGATGTGATTTGTAAAATTGTATGTATGAAGATGCAAAATGCTAAACTAGATGTGCTTGAGGTGGCTAGGGAATAGTGTATGGATTTAAATAAACTTGTAAGTGTGTTAGTTGGCTATATACAGAGAATAGGGAAGATTGCATGTATTCTTGATTGCTTAGTGATAATTACCAACCCTTTCCAAATGATATTTAAATGGGCTTTCATAAGGATCTATTTGTCATAGGTTAAATGTGCTCACATTATGCCAACAAGGATAAGGATGGAGAACCAAAATAAATTGATCGTTGGGGCCAGAAATAGACTTGCACAAGAGCACTAAAAGTAGATATGAGTGACATTAGTGATATAGTCCTATTGTCCTAAGAAGATGAGACATAGAGGGATGGATTTTTCATGGAAAGAGGGGTTTTTCTCAGCTGGGATCAAGTCTATAAGGCTACAGATAACTAGGAATCAATGAAAAGATGATTATGAGGGTCATGAGAGAAAGCAAGAGGGACTAAGGGTTGGGTGTCATTACCCATGCTCAAGTTACCAATTTTCACATTTTATATGACTATATTTCCCCCCCCCTTTATTATAGTGATGAAGCAAAGCAAAATACTAGGATAAAAGAAAAATAGAAAGCATACCTTAACTTACCTATAAGGGCAAAGCTCATGAAGATGTGTGGTGATGGGTGTGCATGGAGAGAGCATGCAGTGAAGTGTAAATATACAAAAGAAAAAAAGAGTAGATCAATTCTTACTAGATATGTTATATCTAAAATAAGAATGTATAAAGCTGGGTAAGAGAGAGAGGAAGAGAAAGGAATGAATATACCTCACTAGGTACATGAACCAATACAAAACTTGTTGTGATGCTAATTAGTGTTAGATTATGTTATACCAAGAGTAATATCACGAACAAAGTTGAATTTTCAATTCCTCATTAGTGGTTCAATAATGAAAAGCTTGTCCCTTTGGCTCCATCATCACCCACTAAGTGAATATAGGTGATCATGCGTATGTTGATTGATATTTGGACTGTGTGTCAAATCCCTTTAAATAAGTAGCTCAAGAATATAAAGGCTTGCTAGGCCTTTGGCTCCATCATTGCCCCATGAAGTGAAGCTATGAATTGATACTAGTATGAAATGTGTGTCATATGAGATAGATCCTAAATCCCATGAATGTAATATGATCTTACAATGTTAGTTTGGAAATCCAAATGGATGCTAGAAACTAGGCCACTCTTGGCCACTCTGAAAGATGGAGATTAGGCTTGTATAAAAGCCTCTTTGAAACTAGTGCACTAGGATTATATGAAAGCCACTCAAGAACTCAGGAACTTGAGAATGTGGAAGTTAGGCCTATATGAAATCCATTCCAAAATGATGTCAACCACTTGTATATGGAATAAATCACATAACTACTAAGAATACATGGGTAATACTAAACTTGAAAAGGAAAAGAAAATAAATATGTCACACACATTTCCCCCAATCACTGGTGTTTGGAACATGGATTCTGATCTGGAAGTTATATCAACTACCATGTTTGAAACTATAAGAGCCATCATGCCACACATAATTCCCCCTATATTTGGATTCTCTCAGCAAAAGTGTACTAAAAATTGTTAATTCTAAATTGGTCTAGATGTGCAAAACTATAGCTGAACCTACTTTTTTGCCTACTTATAGAAAGTTTGGTTTTTTTCCTATTTGGACAAGAGTGTCAAAATTAGACACTAGCGGTACCACTACTATAGTCCAAGTTGGGCATTGTTATCTTGGGCCAAATCTAGTAACTATTATGATATTCTCAATATCTTCCTGGTCTATTCTAACTATTTTGATGTTTGGTTGCTACTTTGGGTTTACTGAATGTTTCTTTTTTTGCTGTTAAGAGATTTGATCTCTATGACAAAACCCCTATTTTATTCCCCCTCTTCTAAGGGTAGGAATGAAGAGCTTGTAAGTGTGTTATGCTATGAAGATACATGATATAACAATGATAATCAGCAAGATATCTTAAGATATAACATGATTGGTATTGAGATATAGTTAGATCAATAGGGGTATGTATAGATGGATATAATAGTGCAATAACATGTGCAATGTACCAAACTTGAAATGAAAGTCTAGTTAGTTTTTAGTTGGAGGGATGGATCATGATATCCATCATGGCATCCAAGAAAGCAAGATAATGCATGATGTGGACCATGGCATTGTAAATAATGATAAGTAAACGAGCAATAAGCACATAATGCAAGAAGTAAGAAACATATAAGGGTAGCCAAGGGGCCACAAATTCAAGAGACATGGGCACATGTCACTCATACTATAAGGAAAGCATATAAGACATGTTCAAATGCTACATACACATACAATTGAAACAAGTAAAGTTGGCATGGAATCCACATTCACATAGAAGAGTACAAGTTAAGGATATTGGCAAATTTTCTAAGGCACACGCATGAATAAAATCAAGGGACATAGTAAATATCCTAAGACATATATAAGAGACAAATAAAAACTGATAAATGTAATCATATCTAGCTACACAAAGTAAAAAGGAAAGCATGTAATAACTAGAAATATAATCACACCTAACTAATCAAATCAATAAGTGAAAGTGTGCAATACATGTTAGTACAAGAACATGTATATGCTAATAAATACACAAGTGTTATATACTAGTGAGTGTCAATAGAGTAATCTATGTAAGGTAGTAAGTAATGTACATCAATATGATAACTAGAGTATGTGGTGTAGGAATGGCATAACTTGGATGGTGTAGTCATGTAGAAGATGCCCCTAGTAGGTATGTATATTGATTTAGAAGTAGGATGCTCCCTTAATGGGTAGAGTGAAGAAATCAAAGAGCTAGATGTCACTGCACACACTCAAAATAGATCAAGTGAAGCATGGTAATGTAGATAAATTGATAAAAAAAGAATATCATAGAATATCATATGTAACTCTAGCATGATAGCATAAATTTAAAGCATGGATGATACATAAAATCAAAATATTTTTGGTGTTTTTGAATTATTTGCATGTTTTTGTATTTTGAACTATTTGAATGTTTTTGAATTTTTGAATGTTGTATTATTTTTGGTATTTTGAATATGTTATGAATTATGTATAATCAATCATATAAAGAATATTTATAAGAATTTTAAGATAATATATATACAAACATTAGAAAAAAAACTATATATAGGCATATGAATAAAACAATATGTACATGATGACATAAAAGACTAGGCTGGAGGGGGTAAAGGGTCTAAAGATGGAGCTTGTTGTGGATGGAGATAGAGGAAGGGATAATGAGCATCATCAAATTCCTCAAGATCATAATCATAAATATCATCATATGTTGTACAATTTGTGTACATGGTGTCATCCTATAGAAGGTGAATTGAAGGTTGTTCTAGTGGTGGAGATGTTGATTCTTCTCTAGGATGTTTAACTCTAGTAGTAGATTGATTTGGTAGAAGTGGAGAAACTAGTAATGGTGGTGTTATAATCTAAATAATACTTTGAACCTGTAGTTTATCCAATCTCTTCTATAAAGTTTACATGAGTTTGTATCATGTCATGTGTTCCTATGAAAAAGACAAAATGGGTGACCATCCTACTATGATAATCTGCTAATAGATTTGTGTCATACTGTAGGTAATGTGATTAATCCATGATAAAGTAACATATGTAAAATAATCTATGGTTGATGTTGTGTGTTTTTTTCCTGAATCTAAATGATTGGTTCTATATCCATAGAGGTAACCATGTGAATTATATGTGCCAAGTGATCTATCTATGGCTGTGAATGTGGAGTATTTCCTAAGAGTATAGTGTGAGATGATAAGAGTGATGTAAGATGTATAATGAAAGCTTTAGAGTCATCTTGGTACTCTCTTGGGCCAATTGGTGTGAAGTTCAACCCACACAAATAGTCATCTATGAGTGTGGGTGTTATATCATCATCTAAAGAAGCCTGGGAATTTGTATCAACATCATGCACATATGGTAACTCAGAATTTACCACAAGGGGTAACTGTGATATGGGAATATCATAAACTATAGTAGTAGAAGATAATGGTGGTGTGAGTATTTTTGTAACTGATGGAGTAACTTTATCTTTAGAATCAACTGGTATTCCTAGAACTACTATCAGTGAATGTATAATTGTAATAGGTGTAGGAATCATGATTGGTGGAGTAGCTAGAATGGTTGAAGATACTATGATTGGATGAATATCTGGAGATAATGGCATAACTATAAGTAGATAAGTAGGTGAAGTGATAGTATCTCCAACCTCTTATTTATGTATCTGATCAAAATAAATGCAATGAGGTAGTGGTTGAACTATGATATGAGGTGTCCCATCTGGCAAAATAGTCTAAGATGACTCTATAGCTGGATAGTATCTGAATGGATGGTTATCTAATAGACATGTTTATAGGTATCCTTCATGGAGAAACTCAACAAATCAATAAATAGTAGAAGGATATACCCCCATAGTGTGTATCCAGGGTCATTCAAGTAAAAGATTATAATGAAGAGGACTTGGCATGGCTTAAAACTGTATGGAGAGAGATTTGGGTCCTACTATGATATCCAAAGTAATGGTACCCAATGTATATCATGGTATATATTCAAATCCTTGAATGTTATTATATGATTTTTTCATGGAGGCCATGTCTACACCCATGGTCTGTAAGAATGTAATATTACATATATTAAGTTTAGAACCACTATCAACTAGAATTATCTTAAAGTCACTAGTTTTGACTTGAGATTGTATGAATAGTGGTAAGTTTTGATCAATTATTGTCTAAGATGGCATGTCATCATGATCAAAATTGATAACATCGTCTATAGTTTTTAGCATGTTAACCACTGATGTAAAAAAAGAAGGCTCTAAATCAATGGGCATAGAAGTCTGAGTGAGTGCCTGATAGAGAATGTCCTTAAACACATTAGCTTTATGAAATATTTCTAACATGGAAATATTATCTGATGTGTTTCTTAATTGATCAAAAATATCATATGCCTTGTGTGGATCTACTTGTGTGGGTGGGTTGGGCCTGGGATGGGAAGGAATAAAGGGTGGTAGGGTTCCTGACTAGGTGGAGAAGGCATTGTGGTACATTGAGTAAAAACTCTAACCACACTAATAGTAGCTATAGGAGGATAATGAAGATAATTGATAGGTCAAGGTGGTGGAGGGATAAAGGGTATGAACTAGGTTCTCTATCGATGGGTAGTGACTTGGGGAAGGGAAAAATGGACCATGCAACATGACTTGGCATGGGATAGAGGCTCCAAGGGAGGTGATGCAAAAGATATATTAACATGTTTAATAATAAATTTCTTAACATCATCCCATATAATGCAAAATAAGCATGAAATGCAAATAATGAATCTTTATACTAATATATGATAGACTTTGTCATTCATGTATGTAATAGGACCAAGCATGGTCTCATTATTTACAAGAAATGGAAGAAAAATTTGTAAATAAGTGAGATCCATATTTGAAATCTGATTTTATAATGTAAGGTGATACCTCAAGAAGCAATAGGACCTACTGTATGCAACTAGGGTTTGAAAAATGATATTTTTGAAAAATACTATGGAATTTTGAAAATGAAAGTGGATTTTTTATTTGAATATGCAACTAAAAATTTAAAAAATTATTGGAAAATTCTTGATTGAATAGGACCTAGTATGTAAAACTAGGGTTTTGAAGAATAAATATTTTTAAAAATTAGTATTTAATTTTGAAATTTTCAGTGATTTTTTAATCTAAATATGTAAATAAAAATTTAGAAAATTACTGGGAAAATACTAGGACCTAGTATGGGCATTTAGGGGTGGAAAGAAAAATTATTTTGAAATTACTATGAAATCTTATAATTTAATTCCAATTTACAATTTTAATATGTAGGTAAAAAATCAAGAAAATATAGGAAAAATTAGTAAGAAATTTAACCTAGGGGTTTTATGTGCAAACAAAGTAAGTCAGGTTCACCAAAAGATTTAACAATTTTGGTGTATTATTCCTAATTTAGTTAAAGGGTTTGAGTAGTAAAATCTATAAATAAATATGCAATTATTAAGCTACTAATTTGTGAAATTTGATTGTAATTCAAACTTTTCTAAAAATTGTAATAAGAGGAAGAAAATAAGACTTAGCTATAAATTGATTGATCTAACTAAGACAGAGGCTAGAATTCACTGTGCAAGATTGGGACACTATCATAAATTAGGATTTGAAATTTGTTTTATGATTGGATAAGAGAATCAAAATTGGATAGGAGTGGTACCAATGCTATAGTCTACCTCTACCACTATTATCCTAAAGATCTAAGCTTTCTAGGTTTTATTCACCATATCTATTGACCCTATCTGTGAAGTCTCTATAGTTATAAATCCATAAAGCTCCATACAGAGTAGATTTTCTCTTCAAACCCTATGTTCCATTATGATTTGAATAGTTTAAATAAAGAGGAGTGGTTAGTGTGTGTAAGATTCACTAGATGTGGATTCACACCCCTTGTGTGGGAACGCTTCCTACATATCAATACTTAGAAGAAGGATCAAGCCATATGTAATTCTCCCACTTGATGTGCTTTGTGAAATTATGTGTATGAAGATGTAGATGATCAAATGGCCATAGTTGAGGTGGCTAGGGACTAGTGTATCGATTTGAATAAGCTTGTAAGTGTATTGGCTAGTTGTATGCAGAGAATAAGGAAGATTACCTGAGTGGTCTTTCTTATATTCTTTCTTGTTTAGTGATAATTTCCAACCCTTTCCAAATGATCTTTAAATGGGATTTTATAGGTATCTATTGGTCATGGGTTGAATGTGCTCATATTATGTCGACAAGGAGAAGGATGAGGAAATAGAATAAATTGACCATTGGGGATAGAAATACACTTGGATAAAATCATCGAAAGTGGATAGTAGTGGCACCAACACTATAGTCCTAGTGTAGTGTTATTGTCCTAAGTAGATGGGACCTAAGGGGATGGATCTATCATGGAAATAGGGGTTTGTCTCAACTAGGATCAAATTTGGAAGGCTATGGATGACTGGGAATTAGTGAAAATATGCTTATAAGGGTTATGAGAGAAAGAAAGAGGGATCTAAAGGTTGGGTGTCATTAGCTATGCTCAAGTTACCAATTTTCACATTTTATATAACTAAAGTGTTCTATTTCTTTAATCACCATCCTGTGTTACACTCATGTGACACGTGATGAGCTTCAAGTGGGGAATATGTATACACATAATATTTTAAAAATTTTATCACTTATTGACACTTTTTATCTTACAAGAACCCCTTGATTCTCAATCTCTCTAAGTGCAAGCGTTAAGGGGTGCACTAAGAAAGGGGTGGGTAGACCATTAGCACTTCATAATATTTTTGTCCCTTTTTCCACTTTCCATATACACACTTGTCTCCTAAAACCATTTATCTTAAGCTTGTTATTCTCTATTGTACCCATTCCAAACATTTGTCACATCATTATCCTCCTTTTTATTACCTTGACCCCCTTTCACAAGTTGACTGTACTAGGTCGATTGGGTCGACCATGTATAGTTTTTAGCCTTTAATTACTATACAAGGTTTACTGGGTTGACCCTATACTGATTAGGGGTATTTTTCACTTGGAGCTTCATCAACCCTTTGGCCAACCAAACTTGATACCTAGTGATTTATCTCCCAAAAATATAGAGGGTCGATTAGGTCAACCTCATATAACTAACATATTCAAAAGGATTTATGGAAAGATTTGCCTATATATACAAGTTCATTTCCCACCATTTGATAATAGAGAAGTGATGAAGAAAAAATGCAAATGAACATCTACTTATTGACCATTCTACTTGAGGAATAAAGTTTAGGGTTACATACTTCCTTTTGAGATATGGATCTTTTCTTGTGGAGAAGTATTTTGGATGCATAGATAAGCTGTGTAGCCTAGAGATGATTTGTATTTGTTATCCTTACATACCAAAATAATCTCTTATGAAGCACCTTGGCCAAGGGAGAGATTGAGGCTCCATAGGTTCATCTTCAAGGTAATTATTTTTAATTGAAATTGCACCTAATGAGGAGATGGGACAAGATTATCCTCATTCAAGTGAGATAATGGAACCGCCTTAGGGTTATGGGTATCCCTATTAGAAGGTGGATCTCTAGATTAGGGGATAACTCCCCTTGATGCACCACTAAAGCTCATATCCTACTACTAAAACTTGGGGGATGAAAAGGGGTAGGGATAAAATTAAATTAAACCTTATCTATATAAGGTGATACACCAGAATATTTTCTCTACTCATACCCTTATCATGCACTTGGAACTAAGGACAAGTTACACATACATTTCATCCAATGTCAATCTTCCTTCTCATATCAATGCTTCAACATGGGGTCTTCAAGATAGCATAGGATAGGAGGAACTAGACAATAAGAATTATAAGACACTCTATTTATTATCCTACTAAATACACCTAAAATCTAATTTGACACTTCTTGATGGCCTACAAAAGGGAGATTAAAAACACATAAGGTACTAAAGAGAGTAACATGTGAATATTAACAAAACTTACACTTGCATAAGACTAACATCCACTATGTACACTTAGTGAAATATTTGAATGAGGTAAAAAATTTGTTTTTATTTATTCAAGGAAAAAATTTGGTATGGTTTCACCATACCCAGGTAGAGAGATCTAAACAATAGCCAAGAAGGCTCAATTTATAGAAGATGTGAGAAGAGAGAGAGAGAAGGGCAGTCCAAGAGTCACTTAGACATGTTTCAAATTGATAAAATTAGTTAAAAATGCATGGGAGAGAGGTATGGGCCAAGACATGTAGTTTTAGTAGTTAAAAATTTCATATCCACTCATCTAAGACCTATAAAATGGTCAAGAAATGCCTTTCCTTGCACAAAAAACTATGCCTCATAATTGGCCTTCTAAAACTGACCTATAACTAAAATTGATTAGGTATGATGATGGATTTGAGTAACAAGGGTTACTAATAATCCCTCACATGCATTGGAGATGTTCTGAATCATTCTTATCATTTTGGCCATGCATAATTATCCTTGGTAGTCTAAAAATAGCTCCTTTCCATATACCTCTCACACTTGGCACTTAAAAACTCTTTAATTATACAATATAATTTATTAATAAGAGGAATGACATGTGTCTAAAGTTTACATAGCATTAGTTTCATAAAATTATCCTTAAAAGGCTTTCCAAATTGAAATTCAACACTTTCTCCTAAGTGTTCACTATTTGCCCACTAGATTGGCTAAAATGAAGGAGATGGAAAATAGGCTTATGAGATTATACACATGATAAAATGACCATGAGTAATTATAATAAGTCCTAAAATCTCCCCCAAAAGTGATTTTTCCTCTTGAAAGTTCTCCATGCCTATAAAACACATAAAAAGGTCAAAAATAACATTGTTTTGCCCTATTCTTTATAGGTCTGTACAAAAAAATGGCATGTGGAGAATATTTTTAGAGTACTGTACATCATAAAATTGGTTTCATGACATTTCCCCTACATATATATGCTTAATTTGCCTCCTCTTCTCAATCAGGTCCTTAAGGAGGGTTTTCAAGGGTTTTGAGTGAATTTTGGCCTTAACCTTTGTTCATAAAGGTTTGACATTAGAATCTCCTCAAAATTCCACTGAGAAATCCTAAAGGACCTTATATAACTTCTCAAAATATCTTAGGGTCCCATGCATAAGATCATGAAATTTCCAAGCATTCTAAGTTGGCCTTTGATATCCTTTCTTGCATTCTGGTAAGGTCTGAGAACTCCTTAGGCCAAAAATGGATTTTTGGGAAGTTTTCCTACCAAAAAAATGTTGTATCACTTATGTAAATTCATTAAAAACCTAATACAATCTCTATAATACCTTACCAAGAGCTTAGAATGAAATTGACCCCTATTTTGAGACTAGGTTTGTACCTTGTCAATGATCCTACCTATACCTTTGAGCCAAAAGACCACTATTTTCACTTTACATGCCATAATATAGGTTTAACACATCATATTCATCCCCATGAAGTTGATCCAAAAAATTAAAATTCTTGGAAAATGATATAACTTGAAGTGATCCCTCATTTAGAATTAAGCTTGATCATGCCTAATTGAGCTTGCCTATAGGTCTAGTTATATAGGGAACCCTGTTTGGTGTCCAACCTTATATAATGGTTATTAAAGTTGGTATAGATGTATATTAGTTTATTAAACCCTCATTTTATCCTCCCCTATCATATTGTTCATGTTTTATCCCATTTCTCTTAAAACTACCTCTTTGTGTAAGGAAAAAGTGCCCTATCTCAAAGATAGAACAGAGGCATCTTGCCTTACTTATTCATAAAATACAAAACTATGAGGATGTTATAAAAGTTTTAGGGATGTTACCTAACAATTTTTATCTCTTATTTCCAAGTAAAAGACCTCCAACTTCCCCATTTCTTTAGGCAAACTTTTCAATAATGGCAAACCGTGTATGTTTGGAATATAGGCTTGTGTAAAACATTTTAGGATCCTATGTAGACCTATTATCCATCTTTAAAAGATATATGAAACTACCAATTTTTCCATTTAGGAAATAATCCCATATTTTTACAACATTAAACTCCATCCCTTTCACTAATGTACTTCTCATGCCACTATTTGAGTTGGTGTGTTTTGCTCACTATCCTTCTTGTAGGTGTTTATAGCTTGGGTATGGGTATGAAATAGGTATTGAATGATGCTTAATAAACTTATTTAAGATTTAAAATTCATTAGTATTTAATTATTATTTAAAAACTTATTTAACATATAAAATTCATTAGGCCTTGGTATTACCATCTTCTCAACCTAAAAGTGGCTTGAAACCTCTTTAAAATCCATTATTCTGCTCCACTGCCTATCTCAATTTGTATAGGCCTATGGGTGATGATTTTATTTATATCCATTGAATAAGTTTTAATTGAATTATTTATTTCATGATAGGGTGACTCCAAACTTCATTCAACACCTTGACCTCTGAAGCAACTCTCCATGCCTTTGAATTCACAGTCTAAGTGTCATTTTCCAAACTATACCTTCTTTGTCTAGATTCCTATAGGTATGAAAGCATGGTTATGCCTCAAATACAATGTGATTACCTCATATGATCCTATAATAATCATAATACACTTATTTTATACATTTTTTTCTACCTTGTGTGATAAGCCTCATCAAACACCATCTTTTCACTCACTGTTTATTGACTGAGATAGACCTTGTTGTAGGTGTGAGCTTATCTATCTAGGCATTGGTCATGATATGGTGAGGACCTCTTGAACCCTTCCTAGGTCAAAAAATAATTTATATACCTTTACTCACCTTGAAATTCTTAATATACTATCAAAACTCCTTACTTAGGTCACTTTTCTATTCTACTTGATACACCTCTGTGTTGGCCCTACCTCAGTGTATGGATTGAGGGTATGAAGAAGGAAACAAGATCATACACTCTCCCATCTTAATGATTGTTTATGCCATGGATATCACTTTAAAATTTTGGATTAATTTAAACCTAGATGTATGATCTAATACCAGTCTTGAAAACAAAAGTTGCTTAATATTTCAAAACCCTGTATATATCATTGATAATTCTCAAAGTATTCATAGGCATTTTTGAGAATCCAAAAGACCACCTTCCTACCACCATTTGTCTTTCAAGTTTGGAAAGGGCCTAGTCTATGCTAAGGGATGAAATAAAAAACCATTAAGAGTGTTGGAAGGTCCCTGAGTTATGATATATGCTATTTCAAAAAAGCTTAAGGACCTCTATTTGAAACTTTTAGGGATAAGAGGCCTAAGTACAACTGTTTGAACTTCACTTATGTTTCCATACTCTCTTTGAAAAATTAGCCCTTCCAAAGGGTTTTTAAACAAGATACCATGCCCTCATATAACTCCAAGGCACAAGGTGATTCTCCAATGTTTCAAAACCTTCAAAATACCTCTATACCATTTGTTCAGGCCACCTGTAGGTGGTGATGAATGGTAGTAAATAGTGAATACAAAGAGGTATGGAGAATTTCTATGATCACCTCTATGAAAATTGGATCAACTCAACTTCTCAAAATTCACCCCCAATTTCTCCAATAATTCGAAAACATAATCAATGTTACTATCAAAACATAATGTTATCATGGAGGCCCTTATACGTGCATATTTCTTAAATATGCAGACAGTAAAGGAAAATAGCGAACAAAGTACATGGTTTAAGCCTCATAGTCCCTTATTTGGTCATAAAGTGCAAGCTTATGACTTCAAACATTTGAGGCACATTCCATTCCTCCATCTTAATATGAAAACCTTCATTCAAGGCACATATAGGGGAACATTCTTGAGTATAGAGTAGTGATGGTGAAATTATACCAAAATAAGCTTAGGAAGAAGCTTATTGAATTATTGAGACTTAAAAAATCAAGATATCAGTGGAAAAATAATGGAGTATCCATAAGAAACACATGGAATAACTTAACCTATCAAATCAAATCAAAAGCTTTTGAAACTAGCTCAAAAAGAGACCCCCTTTGGATGGAGATGCATAAAAAGCTACCTGAAGTCTTAATGATGGTTCATAAAGGAAAAGCCACCAACATGAATATTCCTACTATGAAAATGAATTAAACCTAGATTAATATCCACTCCTAAGATAATTCCTTCCAACTCAAACTGTATGACCCATGCCAAGTGCTTGAAAATGACCCTTTTTTGCTTGTCAAGAGAAAATGGAAGAAAAGGAGTTGCATAAGTAATTTTTTTAATTTGAATTTAAAAAAAACATGTAAATGAGTTTTTGGAGGTGAAGAGTCACTCCACCCATGTTTTTAGCTAAATATTAGATCATCCATTCCATACAAGTGCCCAAAAGGGCCTAAAAACAAGGACAAACTCCCATTTTTTTGAATATAACTAACTCTTTTGCTAACATATAACTTCCCCTGACATGATCTTGACCTCTTCCACATTTAAACTCACCTTGGTGAAAAATTTTCTTCCATAAAATTTAGTATAAGTCAATTAACAGGTTAGAAAAGTGGCTAAATGACCCTTTTTGCATATGAAACTTAGCACATGATAAATTCATGACTTAAAAACACTTTAAAACATGTCAAATACCATATTAAGACCTATTTATCATAATTTTGACTTTTAAAAAAGTTTGACCTAGTTTGAACATGTTTGACTTTGGTTGACCAGGCCAGTTTAAGGGGAATGAGCTTAGACTGGGACTAGGACAAGGCCAAGAAAGATAATAGATCAACATGACACCCTATAGGACACATGGATACCTTCTTCAAATTTTAAAATGTTAGGGGTTGACCCCATTTGACTAGAAGTCAAATTTCATCAATATTAAATATTCCTAACTTTATTTCTCCTTTGTAAGAGTAGATAGATAATGCAGTTGTGCTTCTCTCCCATGCAGTAAGATTCTATATACATTAATGTGAGTGTATGTATTATATGCATGTTTAGTTTAGATTTTTTTGTTTCTAACCCCCACTTTGTGCCATAATATTTGGTGTACACTAGATAAGATTTGCTTTCTTGTTTATTAGAACAGAGTGAACATTTAAAATTTAGGACTCTTTTAGGGTTGTTACATGATTGTGTTAGATTGTAGGCTTTGGAACCCTTCCTATCATGGTGTTTGTGACAAGTGATAATCTAATCAGGTTTACAAGATCCTCATATTGGTCATAATCCCACTTAACAAATGTATTCCTAATCAGAAGTGTAGGTATGCTCTATCTTCTCTGAGCTAAGATTGATTTATAAACATGATGCATTTTTTATTACATACACAAAAGCCCAAGGTAGAATTCCTTTAGGAGTATGTTCAATGTAATTATTATTATTATTATTATTATTATTATTATTATTATTATTATTATTATTATTATTATTATTATTATTATTATTATTATTATTATTATTATTATTATTATTATTATTATTATTTTATTTTATTTTTTACCATTTTTTTGAATAATGGAATTTTATTCCTGATTAAATAAATAGGTTTGAGTAGGGTAAATCAATAAATAATGTGTAATAATTAAGCTTCTAATTTGTGTAAATAGATTGTATTTTTACCTTTTATAAAAATAGTAATAATAGAGAGAAAATGAAACGTAACTGGAAACTGACTGAGATGAATGTTGTAAGGTCTAGAATTTTTAGTGTAGGCTTGGGAGACTATTACAAATAGGATCCTAGAGTTTGTTTCTAGATTGGATAAGAGCATCAAAATTGGGACACCCTATTGTTCAAAGCTATAGTCCTTTTAAGTACTATTTTCTTGATGATCTGAGTTTTCTAGTTTCTGCTCAATAGGTTTATGTTACCCTATCAATGAAATATCAAATCCTAAAAGTCTCTGAATCTTGTTGTGCATCTATTTTAATCTTCAAATACTTAGGAGCACTTTGTGCTTGAAATTGATTGGCAACTTGGGATAGAGAGAGAAGGGGTTAGTATGTAAAGGATACGTTGGATGCACTTCACATCTCATGTGTGGGTACGCTGCCTACATACGAATACTCCAAAGAGGGATCAACCTAATGTAGTTCTCCCATTGAAGTGCTTAGTGTAATTATGTATGAAAATGAAACTAGATACAAAACTAAGTGTATGTTAGATGGTTAGGGGCTGGTGTAAGGTTTTAAATAAGCTTGGAATAATATTGGAAGGTTGTATGCAAATAATAGGGAAAAGTTCTTGAATGTACTTGCCTGTATTCTTGTTTCTCTCTTGTAAATGAGTACCAACCCTTCTAAATGGAGTTTGAATGGCCTTTTATAGGGAAATTAATGATCTTAGGTTAAATAAATTCATGTTAGGATGACATGAATTAGGATAAGGATTTGGGAAAATATGACTGTTAAGACCAAAAGTAGACTTAGACAATAACACCAAAAATAAGACACCTTGGGTTTCAATTCTCTTGTCCAAGTTGGGCTATTATCTAGAGGAAATAAGACCTGGGGGGATTGATTTGGGCTTAAAAGAGTTTCTTGGGTCTGTATGGGTTAAGTTCAAAAGGCTATGGATGACTAAGAATTAGTGAAAGAAAATCCTAAAAGGGTTGTGCAAGCAAGGAGGAGGACCTATGGATTAGGTGTCTTTATCCATACTCAAGTAACCAAATTTCATATTTTATATGACTACATTTACCCCAAATTTATTCTAGTGATGTAACAAAGTGAAATACTATGATAAAGGAAAAAAATAAAATGTACCTGAACTTACATACACAGGTGAAGCCCATGAAGCTTGTGTGATGTTGAGTAATGATGGATAGTGCATAGAGAGAAGATTATGTAAGTGTGAATCTATGAAATAAAACAAAGAGTAGATCAATAATTATTATATGTGATATAAAATAAGAACATACAAAAGATGAATAAAAAAAGGAAGAGAACAGAATGAATACACCTCATGGAGTACGTGAACCAATATAAAACCTATTGTGATCTTGAGTAAGGCTAAGTAATGTTGGATTATGATGGATGATGTTGTACCAAAATTTATATCATGAACAGGGCCAAGTGCTAAACTTATAAGAAAGTGGCTCAAGAATACAAAGGCTAGCCCTTTTGATCCATCATCACCTACTGAGTGAAGCTAGATGATCATGCATGTGATAATCAATGTTTGGACTATGTGTTCAATCCCTCTAAATAGTTGGCTCAAGAATATAAAGTTTGACCCTTTGGCTCCATTATTTCTCCATGAAGTGAAGCTAAGAAGTGATACCAATATATAATAGATGTCATATGAAATGGGTCATGTATTTTCTAAAAATATAACAATATGGCATGGATACCCGAATGTATGCTAGAAACTAGGCCACTCTTGGCCATTCTAAAAGATGGAGATTAAGATTGTATAAAATCCACTCCAAAACTGATGCACTAGGATTATGTGAAATCTAACTCAAGAACTTTATAAGTTAAACTTGTATGAAATTTCAACTTGAAAAAGATTCCAACCACCTGTAGATGGAGTAAGGCATGCAACTGTTGATAATGCCTAAATAATAAACTAAACTTAGAAACAAAAGAAGACCAATCTGCCATCCACATTGCCCCAAATCACTAGTGGCTGGAACATGGATTTTTATCTAGAATTTATGTCAAATGCCTAATATAAAATTTAAATTTAGATCCATCATGCCATGCATGATACCCCCTACATCAGGATTCCTTAAGAAACCTGTACTAAAACTACTGATTTTGACTGAACTAGATGTGCAAAAACTATAGCTGAGCTAAATTTTTTTCCTATTACTAGAAAAATTGTGTGTTTTTATACCTACACAAGAGTAAAAAAATGAGGACACCCTTATGTTTGGTGTTACTATCTATTTCTAGCACTATTATCCTATGCTGAAACTAGTTGTTGATCTAGATTTGTCACTATTTTTCTATTCTATTCTGACTAGTTTGACCTCTAAATTTTGAACTGGGTGATCTGAATGTTATTTTTTACTGCTAGGAGCTTTTATCTCTATGACAAAACCCCTATTTATTTCCCCTATTTTTAGGGTAGGAATGATTCAACCTATAATGACTATCCTTAGAAGAAAAAAGTCCTACAAGTGTGTTATGCTACATAGATACATGATATAGAAATGATATTTAACAATATATCTCTAGATATAATGCTATTTATATTGATAGATTATTAGATCAATATGGGTATGCATAGATAGATATAAAAATGTAAAATCATGTGCAATATACTGAATTAAAACTGGAAATGTTAGATGTTATTTGTTAGTTAGAAGGATGGAGCATGATGTTCATCATGGTAACTGAGAAAGTAAGGTAAATGCATGACATGGATCATGACATTGCAAAAAAGGATAAGCAATCAAGCAATAATCATACACAATAAGAGACAAGAATAAAAAAGCATACAAGGTTGGTGAAGGGGCCACACAAATAAGGGACATGGGCACATGTCACTCATACTGAAAAGTAAGCATACAAGTTTGGCCAAGGGGCCACACAAACAAAGGACATGGGAATATGTCACTCAAATTATAATGCAAGCATATAAGGCATGTTCAAATTCCACATATACATATAATTTGAAACAAGTAAAGATTGACACGAGGGACATAGGAACATAAAATATTACAAGAAAGGGACATTGGCAAATATACAAAGGTACACACATGAATAGAAGAAAAATACATTGGTAAATGTCTTAAGGAACACATAAGAAAAAAATAGAATTGGAAATGCAATCACAGCTAGCTACACAAAGAAAGAAAGGAAAGCATGTAAAAACCAAAAATTTACAATCACATCTGACTAATCAAAGCAAGATTGAAAGTATGCGGGACATGTTTAGTACAAGATTAGGTATATGCTAGGAAATACATAAGTGCAAGATACATCTAGTAAGTAATGTATATTAATATGATAACTAGAGTGTGTGGTGTAAGGATGACATAACATAGATGGTGTAGTCATGTAGAAGATGCCCCTACTGGGAAGATGTATCAATATTCATTTTGAATGTAGAAGTAGGATGCCCCCTCAATGGGTAGAATGAAGCAATCAAAGAACTAGAAGTCACTGTATATACTCAAAGAAGATCAAGTGAAGCATGAAAATGTATATGATAGACAAATAATAGCATAAAATAGAAAATTTAGTCTAACATAGTAGTATAAATGTAAAACATTGATGATGCATACAATCTAAATGTTTTTAGTGTTTTTGAATTATTTGAATGTTTTTGTATTTTGAAATTTTGTATTATTTTTGTATTTTTATATAACCTATGTACAATAAGGCAAAAGAGATTATATATAAGTAGGTTGGGATATATTGATACTAATCGATGAGTCTCATGTGAGATTCCATATCATGGTGTTGTATATTAAGGAGTGGAATCATGTGTGAATGTGAAGCACAATGAAAATGCTAAGACTGTGGCTCTAAAAAATGTATATGTTGTAGATGCTCTGAAATATCTAAATTAGAAACTGACTATAGGGTCTCATTATAGCTCTAAGAAGTGGATGTAATTTTAGGGATCTTAGGGACCCATTTGGAAGTAAGAGAAGCTCTATGAACATGTGACTTATGTGTAGACCTATGAGATCTCAATGAAACTACTTTAGATGTGAAAATTATAGCTAGAAGTTTTGTAGAATCCCAAAGCTATGGAGGTGTATAAACCCTATGTACTGGTGATGGATGTGTCAATTGTTTTTGAATCTATACCAAAAGAACTATAACTAGTGGGGAAACTAAAAATGGTAGAGAAGCTAGAATTGGTGACTACAAAGTAGATGGCTCTTAAGTGGCTAGTGGTAACTCATATGGAACTCCACCAACTATAATAACCTTATTAGTGTGAATGAATTTCACACATTTGTGAACTATAGATGGTACTACTCAATTTTTTTGAATCCATAGGTGACCAAGTAACATATCAAAAAATCCTACACTAGGAGCTATAGTGAAATGTGTGGTCACATGTGTTAGACTAGTCTATAAAGGAAGTATAATCTCACCCAAAGAACTCTATATGTGCCCATTGAATCTATCGATAACTGTATCTATTAGGGTGATATCCTACTCTAAATAGCCCAAATGCTATAATAATGTAATGGTGCACATGTTGACATAGAACCATTATCGATGAGAACACTGTGGATGGGTTGATTATGAATATGTGCTTTGATAAAGAGTGCATTATAATCTGAATTATTCTCCATAATCTCCTGATCTAAGAAGGATACTTAAGGTCTAGCTGGAACTTTGGATTCACACACATCGATCATACCACTCAAAGGATGTGACTCAATTGAAGGTTCCTGGTATGTAACTGGTGGTGGATGTGTATGATAAACATGGTGAACCCCTGATATGTCCCCTATATCCTATTTTGAATGCTATAGAAATGGATCTGATAAGATTTTAAAAACTTTATCCTATGTTGGTTTTTCTTATGGAGGCTCAATTGAAGTGACAATATCAATTAGGTTGTCATTTATCAAGCCTTGTATCTTATGTCTCAAACTGATGCATCTATTTATAGTGTGTCTTGGTGCCCTATGGTAATCATAAAATTCTTGCTAATCATATCACTTGGGAAGATGTTTGGCTGGATCAACTTATTAAATAGGAGGGAGAGATATGATATTACAATCTAAAAGTTTCTATAAACCCTAGCTGGATGAATTAGAAGATGTGAGAAAGTATGCTGAGGGGGTGTTGATAAAACTATATGTTGAGGAGGCTCTGAAGCTACATTTTTATAGGTTGATTATTCCCTTTTATATATTAAACATGACCTTATATGTGACTTTGTTGTTACTCTTATTATTTGTGTCTAGAATGCTTATATACTTGAGTTTTCCCATTGAAATGAGTTTCACTTCTCTTTATTTTAGTTTATGACACAATTTAGTGAAGGAAGAGAATCACTTGAACATAATTGATTCATGAAGTGATAGTAGAAGACTCTATTTGATGAGGTCCTATAACTCTTGATCTGAAATGGGACTAGTCATCTTAGCCAAGATGGTCTTATACCAAAAAACATAGTCTGTGAGATGTTCATTTGGTCATTGTTTCTATTGAGAAATTTGAGCATATGAAACCTTATCACCAATGTTAATGCTAAACTGTGCTAAGAACATGTCAGCTAAAGGATTGAATGCATGAACCAACTAATTTGGTAGACTATAAAACCATTGTAACATATAATCCTTTAGGCTCCATGGAAATAGCTTAGTAAGTAACCAATCATTAGGTACATAGTCTAAACATGCTATGTGAAAAGATCTCAAGTGTGTCTCTAGATCACCCTTGCCATCATAAAGAGTAAGCTTGGGTTGAACAAAAACTTGTGGCAAGGGTGTAGAAGCAATGTGACATTTCAATGGTTTATGAAGTAAATCAAAAGAATCCAATGCCTATGTAGGTCTAGAGATACCTTGATCAATATGTTGCACCTTGGATTGAAGAGATATTATCTCTTTCAAAAGTGTTGCCACATCAAGAGATAGGGATGTACTAGCTATAACTAGTGGCAAAGAAGAAGGTTGGGATGCTATAGGGATTATTGAAACATAGTTTCCCTCATAGTGTCATTTGCAATTGGTGGCTCTGTGGTTTGAGAAGATTGACCATTTTTCACTTTTTATTGTTCCTCTTATAGAATTCTAAGCATGTCATCTTGCATATCTAGATGTTTTGTTAAGATTTATTGAAGTTCTCTTTTATCAATTTCATCAAAATCAGTATATTGGGCCATTTATGAAAGTAAGTAAATAATTTATAATGTGTTTGAATGTTTTACAATAAGTTTTAATAGGCAATTTGCTATAAAAGGAAAGTATTGAATATAAAAAATGTAAAGTCCTAAAAATAGTTAATTAGAATTTGTGCAAAAAGGATACGGAGCTCCCAAACATGTAAGGTGATATCTCACAAAGCAAATAGGTGATAGTATATGCAAATAGGGATGTTTGAATGATTTTTTAAAAATTAGTATGGTAATTTAAAATTTTTGATATGAATTTATATAAAATTTGTAGAATTTTGCTTTAAAAATTTAGGAAAAATAAAAAAATATTTCTAAAATTAGAAGAATATTTTTCCTAGTGCTTATAATGTGTTTGTATGCAAAAAGGATCTAATATGTGCAAACTAGAGTTTTAAAATATATATGATAAGTTTGAAATTAATTTCTAGATTAATGATTTTTAAATATAGAAAAAATCAAGAAATTATGGCAAAAAATTAGAAATAATTTACCCAGGGTTTCTAGTGTTTTTATGCAAAAATTCAAAGTAAGTCAGGTTCACCAAAATGTTTTATTATTTTTTAGAATAATGGAGTTTTATTCCTAATTAAATAAATGGGTCTGAGTAGGGTAAATCAATAAATAATGTGAAATAATTAAGCCACTGATTTATGTAAATAGATTGTATTTTTACCTTTGCTAAAAATAGTAATAATAGAAAAAATCAAACTTAGCTCGAAACTGATTGAGACAGATGTTGTAGGGTCTATAAAATTTTGTGTAGGCTTGGGAGTTCATTTTTGGATTAGATAAGAGCACTGAAAGTGGGACACCCTATTATTCAATGTTATATTGTTTTTTTGACACTATTGTCTAGGTGATATGAGTTTTTTGGGTTTTGCTCGGTAGGTCTATGTTACCCTATCAGTGAAATATCAAAGCCCAAAAGTTTGTGAAGCTCATTGTGCATCTATTTTAATATTCAAATCCCTAAGAGCTCTTTATGATTGAATTTTAATGACAACTTAGGATAGAAATAAAAGGGATTAGTATGTAAAGGATACATTGGACACATTTCACACCCTGTGTGTGGGCATGTTGTCTATATACCAATACTTCAAGGAGGGATCAAGCTAATGTAGTTATCCCGTTGAAGTGTTTGGTGAAATTATGTATGGAAATTCAATTAGATGTCAAACTAGGTGTATTTCAGATGGCTAGGGGTTGGTGTAAGGGTTTGAATAAGCTTGGAATAATATTGGAAGGTTTTATGAAGAGAATAGGGTAAAGTGATTGAATGTACTTCCTTGTATTTTTGCTTCTCTCTTGTAAATGAGTGCCAACCCTTCTAAATGGACTTTTAATGGATTTTTATAGGGAAATTAATGATCATGGGTTATATGAATTTGCATTAGGCTGAGATGAATTAGGATAGGGATTTAGGAAAATATGACAGTTAGGACCAAAAGTACACTTGGACAATAGCACCAAAAATAAGACACCCTAGGTTTTAGCTCTCCTATCCAAGTTGGGCATTATTATCCAAAGGAAATGAGACTTGGGGGGATGGTTATGGGCCTAAAAGAGTTGCTTGAGTTTGTAAGGGTTAAGTTTGAAAGGACGTGGATGATTGGGAATCAGTGAAAGAAAAGCCTAAAAGGGTTGTGCAAGAAAATAGGAGGACCTATGGATTAGGTGTCTTTAGCCATACTTAAGAAACCAAATTTCACATTTTATATGACTACAATTATACAAAAAGTCTAACTCAAATTTTATTAGTGAATGTACTAATGGAGAAGCACATTTTTTGATTTGAACCTATTTAACCAATGACTTTGTTATAATTGGTTTGAATACCAATGGTTGTTCTTGTTGTGTAGTACTAGGTTTCCTATTTTTACATTCTACAGTCTGTACCTAAGTTTATCTTTCATTTTTTCCCTTTAAACCAAATATTATCCTTAGAAGAATAAAGAGACTCTGGCTCTTTATGAATACTATATGGATTTTTTTAGATTTGTTCAAATGTATGACTACTATTTTATCTTTCTAATGAGCTTCTAACTGATTATGTATAATGTTAATAGTCATTTGGTTGTCATAGTATCACTTATTAATAATTAAGTTAGGGTAATTAGTATTTATTGTATTCACAACATTGACCTCAAAATCCCCTTGCAAGATAAGTTCAACCACTTTAATTTCAACATCTTCTAGCTGGCCAATGGGTTTGACTCTACCATAATCCACTAAGCTTAATGTTATTAGACTATAACTTAGAGTTGGTCAACCAATGTCTTCTCATGTTAAGTGAGGAATCATATTGACTATACTACCAAAGTAAAATACTACATTTGTAGTATTGTATCCATCCAACTCAATATCTATTTGTGAATCTACATCCCAAGGATTCTTGGTCTTGACATACCAAACTACTTTATCAACCTTTATTTGTCCTCATTACACACACTCCAGGAGATTGTCGAGGAGATGCATGATATTTTGGGATATATACTCATTACATAATATACTGAGTTATTTCATTAGATCTATAAAATCAATCACAATACCTTCTTGTTTCATTATCCAAATAATTTACCCATATATTTAAACATTAATAATAGTGTTATCATCATCAAAAACTATTTTTAGTATTTCCTATAATACTTATGAAACTTAATACATTAAAATATTTTATGTTGTAGGGTCAAGATATTTATCCTGATGAAATTTTCTAATACCTTAATCCTGAGGAATTTCTAAGTGGGGTAAGCCTTGTTCATCTCTCTACTTCCTTGTGATGGCTTGTACAAATGCATTTTCCTTTGGTTGCACATTAATCATGTTTACATTATACAAAAGCTTTTCCTTTCTTTGTTTTTCCAAGATAGGGAAATCTTCCATCTAATGCTGACCTTCAATTTTTCAATATACATAATGAACTTGTTGAGGATTTATGGGATAGTTCCTTGCATAATAATTATATACTCTACATAGATAACATTGAATGGGAGGTCAAGTTTTTTGATTATCATTATTTCAACCTCCTTGATATCCACCTCTATATCTACCTCTATATTCTCCTCTATTCTAATGATATCCCCACCCTTGGGATTATTTCCCATTATATCCTCCCTATTGATCCATCTACACATCATATCCCCTATACTGATCCTAAGGGGAACTTGGAGTCCAAGTTTCCTATTGTTGTTGAATATTTTTGTTGTTCCATGGTTGCACATACTAACCAAAAGACTAATACGAGGGAGATGATGTATTATTCCAACATGATAGGACCTTTGGTTAGTATTATGGTGATGAAGGTATATGATATCATAGTGATGAAGGCACCCATATTAGACTACCTTGAGTCACATTTATCATTTCCATGTCTAGTTTTGTAAATGCTTGTTTTATAGTGTGTATTTTGTGGGCCACAAAGGCAAAAATGTTCTTTGTTATATTTTGATTTAACTCCTACAAGGCTTATAAATGTATATTGTCATGAAGGTATATGATATTATGGTGATGAAGGTATATGATATTTTGGTGATGAAGGCACCCATCTTAGACTACCTTGAGTCACATTTATCATTTCCACATCTAGTTTTGTAAATTCTTGTTATATATTATGTATTTTGTGGGATAAAAATGTAAAGATGTTCTTTATTATATTTTGATTTAACTCATAAAAGGCTTATAAATGTGTATTGTCATGATTTTTATATTTGAAAAAATTACAATACATGTCATTTGAATTTTGGATATATTACTAGAGGAGAAGGCACTTGGATGTAGGATATCTAACTACCCTATAGATTTCACAAAATTCTATTTTAATTACCAGGTAGTCATTCTGATGATGTCCCTTGTGGCCACACTCTATGAACCATAAGAATAATTTAGGATTATCATTTTCATGTATCTCATTCATCCTCCTCATAAAAAAATCTAACCTAGCTTATAATTTTGATCATGCCAATGGAAGATCCACATAATCTTCTCTCTATTCAATTCTGATGGCAATAGACTGAGCATTAGCCTTGGTGGAGAACTAGGTTTATGTAATAACAAAAATTATTCTTGGTTTTAATCCCTATATGAATTAAGTAGCCTTATATTTATCTTATACAATAAAATAAATTTTATTCATCACATCAAAGAACCTACGATCATATTCTTCAACTATTTCTCCTAATTTTTGCTAAATTTCCTTCAAATATTGAATCACTTGACTAGAAAAATTTTTTACTTTAATTTTACTATCATCAAATCTTTAAATTGTGTGAAATCTAGGGTATTAACATTTATTTTGAAAATGAACTCTAAAGCACATCCTTCTGAAAACCCTACTAGTTTTCATTTATTAATATCATCTGATGTTACCCCTTTTACGACCCATTTCATCTCGTAGGTTATCAAGTATTGTTAGGGATTTAAAGATCCATCATATGACATTAAAGGTATAATCATACCTGCATGAAGTTCCCTAGTTGGTAGATATCTAGTTGTTATAGATGTTTCAATACTAGATCACCTCATCTAAAGAAGGTAGAGGATAATTATCCTTTTTAGAAACCTTATTCAAGTTCTTAAAGTCCACACATAATTTGATCTCACCGTTCTTTCTTATTGGGACCAAATTGGCCACCTAGGTAGAATGCCTTTTGGAAAGATGATTTTTACACTTAGAAGCTTCTCCACTTCTCTTTGAATGAGAGGCTCAAGAATAAGATTGACTAGTCTTTGCTTCTATTTGAATGGTCTATGATATGGCTTTAATGGAATCATGTGAGTGATAACCTATGGGTCATACACCTTAAGGGTTTCATATATCCAAGAAATAACATACCTATATCGATCAATTAAATTGTTCACTCACTATCTTTCTTTTAGGGTATATATGAGACTAATATTAACATAGCATGGGATATGTTAATCTCTTATATTTTCTCTTTTGAAGTCTGATCCATTGACCTAAGGTTGCCTAAATTTTTGTGCCTGAGGGTCTATGTCAAATGGACTTTCTAAGGAGACTAGTCTAGCTGGGATATGATTCTCTTTGAGGTGAAGAATACCTTCCTTGTCTAATTCCTCTTGACAGAGGTGATTAATGTCCTTGTCATCAATGATTTTGGACTTGAATTCCCCTGAATTAGTTAAAAACTAGATAATCTATTGGTCATCATCAAAGACCTAGACATTTTCTACATTATTCATAATAGAGGGACAAGGTACCAGTTCAATAGATAACCTTTTTACCTTAGATTCTTTTAATGGCTCTAGATTAGCAGTTACAACAACTAGTGAATCAAGTACTTGATTTTGCTCTCTAGGAAGGGCTACTATGTTGAAAGTTTCAAAGCTTTCAATTAGGTCCAATGCTCTATGCTTATATTTTATTAAATAAGACAACTTATATTAGTACCTATTTCTGAGTTAATTAACTACCATCTCTAAGTCACCAAACACTAAAATTTGACTCACATTATTATTAAGTACAAATTATAATCCCAAAATTAAAACCTCATACTCAGCTTTATTGTTTGTGAAAGGAAATTGCAACATGTATGCTTCCAAAAACCTTTTACCTTGTGGATCAATTAGCTTGATTCCCATTCTTGATCCCTACGTGGATATATAAACATCAAAGTGTAAAGTCCATAGCTTGTTTGATCCTTTAGGTTCTATATTTTGTACTTGATTTCATGAAGTAAAAGTGTAAATACCAAGGCCAGGAGATTCATACTTTACCTTTTCATTATTGATGTTATATTCTATAATGGGATACTTCATTCTTGGCTCTCTATAAATTTTGTTTTGATTTTCAATCCCTCTCCATGGTATCTAGATATGAGATAAGTCTATAGATAGATATTCATTGAGTGTTTTGGACTAATCCCTATTTAACAATAGTCCATAACCTTCTAGTATGTCTAACATGAGAATATAAATGGTTATCTAGACTCACAATTCATATGCTACTTGAATACGTACATTGGTAAATTCTCCAACTATTGGTACTACTATTTTGTCTAGTTGTGAAACTATTTTCTTGGAGGGACTTGAGGTGAGACCAATCTTTTGAATATAGATGTAGGCATGATAGTTCAAGATGCTCTAGAATTAACTAAACAATTATGAATATTCTTACCAAATACCCTGATAGTTATCAGAAAGGGTGGAACTTTTAGATTGATCTTGTAGATGACATTGGTGTCAGCAAATTTTTCTTTGTTCATAATTGTTCTTGCCTTTTCCATGGGATCCTTTCCAATAATGGAATTCCATAGTAGCTCATTCTATTTAGTGATCTGAGCTAACTCATGAAGAGCTATATTTTCCTTAATCCTTTTCATATCTTCCATAATATTGTATCACCCTTTGCTTGGTTCTTCCTTATTCTATGGATGATCATTCCCCTTTGGAGGAGGTGGATTATTGTCTAGTTTAGGTTTAGGAGAAATTATTTTAGTATTTAGGGGATTAGATGTTGTGAGTGGTTGCTTATTCTTTAGATTGTATTCACCTTTATATAACTACTAAAAAGTGTGAACTTTGTCCATATTGTCTTCTGATACATTGTCATCTCCACCTTAGAAGGGGAAGTCATGAGTTTTAAAGAACATAGTGGTAATTAAAGAAATAGGATCATGTTGGGGTTCTGATGGATTATTCATTTGGTCCTATCTAACTAATTCTATTTGAAAGATTTTGAATGTTGCAAAAAAATCTACATAGTCAAGCTCACCATGCTGAGAAGTGTTGTGAATTCTACACTAATTGAGAAGAGTCACTTCTACCATGTTGATCTCTAGAATCTTGTTAGGATACTCGGGTCTATTGAATAGTCTATTGTATCTTTGGAACCTAGTGTTCTGATTGCCAATTGGGCCATTAATTTTATCCATCTTCCTTTTCATATTCAAGAAGTCATTGCTCAATATTTGAACCATATTCTAAATAGAATCTAGTTATACCTTTGTAAAATCTATACCTTGTAAAACAATAGTGGGAAGTATAGCTGATTTTTTATTCTAATAGTAACCATTTCTTATTGCATGATTATTTAGGAGTCTATAATTTGTTATGTTGTCTATATTAATGGAGGTAGTGTGTACAATTGATTTTGATTGAATGTAGGAAAATTATGCTTCATAAATGGTATTGGATTTAGAGTTGGAAATCTATTGTTGAAATTAGGCACACCAAGCATATATGGTTTGAGTCGCATGTTTATATTGATATCCTCTTCATATGATAATTCCAAATTATTGACAATAGCTGCTCCTCTTAGTAACATGATAGTGATCAGGTCTAGGGTATTCTTGTATATTTATAATGCTAATGTCACATTTAGTTTATATCTTGGGGTCAACTAGTTGTACATATTATGCAACCTTGCATTGAAAGCATGGATGGGCTCATTAAGATCTCTCCTCATATCATTGAAATGTTGGTATACCAGACCAAGATTAGTGACTTGTCTAAACTATGAAAGAAAATTTTCTTGACACTCATCCCAAGAAGTGATGGAATTTTTAGCTAGATTTAAATACCAACCATAAGCATCATCCATTAAAGTAAAAGGGAATAATTTGCATGAAACATCCTCATTAATGACATTCATTATATTTAAAGAAACTTTAATAGATTTGATATGTTCCTTTGATGTCCTTACTCTTGAAGGAGAAAAGGATGGTAAGTAATTTTTGGGATTCCAAGGTAAATCATGCACATCTCTTGGGATGGAAATAGTAGATCCAACTAACTAGGGCTAAGCCATTAGTTGATTAATAGGTAAAGGGTTTCTTATATGTAATGGGTTCACTAACAAAGGAGGTGGATTATTTTGAATTGGGGTTGTTGTCATAGTTCAAGGTCTCCTATGATTTGTTAAGGGTTATATTAGAAAACTAGACTAGGAATTAGATATGGTCACTCTCTTAGGTGGCTTCAGTGCAACTCTATGCAAAGAATAAATACTATTATAGTGGGTTTAGGTCCTCCTTCTAGCACTAGTGAAACAATTGATGCAAGTTTTATGCACACCATAGATATCAAAGTATCCTATAATGTTTCAAGATCTCTATAGATAAGAACTCCACTCCAGGGCATGAGTTGTAGGTATGCAGTCTTTGACAACCTATTGATGGAATAACTAGTAGGACATTCATGTTATTGAAAAGTTTTTTAAAAGGAGGCTCAAAACAAGATTTAAAATGAGGGAAGGGTAAGGAAGAAAATAAGACTCTATGGTTTTCAATAATTATTGGTTTTTAAAAGGACAAGTGCTTTCAGAACCATGCCTATTATTAGTAGTAATTGCACACACATAGTCAGACATGGCTAGGAAGGCTAAGTAGATAATGATGTAGGAAATTCACATTCCTTAAACAAAGTTTTCTCCTTTTATGGAAGCTATTACACACTCTTATTGAGGAGATTATGGCTCGAACTAGTGAAGTATCTAAGATAACCTTAACACACACACATAAAACTACATCAAAGAAAGCACTTATGCACATTCAAAATTATGAATCAATCAACTTAATTAACTAAATCAATATAATTCACCAATATTTAAATAACTATTTCACATTTAATATTAGTACATTAATCAAGCTAATTAAGAATCCATTTGCAGATATTACACAATAAAGATTACTGAAACATACAACCAAAAAAGTAACAACTAATTACATAGATAATGGAAAGAAAATACTCAAATGCATGAAGTTAACAATCAAAATTGCTTCACTCCTCTGTATTCAAAAATTCTTTGACCCAAATCCAAATTGGATTACAATTTTTTATATAGACTTGGGAAGGGGTCACCTTATCCTCCAAGCTCATGTATAGTCATTACATGTGATAGTCAGAACTTGAGTTATAACTTTGGTTAAAAACTATATTAGAGTCTACATATAGTTATAAATTTAAGTTATCCCTTGTAAAAGTTATGTAACATGTAAATGTGTAAAAAGACAAAGGCAACTCTTACAATTACAGCTTGAACTATATGAAAATTCCAAATATTGACAATGCCTCCTTTTATAGGTTGTGAGAACAACCTATTAGATACTTTAAGTTAGACATTTTAAAATGGAACTCAGACATATGTCAAAGACAAATATCAATTTACCAATGCTTTATAATAAGTGACGATTGTTTAACTATAACTAATTTAACTAAATTGTGCATTATGTGTTTCCCACGCCCTTACAGAATAGAATATTCCTTTTCAAAATATTATAAAAGATTAGTTACTGAAGGAATATCCTTATCCAACTTAACTTCAAAACCCATTTGCTGATGATAAGTATAATTCAAGTGTCAAAATATCTACATATTCTATCCATGTGGTAATTCCATGTCCTTTTATTTACTATCTTTCAAAATGTGACTGTTGTCCCTAGGACATGTGTCAACACCTCATTGAGTCTAGATCTTTGAACAGTCTACTTAGGACTCACACCATCATATCTTCTACATGATAGAATACATGCATTCCACTTGGTAGCTCTGTGGGGTTATCTATGTTCCTTATAGTCATAGCTCAAATGCCTTTATTCCACTTGGTAGCTTCTTGCTAGTTTCAAGACATTTGAAAAGTCTCCATCGATATCGAACCATTGGATCTCTATGTACTAGGCTCCCACAATGGTGAAACTTGTCACCACCACATTTTATTTTAAAAATACTTTGTATTAAGCTTAAGTATGCACCATTATATCTTTGTTACATGAATTAATGCGAACTGTAGATCTAGGTGCTTGACATTTTGACTTTCTGTAATCTTGACACTTTTCATTTCTAAGTTCACTCCTATAAACATAAACATAAAATGACTTATGATAAGGATCTTAGACTAAGGTTTTTAAATTGTATTAATAAATATAATTAGGACCTAGGTTGAAGTTTTAAAAACTAAGTCTATATAATAAAATGCTTGAACACAGGGGTGCCACTTGGTAGCTCCATAGGGATTTTTGTCTATTGACTTATTGACTCTAAAGAAGGGCCTATAGATCATTGATCTACCATTTGAGCTCCTAAGATGTTGCTACTTGGCACTCTTATAGAGCTCAGTAGATCCTTTAAAATTTTAACCATTACTCTTACATTGTTAGATCTTAAATATGTGAATTTACATGCATCATCAGATCTTGGATTGGATTATTAGACCTTAACTTTGATCACACGAGTTATTAATCTCAAATCTAAGCTCTGAGATCTTCCCACAAATAATCTCCCTATTAGTCTATTCCTATGGGTATACAATAAAGGACTTAGCATAAATATATTAGACTAAGGTCTTGGAAAAAAACTTAGGACATAAATTAAACCTAAGGTTTTATTTGTATTAATAAATATGAATAAACCTTAGTATAAATTATAAGACACATTTTAAATGTGCTCATGTGTGATTGAACATGGGGGTACCATTTGAAATCTCTACAGGATCTTTGAGCTCTTAAATTTTTGACTCTTCTTCATCTCAAAGATTTTTGGATCTATATTAACTATTCTCATGATGGTAACACTTGTCACCATTGCTCATTTTATATCCTATGCATGTGCCACTTACCAACTGCTCAAGGCTTATAGTTTTTTGATTTATTGACTCTAGGGAAGGGCTCATAGGCTATTGATCTATCATCTAGGCTCCTAAGATGTTACCACTTGGTACTCTCATGGAGCTTGGAAGTCTTGCTAACTTTTCAACTCTACCCTGTGCCATTAGATCTTTGGTACACAAGTTAGTGTGTACCATCAATATTTATTTGGAACTTTGAAATTTCAATTTGATCTTGCATCATTGGATTAGCTAGGCTTGAGTTAACATGGTTTGTCAATATTGCCTTGCCTTATTGAATTAAATCTTTTATTTCACATTGTAGATCAACTAAACTTGAGTTTATATGCTCCATTAGATCTGCGGGCATAAAATTAAAGACATAAGGACTTGAAGACTTAAAAGTATTTAGCTTAAATAATTTAGACTAAGGTTTTTTGTTGTATTAATAAACACAATTATAAATTTTAAGATAAGTTCAAAACATAATAAAAGAGTCCCCTCATTAATTAGTCCTCGTGAACCATAATATACAAAGGACCTAGCATAAATATTTTATCCTAAGGTCTATGTTGTACTAATAAATATGACTTGGATTGGGATATAATCTTTAAACTAAGTCTATAATATAATAAAGTGCTCTCTAGTGATTTTGACCTTACGTAAATTTTGAATCTATTTCAAAGGAATTTAGGCTAAACAAATCAGGCTAAGGTTTTAACATGATTTTAAACATAGATTCAATTTAATCAATAAGAGACCAAGGTTTAATAATAAAGAGTCAATTTAGCATTAAGGTGTAAAACCCTAGGCATTGTTCACATCAATGAGACCCCACTAAACCTATAACTTAAAACATAAGAATTCAAATGTCAGCAACTTTAGACAAGATCAAACTAGAATCATGTGTAAATATGCAAATCAAACCATGGTGTGGATGATCTTCAAATAAAGATAATGTGTAAAACACTCTAATTGTAATCTAATTAGATGAATCTTCAATTTAAAGCACAAATTTGTATAATTTGAAACAAGGGTCCCTCTTTTCAAAAATGGGGGTGTGTTGGGTATAACACATTTCACCTTCATGTTTGAAATACTTATGTTAGAGTAATCTAGGTTATTTAAACTAGTCTTGTGAGTCATCTTTCATAGTGTAAGTTAATAGTAGTCTAGTGGAGATCAACCTGGTGTATTACCTCATTATAATACATCATTTTCATGTTTCCTTCTATCTATTTTCATCCAAGAAAGCAAGTAGTATAGTTGAAAATCTATCTAGGACAAATCAAGGGAAATGGTTCTTTCAATCTATAGGTTTACCTCTGTTTTAGGGAAACCACATGCTTAGAGGTAATATAATGTTTCACTCAATTTGGAGAAGACCTGAACTACTTCTCCAAGGGTGTAAAATTAATTGAAAAAAATAGGTATAGAGGAGAAAACCAAGGATGGATATGCACAAGGAAGAAAAATCAAGTAAGTACCCCAATTCTTGAATTTTGAGTTGTCTTCCAAGGTATGTCCCAAAAGAGGAGAAGACATGTTGTGTCATATGCATTAGATTTATCAAGAGTGGGAAGCCTTGTGATGCCATGGTGAGTAATAAATTAGATACTTTGAAGTAGTGGGAGTTGTGAGTGGGTCATGGTAAAATCCTCATAGGAGGATTGGTATGTGTGTTGATAAGTGAAGAGTCACTTTAGGTGATGCAATCTACTATGGATGAGTAAATGTTGAAAAAGTTGGTTAGGGAAAGGAAGTCTTAGTAGTGTAATAAAATTTATATATATAAATATCATTTCTAAACTTTTATCATTTACTCACAATTTGTATCTTGTAGGAACCTATCGAGTCTCAATCTCTCTAAGTACATGACTTAAGGGGTAGATCGAGAAATTGGTGAGCAGAACATTAGGGCTTTGTAGGATTGTTATGCCTTTTAACATTTGATATCTACACTCTAGTCTCCTAAAATCCATTTTCCTAAGCTTATTCTCTCATTTTCACTTTCACCTAGCCTTTCCCTAGCTTGATTTCACTTTTACCTAGCCTTTCCATAGCCTGATTTCACCTCATCTAGCCTTTTCCTAGCTTTATTTCACTTTCACCTATTTTAAAATTATGTTGGTTGGGTCGAACCTATTTATTTTAGAATTTATCCACACAACTAACCTAGTACACTTTTAGCACTATCAAAACATTACTAGGTTGACTGGGTTGACATTATTGGCTGGAAATTTTGTGAAATTATTACTTTAGGTTTTCCTATATATACTCATTAATTTTGGTCATTATTAAGGGAGAAGAGAAGAAGATACATGAAGAATTTAATATACACATCTAATTATTGACCATTATACTTGGGGAGAAAGCTTAGGGTTTCATACTTTCTTTGGAGATATGAATCTTGGCTTGTGGATAAGTTTTTTATATACATTGATAGGTTGTGTAGCCTAGAGATGATTTTTACTTGTCATCCTTGTTGGGTGAATATTTTGTCATCAACTAACTGAGGATAAAATGGGTGTATCAACCACAACATAGGGAGATTTACACCATAAAAAGTGTGGGTTTACCAGATTTGGATGAGGTAAATCTCTCCTCTCATCAAGGGGAGGTTCCCTATGAATATTTATTCGCTATATGTATATATAATTAAGCAAAAAATAATACTCTAGGTGGTATAACAGCATCCACCTCTCTTTTTTCAGAGGTGATGTACAAGGAACAAGAGAGAGAAATCTTGGTCATGGGCCGATAACATTCCTCTTCTTTCAGGAATGGTATCCAATGTAGAGCAGAAAATCACCTGAAGTAAGTAACAAAGGTCACAAAAAACCCATGTAAGAACAAAGTCTTCCGTTGTCTCCTACACTGATTCAAAACAAGCGTAATAGTAGAGTGAAACAAAGCACAAAGTCTCCACCTGAAACTACAAAAGATAAAAGAATCACAGAGATAAAAGTAGCTCAAAGTCTCTCTTCTACCTTTTAGAAATGTCCTCAGATAATATCAACACACCCACTTTGCTTATTAAATAAAATAAATAAGAGATTATTAGGAAATAGGACATAAGAACTATTTCGTAAATAACATAGATAACTTCAACACAAAGTCTGAAATAAACCTGCTTCTCATTCATTTAATAAAATATGATTTACAAGTTGAGCACAAAGTCTCAAGAAGTGTCTCAATTTCAGCAGAGTTTTTGCTCTCAATTATCTGAGATCCTTTTACAAAAGAGGTCTCCACTATATATAGGGATAAACTCTCAAAAACTAGAAAATAATAAAATACAAAAATATCTTAGTTAAAGATGACTCATCTTTGACTTTGAGATATTTTTCTAGATTTTTTACATGTAATTACATATTAAAAAAATGCATGCATTTTTCTCATGACAAAAGTGCATAAGGAGAGAAGAGAGAAGGGGAAAAACTTTAGCTCTTGCCGCCAGACTTTTTCAGATGAGCATCGTACATAGCAATGGATGCCTGAATTCCTATATTGTCTGGTGCAACTGTGTTCTTGAAGATGACCTTGGCTCTAATTAAAGTGTCCTTCAATGCTGTGATTGCCTTAGCATGATTAGTTAACCTAGATCTTAGATTGTCTAGAGTTAACTAAGTATCTAAAATATGGTCCACATAAGTCATTGAGAAGGCCTTTTCTTCAAAATTTCTTTGAATCATCCCCTTGAATCCTTGGATCATTTCTTTGGCTAAGAGGAATTGGTTATCCCTAGAAGTGAGGTTGCAAGGTAGTTCTTCCAGTTTATTCAGCAGGCATGTGTCACTCTTCTCATTAACATCTTTGAAAAATTTGAGGTCTTCAATCAACTCCTTGAGTACCTATATCCTGTATATCAATGACTCCTTCATCTCAACATATGAATCTTTGCTAGAAATGATGCAGATAGATATCAAGGTGCTTTCCTTCAGATCCTTCATCTCCCTCCACTTGTTAAGATATTTTTTTGTATTGTCTACATCCTGAGAGATAAGAGAGACAAGGTCATCTAAATTTGCCCTCACCTTCTTCATCTTGTCTGTCTTTTCTACAACCTCCGTAAGTAAGGAAACTCCCTGAGTATGCATCTTTCTAATGTAATCATCCAACACTTTCCCTTTCAAGTAGGTTTTCTCTGCCTTTTGAATAATAGGGTCATCTATAGAGAAGGCCTCTGGAGTCACCACTTTAGGGGGAAGAGTGAATTTCCTTATTACTGTCATCAACTGCTCTATCTTGGCCTTATAATAGTCTTTCATCTTCTTTTCCCTGTCAAATTTTTGGACCATGATGTCCATTGCAGACTGTAGATCGCTTTTCACACCTTCGTGAGTAACTTTGCCAAGTTTAACATGAGAGATGGAATAGCTACTGATGTCAAAACCCTCAAGGGTTGCATCCTATGGAGGCTTAGCTATTTCCAAAAATTTATGCCCCTTGTCCTCAACCAATTTTGAGAGGATCCTTGGCCTCTTAGGGCTTTACCTTTCACCGACACTATCTTGCCAAAATCGAAGTCATCTGGAGAGATGGCTAACTTATTCATTTTAGGTGTGAATACTGACATCTAAAGAGGGAGAGAAGAAGTACCTATTGTGGCAATGGTTCCCGTAGCTGGTGTTACTGTGGTAACTTCTACACTGCTAATGGTAATAGTGGTCATAGTTGGAGTAACTGGTGAAATTGTATCAGCCATTGATTGATCAGGAGCAAAACTTTCTCCTAAATTGAAAGAAGGAGATGCCAAGCTAGGAATAGATCTAGAGGAGTGAAGAGTATCTCTAAAAGCACCTTGAGGATCACCAAATATAACTCTTGAAGGAGAGGCACCTCTGAAAGAAGGAACACTGATAGGAGAGAGAGGTAAAGGAGATGCCATAGGAGACTGAGGTGGAGAAGGAGAGATGCTTTGAAGTGGTTGCGCCCCTTCTTGGGAAGGTAGAGGCTCAATCTTTTACTACTTTGAGGACCTATCATCCATCTCTATTTGTTGAGTCACCTGCTCTTGGGAGCTTTGTTCTACAACTCCCTTAGCCACTGATTTTGGCTCTTCTGTAACCTTTGATTTTTTTTAAACAAAGATGATTCTAGGCTTGTGTGGCCTAGATGGAGAAGGAACATCACCTTTGTTCTTGGTCATATTTTTTGCCTTCTTTCTCATCTCTACTTGGAACTCAGCCTTTGATCCCATAATAAATTCCTTTAGTATGATCCCTTTGGCCGCTAACCAATCATTGGTGTTAGCCAATATTGGTTCAAATCTCTTTCTCAGAGAAGTTAGCTCTTTTTGAGACCACTGAATTAGAGGAAGAGGGGAGTCAACAATCTTTTTAGCCACATACCTACTATTGATAATGCTCCCATCATCGACTAGATTAGGGGGATCTCTACAAGCCCCAAATACTCAATTTGTTCTAGGGTCAGCCTGCTATAGTCCATCCTCCTGATTTCTTTAGCTATCCTCAGGTCTACCCAGATGTCTTCGATCATAGGCTCATGGAATTAAGTCTTTCGCTTGATCTTGTCCTTGACTCCCCTATAGTCATATTTATCCCTTCTCTTGAATTGTTTTAGAGTGACCAACTGCATCTTTATTTCTATGACTTTGGCTTTGGCTATTGTCACGATAGAGTATCTACCAATTTCAACTAGAAACTTGAAACCTGACTTTTTTAGCTCCATTTGCCTAGTATGCATGACAACCATTTGTCGACAAAGCTCCATTAGAACTAACTTGTCAAAAGGAAAATTGGGGAGCATATAGGGATAGCCTTAGAAAAAACCAACCTGGAGATAACAGAAGGTGGAAAATTAAAGGAACATACAACCGTAGTCATTGATGATCATCCAAGCCTCATCAGATACTCTCTTCTATTTGAGCTGAGGGTCAAAGAGGCATAAAAATATGGCAAACAAAGCATCATTTACCCTTTTAAAATGGTGGATTGATCCTTGAAGCATTAACTAGGGGTAATATGAGTAGACTAGGGTGGTCTTTCTGTCCCCTTCAGTTGTCAAACCTAGAAAGGTTCACATCACGACAGCTATGTACACAAGGTACGAAAGTCATATAAAACTTGGAAGAAGTATGTACCTTGGTTAGCTGCTCATGAAGGGCATTGCTAATCTGCTCATCCCAAAAGATGACCTGCTTACCTTGGAGGATGATCTTAATGAATGGGTACATCCACTCATGGAACTGTGAGGAAGACAGGAGGCCTTGCACTCTACTGAGAAGGGTGATCAAGTCACCAACTTCTTCAATAAAATCACTCCTCAGGAAGTTTCATAGCCATCTGGATAAATTAGTTCTAGGAGTCTTCAGCCACCTATTATTCATCACTTTCTTTGCCCTCTCAGGGTCCTTGTCATACTCCTTTTGTGATTCTATGAAGTCAATCTTTAGTACTTCAGTAGTAGGAGGGCACATGAAGACTTTGTCAATAAATTTAGGATCTAGCTAAATTATCACATTGCCACTGGCATCTGAGATTGATCTTATCTCTTTGTTGTAGAACTAAGTGCATTGGAGGACAAACTTCGTATGATGTGCTACCACTGGGAGAGCGACAACCAAGTGAATGTTGCTTTTGATGATCCTCCTCATTTTAGAGCTCGGGTTAGTTTCCTTCGTTTGAGTCATGAATTCGGCCATATACACGTGACCAATTTTAGTGTCTCTAATGTCATCAATGTTGGAGGTAACTGAAGTGATCGAAAAGACACCTTGGTACTTGTACTTCATGGTCTTTGCCTTTTTTGAAGAAGTTTCAGACATCAAAACTTGTCTCAATTGAGCAGGGGCTGATGAGCAAGAGTCTTCAGAAAGCACTGCAATCATGATCGTGTAATTAAGGAACAATGAGCAAATTAGGGAATTTACATGTTGGGTGATCAAGATTTAAGGAAGAGCACTTGGTAGGGCCAGGTTGGAAACTGGGTCAAAAAATGAGGAAGGAAAGGAATGAAAGGAAAAGAGGAAAAATCCTCTGGAGTTAGAAAAAATTGGAGGATAAATGCATGGGCGGCAAAATTTGCCACCCTTGCATGAAGAAAAGTTAGAAAATGTGTAAGGGTGATGAAATTCGTCACCCTTGCACATTTGGTTAAAAAAGTGTAAGGGTAGTAAAATTTGCCACCCTTGCACATTTGGCCTGCATCAGTGGAAAAACTTGCCGCCGATATAAGATTTAGGTAAAAAGGGGCACGGGTGGCAAAAATCATTGCCCATACAGGCAAGGCCTATGTGGGTGGTGAAGTTTGCCACCCATGTGAGTAAGAGGGAGTGAAGGTGAATGGGCAGTGAGATTCGCCATCCATACAGGCTCGGCCTGCATCGGTGGTGAAATTCATTGCCTTTGCAAGTCAAGAGGGGACTTGGATTGATGGGAAATTTTGCTGCTGATGCAAGTTGAGGTAAGGGAGCATGGGGAAGACAAGGTGAGAGGCGGAAAAAATTGCCACCCTTGTATGGGTGTGAGATGAGCAGCTAAAAAGAAAGAATAAAAACCCCAATAATAACAAAAACAAACTAACAAAGCTAAGAAGAGGGAAGGAAAGGAAAATAAATGCTAAAAACAAGACTTACCTAGAAAGCCACATGTGTAGTAAGCTCAGATCCACCAAAATGTACTGTTACCCATTCACTAGATCATCCAAATGCAAAGGGAAGGAGGAGAAGAGGAAGAATGAAGAAAAACAAGGCTAAAATTAAGTTATATGGGGCAAAAACTGACCCCAACAACTCACCACATGTAGAAATAAATGTCGTGCACAGAAAATGAGGCATGTAGGGGTGACAAATTTCACTGCCCTTACATGTTTGGATGCATGGGTGGCAAAATTTGCTTCCCTTACAGATAAAAATTCAAGGGTGGCAAACATTTCCACCCTTATAGGTCAAGATGTATGGGTGACAAAAATTTCCACCCTTGTAAGGAAAAAGTAAAATGCACTGGCGGCCAATTTTGTCGCTCGTGCACGAAAATGGAAGAAATAAAACATTAACTTTGAAAGAGGCAGGTTTTGGTCTCTTGGTCACATTGAGACTGTAACAACCTTCACATTTTAGGGAAGACATGGTAACAAGACATTAAGAATTTTTAAAGGTGCAGTTGGACCAAGACGAGAATGAGAAGAACCTGTCTCGAAAATAAACTTAGAGAGATAAAAGATGAAATAGACAAGTTTCATAAGGGGTTGTTCCCAAAAATGAGCTAAGCTAATTTTGAAAACAATAGTTGGCTCTTGTTAGGGAACTTTCATAAATCAAATTGATCAATGGGAGTAGAAACCAGTCTCTAAGTTCCTTCATCCAAGCCATTGGGCTACGGAGTCAAGCTAAAAATGAAAGAAAAATAGACAAAACATAAAAACTGTACATATATACAAATGGACCCATCTAAGCTTCAAGGATTGAATAGCTTTAGATGCTCCTTGTTGTGAGGTAGTGTGAATAGTGTTCCATCTTGGTATTTCAGTAAGAAGCTAGCCTCACCACAGAGCTATCGAATGGTGAATGGGCCTCTCTATAAGGAGTCAAATTTGTTGTGCATCTCTTTTGGTTCTCGCCTCTTATCCCACAGCAAGACTTGATCTCTAACTTGGAATTTGTGAACCTTAGCTTTTTTATCAAAAAGTTCTTTCACCTGGTTTTGATGCACTGTAATCTAATCCACTAGCATGGCTCACTGCTCATTCAACTTGGTTAGACACATGATTCTTTTGTTGACTAAACTTTTGAAGGTTGAGTCTTCGATAGCTTTGGTTAACTTGAGTGCTGGTAATTCAAGGGTGATGGAGATTTCTGCATTCAATCCATATTGAAGTTGGAAAGGTGACATACATATATCCTTTTTGGGTGTTATCCTATCTACCCATAAAGCATCATACAATGCTTTGTGCCATGTTCTCTGATTGTCGTCTATCAACTTCCTGATAATAGTGACCAGGTTCTTGTTACTCAATTTTAGTTAGCCATTTTGTTGAGGGAAATAATCTGAAGTGTGGGATAGGGTAATCCCATAATAAAAACAAAATTGAGTAATTTCATGCGATGAAAAATAGGCTACATTATCTGTTACAACCTTGAGTGGGACCCCAAACTGGGAGATGATATTTTCCTTGAGAAAGCTGCACACCACTTTAGACGTAGCGTGTTTGGTTGGGATGGCCTCCACCCACTTAGTAAAGTAATCCATTGCCGTGAGGACATAATCATGTCTAGCACTTGAAGATGGATTGACTGTGCCAATGAAGTCAATACCCCACTACTGAAAAGGCTCCTTGATTACTACTAGCTTGAGAGGCAATGCAGACAGTTTAGGCTTTCTAACAAATTGTTGACACAATTCGCACCTATGCACCCATTTGTAGGCATCTTGGAATAGCATGGGCCAATAATACCTTGCTCATAGAATCTTGTGCACTGTCACTGGTGCAAAAAAATGCCCTTCACAGGCCAAATTGTGGAAAGACTCTAAGAGTTTTCCTTGTTGCACTTATCAACACAACGAAGAAATGCCCCGTCCAGGTTCCTTTTGTACAAACTATTATCCCATAGAACGTAGCTAAGAACCTTTAACTTAACATTCCATTTTTCCTTATAGGAAAGATGGGTGGGACACTCACCATATGTCAAAAAATAAGTGATGTCAGAATACCACTCATCAGTAGTGGCAACAAAGAGGACTGTAGGCATGCCTTCGATCTCTATTTCTTCACCTTTTGCTTCATCTAGAATGTTATTGGTGATCAACTGACAAAGACCCTTTCCCTGTACGAGTTTGGTAGGTTTGATGTCCAAATAAAACTCCTAAATCTTGGTGATCTAATTATCTCTCTTCATACCAAACTCCTGTTGAGTAAAAATGGACTTCACTGTTGTATCAGGTATGAGAACGTTAGTGTGCCAGTTCAGGATATAAAACCTAAAATGCTTGACCACTTTGACCACTGCATATGCATGCTTCTCCATGTTAGAATATTTTAGCTCATGAACCTTGAGTGGACAACTCATGAAGGAAATAGGAGACTCTACACCTTTGTGGTTTAGTTGAATTAAAATGGCTGAGAGTGTATGCTCAAAAGCATAACTATATATTTTGAAGCTTTTTGTATAGTCTGGACAAACTAGGACTGGTGCATGAGCAATTGCTTCTTTGATGTCATTGAACGCTAATTTACCTTTAGTAGTCCACCTAAAGGTAGAATTGCCTTTCATCATATTAATGATGTGGCAGGTTTTCTCAGCAAACTCGAGAATGAATCTCTGAAGAAAATTCACCTTTTCGAAGAAAGAGTGAACTGCAGTCTTACTGGTAGGCAGAGTAAATTCCTAGATGGACTTGACTCTCTCTAAGTCAATTTTAATACCTTCTCGAGACACAATGTGTCTGAGAAGTTTCCCTTCAGTTATCCTGAAGATAGATTTCTTTGGATTTAGAGAAATACCATTTTGACGATAGCGTTCCAGTATCCTTTGCAAATGGTGGACATGGTCAGAATGTTGCTTTGAAAATACTTTCAAATCATTCAGGTACACTACAATGAACTTACCCATCTTATCTTTGAAAGCAAGGTCCATCACTCTTTGAAATGTGGTGCCTACATTTATCAGACTGAAAGGCATCCTTCGATAGGTGAATGTGCCCCAAGGTGTGGTGAAGGCCATCTTATGCTGGTCTACTTTTCCAACTTCGACCTGATTGTACCCCAAAAAATTGTCTAACATTGATAACATTTCTGAACCTATTACCATTTACAGGACTTGATCTATGATAGGGAGAGGGTAATTATCTTTTAAAGATAACTGATTCAAGTTCCTAAAATCTAGGCAGATTCAAATTTCATCATTCTTCTTTCTGACAGGCACTATGTTAGCAATCCATGTGGAGTGATGGATTGAGAAAATTATTTGGGCATCAAGCATTTTTTGTATCTTAGCTAAAATAGTACTTGAGATTTTTGGGTTGTATTGCGTGGACTTTTGCTTGTAAGGTATAGAGTTTGCCTTAAGAAGAATGTCATGGCAGATGTCATTTGGTCTGAGTGATTTCAGATCATCATAGGAATAAGCCAAGACATCTATATATTGGTGAAGTAGACTAAAAAGCTTAAATCTCTCCTTGAGAGTGCAACATTTCCAAATGTTTACCATTTTAAGATCTCCCTTGGTTCCCAGGTTTACTTGATCAAAATCTTGAGAAGAGTTTGAATCTATTCGCTATTGTTTAATAAACCTGTCATGGTTATCAAACAATTTTTCTAAGGAGACTAGGCTTTTGAGAATCTTATTCCCCTTAAGCTATAGGAAATCCTCATCTGTATTCGTGTTTGATTTATGAGTTGCTTCACATTCTCGGAGTTCACTACCTTTAAAATGCAATTGTTTGAAACTGTCCTTTTGCTCTAAGAAGGCAATGATTTGATCATCATTGTTAAATACTTGCCAATGGCTGGCATTATCAGGTACACTTGGCTAAAAGACCAGTTCAATAGTGTACTTATCTCCCTTAAAGTCTGGGTGGGAAATTAAGAGAGTATCAGAGATAGCCAATGCATCCACCCAGTCATTAAATTCCATTGGAATGGCAGAGATGTTGAAAGCATCAAAATTTTCAATCTGATCCCAGACCAGATTATGATAGTGGCACCACCTTTCATTCTTGGTCTGATAGAGGTTTCTTACCTAGTAGACTACCAACTCGGTATCCCTTTTAGCATGGAGTGATTTAATTCCCTTTTCCCTAGCAACCTATAATTTGAGCAATAGGGATTCGTACTCAGCTATGTTGTTGGTGTTGTTGAACTGCAATTTGTAGAATAAAGGAACAATATCTCCCTGAGGAGACACCAACACAACCTTGGCTCTTAAACTGGTAGAAGAGTAGCTGCCATCAAATTCTAAGGTCCATACCTCATTAGACATTGCTTTTTCTTTGAAAACTCCTTCATTTGAGGGAAAAGGTTCTTCCATGTGTTCATTTTGCTTTGTTGATTTTCCCACTGTGTCAACTAAACACAATTTAAAGTTATCACCTATAAGAGTTTCATTAGATGCCTCATGGATCTCATCCATAGATAGGAAGTAATTGCCCATGATTGAGGACTCAAATAAAATTTGAGCTTCTGGTGCTGACGATCGGGTAACTACATACCTTGCCTCTTTTTTAGGAAGCAACTTCTTCATAACACTTTGAATTGGGATCCTTGCTTCCGACAACTCCATACTTAGATCGCCTCTAACATCTTTTCAGAAATTACACCTAAGCAGGATGCCGTAAGAGGCTAGAACATCAGCCACTAGAACTGTCAATTTTATCTACTTTTTTGGAAAAGCTGTGAAAGCAAATTGGGCATCTTTTATCTGGCCAAAGAGTGGAACTTGCTTATTTTCCATAGAAAAACACCTCCCAAAAGTTTTAGTCAAAGTTAGTCCAAGGGAATCTGCTACCTTGGCTGGCATGACATTATCTGAGGCTCCAGAGTCTATAATGCAATTACTCAATTTATAACCATTTATAAGTAGGGAAACATAAAAAGGTTCTATTTTCCTGGGAGCAATAGGAGGAGTCACGACAAGATTATTCTAGACAGATTTATCTTTGAGGGGATCATGAACGACCTTTAAAGAATCTTGTCCTACGGGGAAGGTTTTATTTTTCACATACTCTGCCAACCTATCAAATTGTTCTAGGTTAGCCCTCAAATATTCAATCTCTGTCATTTGGATTTTAGTCTTTCTGACATGATCAATTATATCAAATAATTGAAAAGAATTTGAAACAGAGGAAGAGAGTCCATCATCTAGAACCTTAGTAGGTGTGGCACTAGTCTGAGCAATAGAAGGGGGAGGTATGGGGTGGTTGGAGGTATTTATCTTTTTGTGAATTACCTGATCCTTTGATTGAGGAGGCAACAAAGTCCCTCATTTAGCGATGGAAACCACTGGTCGGGGTTCTTCTTCTACCTTTTCTTTATCAGCTTGTGGAGCTGACTGGTGTTGAAATCTAGTGAAAATAGCATAGGATCCATCCAACCCTTCTCCTTTACTTTCAGCTTCGTCCTAGTAATCTAGAAAACCAATATTGGAGTCACCAACTATTTCTTCTTCTTGCTCATTGAAGAGATTAATGTCATCTTGTTGGTCTAACTGAGGTTGGAGTGAATAGTCATGTTTAGCCTCTAGCTAACCGAACGCTGAATTGGCAAGTGCTGCTTCAATGGCTAATTTCCCTGGAGGGGGAGGCAGGCGATTTGGTTGCCCTTGGTTTTGGGTAGCGTTACCTTGATATTACTGATTTTGGAACATTCTCCTAGGCGTATCTCGATAGGAAGGGGCAGATGTACCTTGGGCTATTTGCCTCTTCAAAGCTATCAATTCATTCATCAATTTTTGTACCATAGGATCTGTAGTGCCTGTAGAAGAGCTTTCAACAGATGAGGAGAATCTATTTTTACTAGGATCTTTTATAATCTTACCTGTCAGGTTAAGATCATCTTCAATCTCAGTAGCCAAATTTTGAGCCAATGCTAGATCCATAGGGCCAGCTCACCTCAATAGGAAACTTACTTCAGGAAGCTGCGAGTTGATAAAAAAACACTTGAGATTCTCTGACATGGGTTGAGCAATAGTTGGAATCCAGTTTCTTAACTTGTTGAATTTAGCTATGAAATCCCTCATGGGTTCTTGAGATTATTTTTTTATCTAGGTTAGTTATGTTAATAAAGCATGTGCATCTTCAGCAGGTTTGAACTTAGCTTTGAATTTGGCTTTGAATGTGTCCCAGTCAGTCACTAACCCAGCTTGTAGGTGGTAGAACTAATCTGCGGCAGTGCCTTGCAAGATTTCCACAAAAAGTCTAACTGCTACATCTTCAAAATCCACATCGATTACGCCACATGCTATGGAGAAAGAAACGATATGCTCATCGGGATGAACCTTTCCATCACTAAAAAACTTAAGAATTTTTTTTCTAAAACTACGAGGTAGTTCATGCAAGGGTGGAGTCAAATTAAGAGGACCAAAGGAATTTCCCCACGGGCCTTGAGCCATTATGATAAGAGGATTAAATGGTGGGATAACAAATTTTGGTGGGGTATTTATAGGTAGGGCATGATTAACAGTAGGAAAAGAAGCTCTACCTTGTGTTGGTGACTTGATAAGGTTAGGAGGAAAACTCCTAGACTGTTGGAGGAAAGGTGGTGGAGGAAATAGATCAAAATTACTCTGCTGTGCCAACTCAAACACGGGGTCAAAAACACCCTTGGCTCTCTGGCTTCTTGTGTAGCATGGAGTTGCAAGATTTAAAATGAAAAAGGGACTGAAACTACTTCAAGTTGAAGCTTGAGGTTTCAAAATGCACGTTCATAGTCCCCAGTGGAGTCGCCAAAAAACTGTTGGGTGAATATTTTGTCATCAACTAACTGAGGACAAAATGGGTATATCAACCATAACACAGGGAGATTTACACCATAAAAAGTATGGGTTTACTAGATCTAGATGAGGTAAATCTCTCCTCTCATCAAGGGGAGGTTCCCTATGAATATTTATTCGCTATATGTATATATAATTAAGCAGAAAATAATACTTTGGGTGGTATAACAACATCCACCTCTTTTTTTTAGAGGTGATGTACAAGGAACAAGAGAGAGAAATCTTGGTCATGGGCCGATAACATTCCTCTTCTTTCAGGAATGGTATCTAACGTAGAGCAGAAAATCACCTAAAGTAAGTAATAAAGGTCAAAAAAAACCCACGTAAGCACACAGTCTTTTTTTGTCTCCTACACTGATTCAAAACAAGCATAACAGTAGAGTGAAACGAAGCACAAAGTCTCCACCTGAAACTATAAAAGGTAAAAGAATCACAAAGATAAAAGTAGCTCAAAGTCTCTCTTCTACCTTTTATAAATGCCCTAAGATAATATCAACACACCCACTTTGCTTATTAAATCAAACAAATAAGAGATTATCAGGAAATAGGACATAAGAACTGTTTCCTAAATAACATAGATAACTTCAACACAAAATCTGAAATAAACCTACTTCTCATTCATTTAACTAAATATGATTTACAAGTTGAGCACAAAGTCTCAAGAAGTGTCTCAATTTTAGTAGAGTTTTTGCTCTTAATTATCTGAGATCCTTTTACAAAAGAGGTCTCCACTATATATAGGGAGAAACTCTCAAAAACTAGAAAATAATAAAATACAAAAATATCTTAGTCAAAGATGACTCATTTTTGACTTTGAGATATTTTTTTGGATTTTTTACATGTAATTACATATTACAAAAATGCATGCATTTTTCTCATGACAAAATTTCATAAGGAGAGAAGAGAGAAGGGGAAAAACTTTAGCTCTTGCCACCAGACTTCTTCAGATGAGCATCATACATAGCAATGGATGCCTGAATTCCTATACTGTGTAGTGCAACTGTATTCTTGAATATGACCATGGCTCTAATTAAAGTGTCCTTTAATGCTGTGATTGCCTTAGCATGATTAGTTAACCTGGATCTCAGATTATCTAGAGTTAACTGAGTATCTAAAATATGGTCCATAAAAGTCATTAAGAAGGCCTTTTCTTCAAAATTTCTTTGAATCATCCCCTTGAAGCCTTGGATCATTTCTTCGGTTGAGAGGAATTGGTTATCCCTGGAAGTGAGGTTGCAAGGTAGTTCTTCTAGTTTATTTAGTAGGCCTGTGTCACTCTTCTCACTAGCATCTTTGGAAAATTTGAGGTCTTCAATCAACTCCTTGGGTACCTGTATCTTGTATATCAATGACTCCTTGATCTCAACATATGAATCTTTGCTGGAAATGACACCGATAGTTATCAAGGTGCTTTTCTTCAGATCCTTCATCTCCCTCCACTTGTTAAGATATTTTTTCTATACTATCTATGTCCTGAGAGATAAGAGAGACAAGGTCATCTAAATCTGCCCTCACCTTCTTCATCTTGTCTATCTTTTCTACAATCTCCATAAGTAAGAAAACTTCCTGAGTATGCATCTTTCCAACGTAATCCTCTAGCACTTTCCCTTTCAAGTAGGTTTTCTCTACCTTTTAAATAACAGTGTCATCTATAGAGAAGGCCTCTAGAGTCACCACTTTAGGGGGAAGAGTGAATTTACTTATTACTGCCATCAACTGCTTCATCTTGGCCTTATAATAGTCTTTCATCTCCTTTTCCCTATCAAATTTTTGGACCATGATGTCCATTGCAAACTATAGATCACTTTTCACACCTTCGTGAGTAAATTTTCCAAGTTCAACATGAGAGATGGAATAGTTGCTCATGTCAAAACCCTCAAGGGTTGTGTCATGTGGAGGCTTAGCTATTTCCAAAAATTTATGCCCCTTGTCCTCAACCAATTTTGAGAGGATCCTTGGCCTCTTAGGAGCTTTAGCTTTCACCGGCACTATCTTGTCAAAATCAAAGTCATCTGGAGAGATGGCTAACTTCTTTCTTTTAGGCGTGAATGCTGACATCCAAGGAGGGAGAGAAGAAGTACTTATTGTGGCAATGGTTCCCATAGCTGGTGTTACCATGGTAACTTCTACACTGCTAGTGGTAATAGTGGTCACAGTTGGAGTAACTGGTGAAACTGTATCAGCCGTGGATTGATCAGGAGCAAAACTTTCTCCTAAATTGAAAGAAGGAGATGCCAAGCTAGGAATAGATCTAGAGGAGTGAAGAGTATCTCTAAAAGCACCTTGAGGATCACCAAATATAACTCTTGAAGGAGAGGCACCTCTGAAAGAAGGAACACTGATAGGAGAGAGAGGTGAAGGAGATGCCACAGGAGACTGAGGCGGAGAAGGAGAGACACTTTGAAGTGGTTGTGCCCCTTCTTGGGAAGGTAGAGGCTCAATATTTTACTACTTCAGGGACCTATCATCTGTCTCCATTTACTGAATCACTTGCTCTTGGGAGCTTTGTTCATTAACTCCCTTAGCCGTTGATTTTGGCTCTTCAGTAACCTTTGATTTTTTAGAAACAAAGATGATTCTAGGCTTGTACGGCCTAGATGGGGAAGGAACATCACCTTTGTTCCTTGTCCTATTTTCTACCTTCTTTCTCATCTCTACTTAAAACTCAGCCTCTAATCCTATAATAAATTCCTTCAGTATGATCCCTTTGGCTGCTAACCAATCATTGGTGTTAGCCAATATTGGTTCAAATCTCTTCCTTAGAGAAGTTAGCTCTTTTTTAGACCACTAAATTGGAGGAAAAGGGGAGTCAACAATATTTTCAGCCAGGTACATGCTATTGATAATGCTCTCATCATCAACCAGATTGGGGGGATCTCTACAAGCCCTAAATACTCAATTTGTTCCAGGGTCATCTTGCTATAGTCTATCCCCCTGATTTCTTCAGCTGTCCTTAGGTCTACCCAGATGTCTTCAATCATAGGCTCATGGAATTAAGTCTTTCATCTGATTTTATCCTTGACTCCCCTATAGTCAAATTTGTCTCTTCTCTTGAATTGTTTTAGAGTGACCAACTGTATCTCTGTTTCCATGACTTTGGCTTTGGCTGCTATCACGATAGAGTATCTACCAATTTTGATTGAAAATCTAAAACCTGGCTTTTTCAGCTCCATCTACCTAGTATGCATGAGAGCCATTTGTCGACAAAGCTCCGTTAGAACTAACTTGTCAGAAGAAAACCTGGGGAACATATAGGGATAGCCTTGGAAAAAGCTAACCCAGAGATAATAGAAGGTGGGAAATTGAAGGAACATACAACTATAGTCATTGACGATCATCCAAGCCTCATTAGATAATCTCTTCTATTTGAGCTAAGAGTTGAAGAGGCATAAAAATATAGAAAATAAAGCATCATTTACCCTTTTAAAATGGTAGATTGATTCTTGAAGCATTAACTGGGGGTAATATGAGTAGACCAGGGTGGTCTTTCTGTCCCCTTCAGTTGTCAAACTTGGAAAGGTTCACATCGAGGTAGTTATGTACACAAGGTACGAAGTCATATAGAACTTGGAAGAAGTTTGTACCTTGGTTAGCTACTCGTGAAGGGCATTGCTGATCTACTCACCCCAAAAGATGACCTACTTACCCTAGAGGATGATCTTAATGAATGGGTACATCCACTCGTGGAACTATGAGGAAGACATGAGGCCTTACACTCTACTGAGAAGGGTGATCAAGTCACCAACTTCTTCAATGAAATTACTCCTCGAGAAGTTCCACGGCCATCTAGATAAAATAGTTCTATAGGTCTTTAGCCACCTATTATTCATCACTTTCTTTGCCCTCTCAGGGTCCTTGTTATACTCCTTTTGTGCTTCTATGAAGTCAATCTTTAGCACTTCAGTAGTAGGAGGGCACATGAAGACTTTGTCGATGAATTTGGGATCTAGCCAAATTATCACATTGCCACTGGCATCTGAGACTGATATTGTCTCTTTTTTGTAGAACCAGGCACATTGGAGGATGAACTCCGTATGATGTGCTACCACCAAGAGAGTGACAACCAAGTGAATGTTGCTTTTGATGATCCTCCTCATTTCAGAGCTCAGGTTAGTTGCCTTCATTTGAGTCATGAACTCGGCCATATCCATGTGACCAATTTTAGTGTCTCTAATGTTATCAACATTGGAGGTAACCAAAGTGATTAGAAAGATGCCCTAGTACTTGTACTTCATGGTCTTTGCCTTTTTTGGAGAAGTTTCAGACATCAAAACTTGTCTCAATTGAGCAGGGACTGATGAGCAAGAGCCTTCAAAAAGCACTGCACTCATGATCATGCAATTATGGAACAATGAGAAAATTGGGGAATTTGCACATTGGGTGATCAAGATTTAAGGAAAAGCACTTGGTAGGGCTGGGTTGGAAACTAGGTCAAAAAATGAGGAAGGAAAGGAAAGAAAGGAAAAGAGGAAAATCCCCCGAAGTTAGAAAAATTTGAAAGAGAAATGCATGGGTAGTGAAATTCACCACCCCTGCATGAAAAAAAGTTAGAAAATGTGTAAGGGTGGTGAAATTTGTTGCCCTTGCAAATTTGGTTAAAAAGGTGTAAGGGTGGCAAAATTCACCGCCCTTGCACATTTAGCCTGCATCAGTGAAAAAATTTGCCACCGATGCAAGATTTGGGCAAAAAGGGGTGCGGGTGGTGAAAATCACCGCTTGTATAGGCAAGGCCTGCGTGGGTGGCGAAGTTTGCCACCCGCACAGGTAAGAGGGAGTGAAGGTGAATGGACGGTGAGATTCACTACCCATGTAGGCTTAACCTGTGTCGGTGGCAAAATTTTCCACCTTTACAAGTCAAGAGGGGACTTGGATCGACGACAAACTTTTCCATCGATGCAAGTTGAGGCAAGGGAGCATGGGGAAGACAAGGTGGGAGGCGGCAAAAATTGCCACCCTTATACGGGTGCGAGTCAAGCAGTCAAAAAGAAAGAATAAAAACCCCAACAATAATAAAAAAAATTAACAAAGTTAATAAGAGGGAAGGAAAGGAAAATAAATTCTAAAAATAAGACCTACTTGGAAAGCCACATGCGTAGTAAGCTCAAATCCACCAAAACGCGCTGTCACCCATTCGCTGGATTGTCTAGATGCAAAGGGCAGGAAGAGAGGAGGAAGAATGAAGAAAAACAAGGCTGAAATTGGGTTATATGGAGTGAAAACTGACCTCAATAGCTTGCCGCACGTGGCAATAAATGCTGTGCATGGAAAACGAGGCATGCAAGGGTGGTGAATTTTGCTACCCTTGCATGTTTGGATGCATGGGCAACAAAATTTACTGCCCTTGCAGGTAAAAATGTAGGGGCAACAAAAATTTCTGCCCTTGCAGGTCAAGATGCATGGGCAGCAAAAATTGCCACCCTTGCAAGGAAAAAGTAAAATGCACTGGAAGCCAATTTTGCTACTCATGCACGAAAATGGAAGAAATAAAACATTAACTCTGAAAGAGGTAGGTTTTGGTCTCTTGGTTGCATCGAGACTGTAATAACCTTCATGTTTTAGGGAAGATGTGGTAATAAGACATTATGAATTTTGAAAGGTGTAGTTGGACTAAGACAAGAATGAGAAGAACCCATCTCAAAAACAAACTTAGAGAGATTAAAGATGAAACAGACAAGTTTCATAGGGGGTTGTTCCCAAAAATGAGCTAAGCTGATTTTGGAAACAACAATCCTTACATACTACAACAACCTCTTGTGAAGCACCTTGGCCAAGGGAGATATTGAGGCTCAGTGGGTTTATCTTCAAAGGTAAGTATTCCTAACTTTGTTCCTCATTTGTAAGAGTAGATAGATAATGAATTTCTACTTCTCTCCCATGCATTAGGATTGTGTATACATTAACATGAGTATATGTCTTATATGCATGTTTAATTTTGTTTTTTATTACCCCCACTTTTTTCCATAAGCTTTGGTGAGCACTAGATTAGGAATTTTATTTACTTGTTATTAGTTTAGTTAAATGAAGACTTAGGACCCCCTTAGGGTTATTACATCATTTTACTTAGACTTGAGGCTTTTGAACCCTTCTTAGAGAGGCTATTGTGATAAGAGATCCCTTAATCGAGTCTAGCAGATCCCCATCTTGGTCATGTTCCTAATTATCTAATATATCCCCAATTGGAAGTGTAAGTAGGATCTATCTTCTTTGAGTTAGGATTAATTTGTAGATCTCTTATATTTTTGATTGCATACATTTTATTGAACCCGATGTGAATCTAACCCTTGCAAGATTTTTTTCATATTTTTCAAATTATTTGATTTCATATTGGTACTACTTTGCTATCAATCAGCCAAGAGTATTTAACCTTTCAAGGTGGTCCTTGCTGATTCATAAGGGATTACACGTGGCTCAACCAGACACCAGAGTGGAGTAAATAGGTGGGACTAATGGTATGGGATATATAGTCTAGATACATAGGGGGCCTAGGGATACCTAAAGTTCAAATAAGGTTCATCACATTAGTTCTAATTATTATTTATTTAAAATATTAGATCAACTATGTTGATATAGTTCTAACTTCTTTGTGTAGGTTTAACACATAGTCATATCAATATGAATCTATTTTATTTATGTAGGTCCTCATCAAATACAGGTTATTAGATTGAATAGGTCAACATAGTATTTTTCTTCACTTCCATAAAATCAACTAGGTTGAACCTATCAACTTAGTCTTATAGGTAGCATCCAAAAAATTATCTAGGTCAACCCTATTGAGATAGTTATTTATACAAGATTTAACAATAGGGCTTTATAAAAGTAGATCGACCCAATCGACTTAGTTGGCAAAACTTTAAAGTATTTAAAACATACAAATTTACAAATATAATCATCGTCAAACCCACCAAAATTATTTTCTATCCTCATTTGTCATTTCTAGAATTTATTATAGTCCTATTTTTCAAAGTTTGTCATATTTATAACTACCCATATATAGTCAACTAGGTCAACCCTATCGACATAGTTCTATATTTTGTATTCTATTTGGAAAACTAGGTTGACACTATTGACATAGTTATTTTTTAGACCCTTAATTTCATAGTACATAAGAAACATTATCAAATCTACTCTATATTATCTACATACATGATAATATGAATTAACACTGTGTTATGTTTCAAAGATGGAATTAACACTACATGTTAGTAACTAGTTCACACTTTCAATTTTAGTTGTTTGCATGCTTAGAGTAGCTCATATAGTCTAATTACGTGGTTCTCAAAGTACCATTTAGTTACACTATTTTTCTCTTTCTCTCACATGCTACCAAATCATTTGAACACTTAAAATACATTAAACACTTATCTTACTAAGGCTTAGTTACTTGGATTTCATCACCAAGGGGGAAGCTAACTAGGTTTTCTATCCAAGTATAAATAGATGGTTAATGGTATATAATGACAAAGTACCTGACACCCTTATCACTATGGTGTGTGAAGTGAAGGGGTAGGCCCAAATACAAAGCCAATTGCCATTTCCAATATATATCCCTTTCAGCCTAAACATCCTAAAACTATCTCTAAATTACTTTCTAGTTCTCTACTTACATCCAACTTCCCTATCACATTGATCAAAATTTCTAATAATCTAACACTTAGGTGACCACTTAGTTAGCATTTAATTTTCAATTGATTGCTTTCTCTTTGATCATTGTGTGTTGTATGACAAAACTTGCAATGACCAGTGTTAGTGTAAGGTTTGTGCAATGTGCATCAATTGGATTATCCTCATTGACCCAATTAATTATGTGTTTTCATTTTATCTCTTGCTTTCACATTAATTGCAAATTTTTTCTCTGCTTTATATACATAATCATTTTGCTTTACATAGTCTCTTATAGAATATCTATGACCTCTATTGACTATCTAGGTTGACCCATTTAACCTTGTACCTTTTCTACCTTCTTGTTCTACCTACTAGGTCAACCCAATCGACCCTATACACTTTTTAGACTTCTGCCTTACCTATTAGGTCAACCCAATTGACCTTGTACTATTTTTTGCTCCTTATCTACTTTACTAGGTTGACCCAATACTATTTTAGACCCTATTTTATCTACTACATTGACCCAATTGACCATGTATTGTCTTCTGCCACTTCCTCTTGCCTTGCCTTTACATCACATTTACTATTCAAAGTTTATTTCCTTAATCATGAACTTTATGTTTGTGAACAATAATGAGTTGAAGTCAACTGACATGATGAGTTTTTCCAATCCTAGCAGGTTTTCCCATTCATAGGTTATGGATCCTACCTTAGATGTAAGCAACATGCATGTAGCCACTCACACTACCAACTATGAGACACCTCCTCATTCCTCTTCTCTTTATAATCCTATTTTCTCACTTGTAGATCAACCTAATTTAGAGTGCACTCCCAAAATTTTATTCTTCATCAATGAGTTTCCTCAACATCAAGGAAAGGATATTTCTACCATATATCAGTTCATGATTAGTGATCAAGATGAAGAGCCTCATTCACCTTTTCCTATATTCTCACATGGTTTTGGGGATACTAGTTTCTTTTATTTTTAGCCTCTTCCCTCTATTTTGACTGCTTATCATAACATGACATATTTCTCTTTGACTTCTTCCACCTCCATGCCTAGTATCTCTACTAACACGCTAGGTTATACATCCAGTGGGCCTCTTCCAAAACCCACTTTCTTCAATCTTTCCACTAGTGCATCATTTGCTACCCATGGTAATTGTGCTTCTAGTGATCCTTATTTTCATCCCTCTAATTATTCATATTTTTTGACACAAGCAAATTATTCCACTAGTGCTTCATTGACAAACAACTCTTCTCACTCTATCATTAGTGGTACCCAAGCTACTACTTCCAATTCTAATGCTCCAAGAAATGTTAACAATACAAATCAAACCCATCAACTTATCTTAAAAAATTTTAATCAAATTAATGCATTCCCAGCTAATAACACAAATCAAGTGATGGAAATGTAAAATCACCTTATCCATCTTTAAACCTACCCTCAACAAGTTCCACGATGCACACATAATCCAAATGTTTCTCGGCCTCCTCTTCTAGATGTCTATGGTAATCTTATCCCTCAACCTCTTTTGGTCAACAAAATAATCAAGTATATTCAAAATGAGCCTTTTAAATCTCAAATTGATAATATTGATATAGGAAGCATCACCCTAGCTATCTCTTATAATGGGTCAACTGATCCTACTCTTCATGTTAAAACAATTGGAAATCTCTAAAAATATTGGGTCAAATTAAACACTTTTGCCACTACCAAACTCTTAGAAAAAACTCTCAGGAGTTATGATTTAGATTGGTAAAATCAATTTCAATCCCATTTCATTACTAGTTTGGAATATTAAGTTAATGTTTTAGTCCAAGAGTTCCAAACTAGTGATCTCCTTGAGAATACCTTGGCCTACTTTATCAATTATAAGTAACTTGAAACTGAAACCACTCAAGCTTTGTAAAATGATGGAAGACATTGTATAACAAATGTGAACATAATATGGATAATGATAACCTATTTCATTTGTTTACTAATGTTATTTTTCCCAAGTTGAAATTTGGGTCTAGATTCATTCTCCACATACTTTGGAAGAGGCCATTAACCAAGCCAATTGTCAAGATTTTCTTAGATGTCAATTCTAGCCATCCCAACCTTCTATGGGTCCTCAAATTTTACTTAAAAACAAGAATCATTGTGCTACCAATGATTGTTTCACTGACTCTTATAACACCATTCAAACTATTTAAACTATTATTCCCAACCAACCTTTAGAACAAGCTTCCCCTTATAATCACTACACTAATCCTCATTTATATTCTAGTAATAACATCAATGTTTACAAACCTTTATCCTCAATAGATTTATAAAAGTGTCTCCCAATGCCTCTTCCATGAGATATTGATCCCACTCATCTAATGAAATATTGGTATGATACCAATAAATGTTTTTGGTTTCATACTGGCTAGGGTCACTCTCATGAGACTTGTAGGCATCTTCATAATTTGGCTATGGATTTCCTTCTTGGTCCCAATTTTGACCATTATTATATCATTCATAAATGTTAACAAGTCTATGAAATTTCCTTCAAATCCCATGAACAACAACATAAATCTCAAGATTTGAACTAGGCTAATGTTCATTTGGCCATCTATAAATATCTTCTTCCAAATCATCAAGCTAACCAAGACAATCCTACCTATTCTACCAATGATGTTGATAGTCATCCTGACCCACCTTCTAAAGAGAATGTGGTTAAAATAACTAATATGTAAAGGGTGGTTGCTTTCATTAATCCTCATCTTATCCACACACCTCAAATGTCTCACACATTTCATGTTATCCAATATTCTTTTCCAACTCACTTAAATGAATTGGGGAAAAACAAACTTATATATTTTGATGAACCAATTCCAATTCCTCCCATAGATAACACTTCTCATACTATTTCTACTTTTTCACCTATCAATAATGATACTCAACCTTCGACCAACACTTCTTCTAACATCTCTCAAACCAAACCCACATCAACTACCTTACCTTCTTAGGACAAACAACCAAATTATCCTTCAACTAAACCTCCTACATCTTATCAACATAAATTCACTTGTACTTTAGCTCCTCCTTCAGAGGACATCCTTCAATATTATATACCCCTTTCTACCAATCTTCTTATAGGTTATGATGAATGGGATCCTATAATGGAACTCACTAATCTCCCATCTCAAATCTCATTTATTGATCTTATTCATACTTCTCTACGTCATCAAAACCATATTATGTAACTCTTATTTGAAATGAACATCCCTCCTCCTCCCATAGTAGGATATGAAGCAACCTTATCCAAATCAGAAGATAACATTTTACAATAGTGTGAGGAGGTGTCCATACACATTGATGAAACAATGAACACTTCTCTTTCTCTCATATTTCCCATTGCTTCCATGATCCCCAATGAGATTCTTGTTCTTTCAAATGATCTTCCTCTTTTTATTAGTGTCCAAATTGGTGATATCAAACTTAAATGTGCATTGATTGATGAGGGTTCTTTTACTTGTGTTGCTTCTCTCAATTTTATTAAAACCCTTAGATGTTTTAAATGAAATCTCAATTCCACGTGCAACACATGTCAAGGTTATGATCGAAGGTAAATGCATCATTTAGGTTATGTGTGGCTTCCCATTATAGTCCCACTTGTCACCATCCATGTGAAGGTGATGTGTATACACAAAATATTTTCAAATTTTTATCATGTACTAATACTTTGTATCTTACAAAAACCCATTGAATCTCAATCTCTTTGAGTGCACACTTTGAAGGATGCATTGGGAAAGGGGTGGGTAGACCATTGTTGATTCATAATTTTTTTGTCTCTTTTTCCACTTGACTTCTACACACTTGTATCCTAAAATCATTATCCCTAAGCTTGTTATTCTTAGTTGTACCCATTCTAATCATTTGTCATACTTTATACTTCCATTCCTTTCTTTATCTCCTTTTGGTCAGTAAGCTACACTAGGTCAATTGGGTCAAACCTATACTATTGTAGGGTATTTTTCACTTTAGATCTTGTTTTCCTCTGGTTGACCTAGCTCAGGACCTAGTGAATTATTTATCGAAAACTTACAAGGTCGACGGGGTGGACCCTGTAAAGCTGACATTTTTGAAAGGATTTAGGGAAAGATCCACCTATATATACAAGTTAATTTACAACCATTTGATAATAGATAAGAAAAAAAGAATAAGTGTGAATGAACATATATTTATTGAACATTCTACTTGAGAAGTAAAGCTTAGGGTTATATACTTTCTTTGGAGATACAGATCTTGTCTTATGGAGAAGTCTTTTAGATGCATAGATAGGTTGTGTAGCCTTGAGCTGATTTGTCTTTGTTATCCTTACATACCACAATAATCTCTTGTGAAGTAACTTAGCCAAGGGAGAGATTGAGGCTTGACAAGTTCATCTTCAAAGATAAGTATTCCTAACTTTATTTCTCCTTTGTAAGAGTAGATAAATAATGTAGTTGTGCTTCTATTCTATGCATTAGGATTATATATACCTTGACATGAGTATATTTCTTCTGTGCATGTTTAGTTTTATTTTATTTCTAACCCCCCACTTTGTGCCACAAGATCTAGTGAGAAATAGATTAGATTTACCTTTTTATTATTAGATTTAAGTGAAATATCAAACCTAGGAATCTTTTAGGGTTATTGCATGATTGTGTTAGACTTTAGGCTTTAGAACCCCTTCTAGCATGGTGTATTGTGATAAGTGATCCTGCAATTAGGTCTAGTGGATCCCCATATTGGTCATGATCTTGCTTAACAAATTTATTCCTAATCCTAAGTGTAGGTATGCTCTATCTTTTCTGAGCTAGGATTGATTTATAGACATGATGCATTTTTTATTACATATATTTTGGTGAACCCAATGTGAACTAACCTTTGTAGGGTTTGCTCACTTATTTCATTATTTTTATCATATATTTGCCATACTAGGTCAACTACATCAACCCAATTTTGAATTATGTGTGAAAGTTTTTAGGTACAAGCTACTGGATCAACCCAATCAACCTAGTATAGTTTTCTAGACTCTTAGACATCCAGTCTAGACTACAAGGTTGACCTAGTTGACCTTGATCATTTTAGGCATTCAACAATAAGTTTTTATAAAGCTTGATTGATCTAGTTGACCTAGTTAGTAGAGTTTTTCAAGATTTTATCAAGGTTCCTAAACAATAATATTATTTCTATACATCCCTGATCCATCAAGGTTCCTTTTTATCTATCTTTCTATCTCTTTCTTTACAGTCTTTATTTTCATAGTTTATAATCTTTAAAACTACCCTTGTATAGTTAACTAGATCGACCCTGTCAACCTAGTTATGTATTCTACGTGTTGTTTAGATAACTAGGTCAACTCTATCAACCCTATTAATTTTTAGAACTTGCTTCCATAGTATAGAGGTGACACTATTGACCTTGTTCTATATTTTATGTATACACTATCTTAAAAAATGACACTATACTATGTTTACAAAGTTGTAATTAACCTTTATATGTTATTAATTATCTCACATTTTCATTTCTTATTGTTTGCATGCTTAGAATAGATCACATAGTCTAATTATGTGGTTTTTAATTTACCATCTATTTTCATTATTTTCTATTTAAGCATGCATGACCAAATCACAAAATCTAAACAAGCATTTTAATATTTATCTATCCAAAGCCAACCTACTTGGATTTCATCACCAAGGGGGAAGTCAACTTGATGTTTTGGTCAAGTATAAAATATGGTTAATGGTATATTTTATCTAAACACTTGACACCCTTATCATTACAGTGTGTGAAGTGAGGGGGTAGGCCCCAATACCAAGCATGTATCGTTATCACTATAGATCCCTTTCAATCTAAACTTCCTAAAACCATCCTTAGATTGATTTCTAGTTCCTTTCTTACAACCAACTTCCTATCACACCTAAAAACATATTCTAATAATCTAATAAACATTCAAGTTAACCACTTAGCTAGTTATTTACTTTCTAAGTTGATTTTTTTCTCTTTACTCAATTGTATTTTGTATTGTAAAAACTTGCATTAGCCAGTGTTGGTGCAAGGTTTTGTGTTGTGTGCCTCAGTTGGATTAGCCAACATTGATCCAATAATTATTTTTTTCCCTTCAGTTCTTATTTTCATAAATATTTGAAAAAATTATCTTATTTTAGTACATGGTCATTTTAGTTGACACAATCTATCACACACTATTTGATTTTCCCTATCTATTATACTAGGTTAACCCAGTCAACCTTATATACTTTTTCAACTTCTATTTATTGTTATAGGTTGACCCAATTGATCTTGTACTATTTATAGGCCCTATTTCCTATGCTAGGTTAACCCATTTGAATCTGTATAGTTTTCTATCACTTCTTATTTATTTTTATAGTTTATTGGAACATAACTATCTACTGATTGGGGGTGAATTAGTAGATTGATTAAATTATTCTTTTTAATACTTTTAATGTGATTAAAAAGTATATATAGAGATAAAAAACACACACATAGATATAGCACCCAATGTACGTGGAAAACCCAATATGGAAAAAATTGTGGTAAGAAATAACTGCTAGAAGCTACTATTTTAATCCATCCTCACAATCAAAACCTCACTGGTTACAATGTTTAAGTGCATTGACCCTAAGGAGACACCAATCCATTAATTTAATAACACCAACTTTAAGGAAGCACTAATTCCCTAATTGAGCACTAATTCAGCTTATTTGATGGTACCTACCAATTAGATCTTATCATGGGGATAGAACTATAGATTACACTATTGAAATATCTATTACAGGTATATTTTGTAACTTCTCACACTCTGCACATCTCTCTCTTCTCTTCCACTTTGCTCCTCTACCTTTGTGTCTATATTTTTCTTTTCAACACACTTCATCAATCATTTACTTTCTTCTTCTCTCTCCCTCTCAATTCAACTTTATTCAATAATAGAAACATTTAATGTATCCTAGATGACATATATATAAGCATTTGATCTAGGCTTCACATCTTCTCTATGTTCACATTTGTTCGTTAACACTTCACTCTCCAAAAAGTTTCCTACATCTTGAATTCATGCACCACCATCATGATTATTTGTCTTTTACTATATTTAACATATACCAAGATTTGGTTTTGATTTACATACCATATTACATAATTTTTATCGATCACAATAATCTATATCATTGTTTGTGTCATATAATGCACCTTACTAACATGTTTTACCTCTTGATCATCAATATGAATATATCTTCAATATTGACCATAGATATTAAGTTTCATGCCATGATCTAATGATCCTCATTCAATTTACTCAACTTTAAAATGCATCTCTTAGATCAAAATCTAAAAGACTCATGTGCTCCATTGGATCTTTGTACAAATCCAGTCTTTAATGTTTCAACTTTGAAATACATCCATTGATCTTTTGATCTAGGCTCCCACGTGTTATTTGATCTTAAAAGTAGCATGAAATTTACCTATGTCTATCATTAAAGATTGATCCCTTAATCTCATCTCATTTCATCCTAAAACTTTAGAACACATATGTGATGGGGTTGGTATAGATCTGTGTAATATTAAACAAATACCATTTTAGAATAATAGAGCCAAACATAGGAAATTTCTTAAATAATGATCATATATTATTTTTGCACACTTTGATTAATAATAATTCGAGACACATTAAAAATATATATAGGAATATTGTTCCTATATTTATGGATAACATCTCTCCACTAAAATCTCACCTAATATCCCTATGATTATGTAAACTCTATATATGATATATTGTTATAACCTATAAAAATATATCTCAACAATATAATATTCTAACCTAACACCATATTATTTTTAATAAAAATATTATTACCAAATATAACAAACAACCAGTTACTATTTACCTCTCGATAAATACACAATGTAAAAGCTAATCCCTAACATTCCCCCCATAGTTTTTACATGGTGCAAAAATATTCACACTCTTATTTGTAGTATGTTCACCCCTTGTAGCATGCCATATTTGGCTCATGACCTTATAATAAAGAGAGCCTCACTCCTCCTATAGTTTTACAAGTTTACCATAAACCTTGACATGAAAAAAATTAAAATAATTGTATGCCACCACATACTCTTAGGTCTATATACTACTAATGCAATCTTGCTGCACATTACCACTATTATGAGAAGGAACACATCCCACATTTACTTTACATGATCAAAATAGATGTGTCACTGATGTTCATATCCATAAATAAGGCAATCATAGGATTTCTATAGTATCTGCTCTCCTAACTATTTCCAAAACATTATTCACCTCTTGTGGTTTTCTAGATCTCTACCAAAAACCCTTTCAAGACCTATGAACTGATTTACATTGGTCCTTTTTTCATTTCACAATGTTTTAACATGAGGAAATTATGTTTGGAATTTTCACACAAATTACATTTCTTGAACGGTCATACTCTTTTGTTCTTATTTTGAAAATACACAGAGGAAATTAAAAAAAAACACAACACAAAAAAATGTCACCAAAACATTCTGGACGCCATCATTGGTGACTGACGAGAGGCTCTAAAAACATCATTCCTCCATGTATCCTCCTTCCTCTAATATGTCATTACTCACTTAGATAGTATATATATTTAGCTCAGGTAGATAATTTTAAAGGGAATACAGTCCCCCCCTCCCCCCATAATATTTGACTTAAGACATTGTGGTTACCCATAAGGCACTTTTTTTTACAATTTTGAATTTTGACTCAAGATGACATAAGGGATTTTTTATAAAGGACTATAATTTTGATGATAGACATTATAACTAAAATGACAAGTTATAAAATTAAAAAAATAAAAAAAATCTATTGAATTGAAATTATGACCAATATAATGAATCAAATAGACATAGATACCTATTTTATGAAATCCAATTAGACTCATAAAATCTTAATGATAATGGATTATTTTAAAGACTTTTAAAGTTCACATGATTTGTACTAAACACATAACAAAAGAACTAAAATCTAAAAAAAACTTTCTGAATTATACCAGACTTAAATACTAAATCTAATAGACCAAATTTAAATATACTAAATAATAAAATACAATTTAAATGACTTTATCAATTGCCTTTACTCAAAACCAAAAGACTCCTAAATATATATTTAACCATAAAACAATGATTACTAAGAGGAAACCTATCAATATTACATGGTACATGGATCATGAGATGTACATATCACAAATGTAGTTAGCATTATCTAAATGGATTATAATGAGCAATAAGTGAAATCTAAATGTTGATGTATCAAACATATGCCATGGTGGAAGCATATCAATGCATATACTTAAGAAACATGTAAAAAGTGTTTTTAGTAATGCCAAAGAGAGATATTTGTCAATCCAAAAATATTATAGATCTATTGGCATATGGCTATGAGTACATCATGCTCAAGTAAAGCTCAATGACATGACTGATGGTGAATGGAGACATGCATCTATCGAAGGATATGCTAATGTGAGGGTCTAATACATGAGATAACAAGTATTGACAATAAATTATGATAATGGAATATGGTAGGCAACGTGAAGTTATGCACAAATAGTTTCTTAATGCCTTCATAAGAGTGACATATATGAGTAATAGAAATGGAGGGTGCCATGTTAACACATTCCATGATGACAATGTTTTGTTGGAACTTATCACAATAAATCTAGTCCATAGTATAGGGAAATGCAATCAATGAAGGACCCAGGTTAAGATGGATAGTGAAATCCTTCATATAACTATTAACAAATACATCTTGGAGAATGCCTCATAACTCTATGTATATCATAAAATGTAGACCACATCATAGAAAAATATTGTAGCTAATTTTTATGCTACTCTAATGTATTTTTAAAGAAGACATAATAAACATTATAGAATTATCATAGAAGGGGTGACCATGAATAAGAATGGATCTACCCCATACAAGATCAAATTTCTATATGGCACTTTGATAGATATTCCTACTTTAATACTAGATGATGGGGATGGTACAAATCTATGTAAGATTAATCAAATACCATTTTAGAATAATAGAGCTGAACACAAAAAATTTCTTAAACAATGATAATATATTATTTTTGCACAATCTAATTAGTAATCATTCGAGATACATAATAAATATATATAGGAACAATATTCCTATATTTATGAAAAACATATCTCCACTAAAATATCACCCAATATCCCTATGATTATGTAAACTCTATATACGATATATTGTTATAACCTATAATAATATATCTCAACAATATTATATTCTAACCTAATATCATAATATTGTTTAGAATAATATTACTACCAAATATAACTAATAACCAATTACTATTTACCTCTCAGTAAATATGTAATGTAAAAGCTAATCCCTAACAATACATTTCATTGATCTTTTCAAAGTAACTCGGTCTTTAACTTGTTAAATATTAGATACTTTGACCTCTTTGAATCCATGCACTCCATTTATCTTCATTTCATGATATCACACTCACTGTTAGATCTTCTGAAAAAATCTTATGAATGTGACACTTGTCATCAACGTATTTACTGTCAAGTACCTTTGACATATTCACTTCATTATGCATCATTGGATCTATGTCATATAATTTAGCACTAATCATTAATCAATATTGAATAAATATTAATTTGATGATTTAGGAAATATAAAGTTTTTAAACAGTACTCAGAGCTGGTAATCATTAGATCAAAGGGGCCAGTTGCATAATGATGAGGATATAACATAAGCTACTAGTTCCTATCTATATCAGGTCAACATAAAAATATAACATTCCTCTGAATGTCATGACTAAACCCTTAGGATTTTATTGTGAAACCCTGGTAATGGCTGAGAGCAAAGATAAATCAATTATGTGCTCATTTATCTTCATCTAAACCTATGGACCATATATCTAAGTTAGACTTAAAAAACCCATAACATATATTATATTAATTAATCTGTAAATGGTCTAGAAATGATCTCTATAAAATCATGACAAATTTACACTATGTAACTATAAAACATGCTCTTCTCTCCACCAATCTTGTCTGTGATTAATCCTCTTAACATCCACAATGCCAAAAATCTCCTTTTTGAAATCAATGATAATCATATTTCCAATAATCTACCCTTTGGCATTGATGGAAAACTAAATGCTATGATCTTGTATAATGATGGGAAATTAAATGCTTTGCTCCTTATCTGGCATTGAATGTACTTGCATTACTTGCATTAGATTTTGGTGAATGTGAACTAAAGCTACTTATACCACTTACCCTTAGGCAATGACACATTTTCAACAACACAACTTGGAAACTTGCTCTCCTCCTCCTTTGATAAACTATTATAGAGAGCATTTACACTTTTTCTTCAAACTTTTGTAGAGAGCATTTGCACTTTTTCTCCAAACTTTTGCAGAGAACATTTGAAATTTTTCTCTCCCTTTGACATCAATAGAAAAAGGACTCCAAATTGCTTCTTGTTTGTCTAATTATTCTCCCCCTTTATCAGATAAATGAGTTTGTCCAAGAATTTGCAACCATCAACTCATTATAATTTTGCAAAAATATGCATACCTAAGTTGCCTTTTCTCTATTCAAAAGTGATACTTGATTGATATATGCTTCATTATGGAATACATCACTGGATTCTTTGATATGTTTATGAAAATTGAATCATCATAAAGAATAGAGATAGGTGATTTGTATTCTACCTTGATGTCTTTGAGTGTTTGTTTACTTCTACTATAGAAAGAGTAACTGACTCTTGATTTTTACTAATCCATGAAATAAGTTTGTTTCCAAGGAAAAATGCACCACCACTAGTGCTTCTTCTATCATCCACACTTCCTAACCAATCAACATCTGTATATGCTATTAAAGTGAAGTCCTCATCTTTAGGATACCATAGACCATAGTCAATTTTACTCTTGATTTATCTAAAGATCCTTTTCATTGCATTTACATGTGACTCTCTAGGAGCAAATTGAAATATTGAAACCATGCACATTTCTTACATGATATCAAGTCTTGATGTAGTTATGTATAACAAGCTACCTATAATTGATCTATACATAGTCTAATTTACATTAAGGGACTCGTCCTTTTTGCTCAACTTACATCTAGTTATCATGGGGGTACTTATTGGTTTGTTCTCTTCCATTCCAAACTTATTGAGAATTTCCTTAGCATACTTGGTTTGAGATATAAAGATCCCTTCATTATTTTGTGTTATCTATAGAATAAAGAGGAGATTTTTCCAAGCATAGACATCTCAAACTCATTTTACATTTGAGTAGAAAATTGTTTGAACTTTCTATTTTTACAACCACAAAAAATGACATCATCTACATATAAAACAACAATTAACATATGCTCATCTTCTAATTTGAAGTATAGATTATTATCTGCATATCCCTTATTTACTCCTTGTTGTTTTAAGTATTGGTCTAATCTTGAATACCATGATCTAGGTGCCTGTTTTAGACCATACATAACTTTCTTCTGTCTACACACATAATCTTCTTCTTTTAATAGCTAAAAACCTTTAGGTTGTTCTATGTAGACTTCCTCGTCTAAGTTCCCATTCAAGAAAGCATACTTAACATCCATTTGATAGACTTTTAATTTCTTATAAATAAAGAATGCTAGAAATATTCTTATAGATTCCAATCTAAAAATTGGTGAAATTTTTTCCTCAAAATCTATGCCTTCAACTTATGCATATCATTTGCAAACCAATCTAGCCTTGTTCCTTATAACAGTTCCATCCTCATTGAGCTTGTTCCTAAAGACCCACTTTATACTTATTACATTCTTATTTGAGGGTTTTGAAACTAATTCCCAAGTTTTGTTCTTCTTAATTTGGCTAAGTTTTATTTTCATGGCTTTTAGTGAATTTTCATCCTTGTTGGCTTCAACATAGTTCTTAGGCTTAATTTTAGACATTAGAGTAAAACTTACTTACTCCTTGTTCATTGTAACTCTTCTCCTTGTCTTAACTCTATTTTATTACCAATGATATGCTTGATTGGATTATCCTTTTAAACAAATCTTGTAGGGGAATTTTCAATTACTTCCTCATGCTCTTCATTATCTGATTCCTCTTCATAATCTGATTCTTCATTATAGATTTATTTGTCAGGTTTAACATGTTTCAAGACTTCTTGAACATTAACATTGATTCTCTCTACAATCTTGTGTATCTTTTTATTGTAGCACATGTAGGCTTTGCTTAGGGTGGAATAACCAAGAAATATTCCTTCATCACATCTTTATTTAAAGCTTCCCAAGTTATCTTATTTTCTTCTTATGTATCATTTGCTATCAAACACTCTAAAATCCTTGACAGAATAAGGTTTTCCATACCAAATTTTATAGGGATTTTTATCATTATTTACCCTTATTTGAACTCTATCCAAGATATATACTATTCTTTGTACTATTTCTCTCTAGTATCCATGAGGCAACTTGGCCTCTTTTAGTATTGTTCTAGCAATCTCCTTAATTATTCTATTCTTTCTTTCAATAAATCCATTTTGTTGTGGAGTCCTTACTGTAGAGTAATGCCTTTTGATTCCATGATTTTCAAAATACTCCATGAACTCATTTGAGGTGAATTCTCCACCTCTATCAGATCTTAAGCATTTGATTTTTCATCTAATCTCATTCTCTACCATGGCCCTAAAGATATTAAATATTTCAAATGCCTAAGACATATCCTTCAAAAAATTTACCCATGTCATTATTGAGCAATCATCTACAAAAAACATGAAGTATCTTTCTTCTTTAGATCCTCTTATCTTACTAAGACCATAAATATTAGTATGAACTAATTCTAAAGTCTTTGTAGTTGTATATTCCTTTATTTGAAATCTTACCCTTGGCTACTTGACTCATTGACATTCATTACAAGTAGTGTATATAGGTTTGATTATCTTAGGCATATATCTAACACACTTATTTGAGCTCACCTTTACCAGGTTGTCAAAATTGACATGGCCCATTCTTCTATGTCATAACAAAATCTCATCAATATTTCCTATTAGATAACTATTACCATTCACTTTATTAAGATTATAAATGTTGCTTTTAATTATTTTACCTTATGCAACTAATATTCTAGATCTCCTTATCTTACAACCTTCTACATTAAATGTGACCTTATATCCATTGTCACACATTTGATTGACACTTAAGAGATTATGTTTCCATCCTTCCACATAAAAGACATCATGTGTAGGTAGTTTTACATCTAAGTTCAAGGTTCTTTTACCATGGATTTTTATTATAGTATTGTCTCCTAAGATGATAGATGTTTCCTTGAATTTACTCAGTTTGATGAACTTGATCTTGTCACCAGTCATGTGTTTTGAGAAACCACTATCTATCACCCAAAAATTCTATTCCTTGATATGGAGTGTAGTTTAAGTAATCATAGATTGTGAAGCTTTCTGATCTTTCACTTTCCACACATCCTTAGGTTTCTTATTTGTCCAATTTTTCCTTTTATCAGAGATTTGTGAAATTTTGTTCATACTGAGAGGCATGCATTTATTCTTACTTTGTATTTTTGGTCTTACAAAGTTTGTTCTACATTATTTGTCTATGTAATCAAAATTATTGAAATTATAGCATATTGTATTTATATCTAACAAGGGCAAAAATAAAGTTTTTCTTACAAAGTTTGTTCTCCTTTTAGGTATAACCCTACATTCACTAGACCTATGACCAAACTGATTATAGGTATACTAATAGCCATAAAAAAATTAGGAATACCTCATCATAGCATTTTTTTGTATAGGATGAGGAGGTCTTCTCAACTCTATTTTCTTCAAGTCTCTCACCCTTATGTAAATGTCTGCATCAACTACCTTTGTGTTTTATATCTTCCTTGAGTTTTTAGAGATGGACCCATTATTCTTCTTCCTTTCATTAGGATTATTTTCTACTTTAGATTTATTTACATAAATAGTTCTCATATTTATCTTTGTTACCTTGCAAGATTTCTCTTTCTTTACTCCTGATTCTCCTTCTGGTTTGAAGTTGTCATATAAGTTTACAGATGTACTGGTCAAGGAAATATTCCCTTTTTCATAACTAAGACTAGATATTTATTTTGATGGATTTTGAGAGTTAATTAACTCATTAAGAATTATTGAACTTATTTTAAATTTTAAACCTTTGTCTATTTGTTCTTTAGCTTTTTTAATATTTTTTTTCTCAAAACCACTATCTCAGCTTCTAACTTCATGCATTCATCAGATTTAGATTGCAATTAAATTTTGATTACATCTTATATTATTTTAGCCTCTTCAACTTGTGTCTTTAATATAACTACCATATGATCAGATTTTTCAAGACTTTTGGATACTTTTTCAATCTCCTTTTATGCTTGTTTCTTCTTAGTTGATTTATCTTTTATTTGCTCATAAATTTCATCTAGAGCATAGAGGAGTTCACACTTTAGATCCACATCTCCTTCCTTTATTCATCTAAGTCTTTAGCTTCTTCTTGATCCACAAAAGTTGATCCTAATGTCATGAATATGACTTCCTTTTCCTCGGCCACAAAGGCACATTCATAGTCATCATCATAACTATCACAATCATCCAATGAATCACTATCTTCTTTTGTGTATAGGCCATTCTTATTTTTTAAGTTCTTCTTCTTGGAATAGTGGTATTTCATATTTTTTCTATCCTCTTGATCATAGTTATCCTTTTTTTTTATAAGGGCATTTAGTAAAAAAATGTCCTAACTTACCACAGTTAAAGGATTTAAAGGGTAACTTACCTTTGTATTTTCTAGACCCTCTTATTAATCTTATAACAAAGTTGGATTCTTATTCATTAGTCTCCTCAGATCTAGATGTAGATGTTTTTGATTTTACTTATTTGGCTACTTTAAATGCAATTTCTCTCTTGAAAGTGTCTTCTTTTCTCATTTTCATCTCATACGTTATGAAAGTTCCATGCTACTCATCTACAGTGAGCTTATCTATATTTCTTGCTTCCTTTATTACAAAGATTTTAGAGTCATACCTTGATGGTGGAGATCTTAGGACCTTTTTGACAATGACTAGATCATTCATCTCTTCTCAACAGCCTTTGATTGTATTGACTATTTCATCTACTCTAAAGAGGTAGTCTACAATTTTCTCTTCTTCATTCATTTTAAGACTTTCAAACTTGCCTTTGTACATTTGTAACTTAACTTGATTTACCTTATCATCACCTACATAGATGATATTTAATTTATTATATATATCTTGTTCATTTTGATAATACATCACCTTGACAAACTCTAAATTAGACAACCCACATAGAACAACATTCCTTGCCTTGGCATTGCACTCATATGCTTTCTTGGTAGTCTGATAAGTAGGAGTTGTAATAGGAGCTATATATCAATTTACAATAGACATCCATACATCAAACCCTAATGAATATAAATATTATTCCATTCTAATGATCTAAAATGCATATTTTGATCCATCAAAGATAGGTGCTTTGTTTGAGCAAGATACTTCTTGAAGTGCCATTTGTGTTCACTTTCCAAGATCTACTTGAGCTAATTAAGTTTCTTCTAAGGAACTAGGGCTCTGATACCAATTATTGGAACATAAATATCTAATGAAATGGGGGTGAATTAGTAGATTGATTAAATTATTAATTTCAATACTTTGAATGTAGATTAAAAATTATTTTTAGAGATCATGCATACACACATAGATATAACACGTAATGTACATGGAAAACCCAATATGGGAAAAACCGCAATGAGAAAAAGTTTCTAAAATCTACTATTCTAATCCAACCTCACAATCAAAACCTCACTAGCTATAATGTTTAAGGGCACTGACCCTTAAGAGACACTAATCCCTTGATTTAAGAGTACCAACTCTAAGGAAGCACCAACTCCCTAGCTGAGTACCAATTCGTCTTATTTGATGGCACCTACCAATCAGATCTTATCATGGAGATACAACTCAAGATTACAATATTGATTCATAAATGAATCAAATTTTAATTCTCTATTATAGGTCTATTCTATAACTTCTCATACTCTGCACATCTCTCTCTTCTCTTCTACTCTACTCCTCTACCTCTATGTCTATATATTTCTCTCTTCAACACACTTGATCAATCTCTTCCTTTCTACCTCTCTTTCTCCCTCTCAGTTCAACTCTATTCAACATCAACAACATTTACTATATCCTAGATGACATATAAACATTTGATCTTAGTTTTGTATCTTTTTTATGTTCACATTTGTTCATTAACACATTACACTCCATCAAATTTACCACATATTGAAATCACGCACCACCACCAAGATTCTTTATCTTTTACTATATTTAACATATAACAAGATTTGGTTTTGATGCACATGCCATATTAAACAATTTTAATACATCACAATAATCTATATCAGTGTCTATGTCGTATAATGCATCTTACCAACATGATCCACCACTTGACCATTGAGATGAACATATCTTCAAATATTGACCATAGATATTAAGTTTTGCACCATGATATAATGATCCTTATTTAAATTGATCATCTTTAAAATGTATTTGTTAAATCAAACTCTGACAATCTCACATGCTTTGTTAGATCTTTGTACACTTCCAAATTTTAACATTTCAAATTTAAAATGCATATATTGATCTTTTGATCCAGGATTTCATGTTCCATTCGATATTCAAAGTAGTATGAACTTTACCTCTATCTATCATTAAACATTGAGCACTTAATCTCATCTCCATACTTCCTAAAAATTTGGAATACATATACTCCATTAATATTCTCAAAGTATCTCACTTTTTAACTCATTAAACATTAGACACTTTGACCTATTTGACTCCATGCACTCCATTGATCTTCATTACATGATATCATGCTCATTATTAGATCTTTTGACAAATTCCAATGAATGTGATATTTATCATTAGTACATTCACTATTAGGTACCTTTGACATATTGACTTTATTGCATGTCATTAGATCTACATCATGTGATTAAGTGCTAAAAATTGATCAAGATTAAAAAAATACTAAGTCGAGGATGTGGGAAATATAAAATATTCGAACATTAATATGATTTGATAATCACTAGGTTGAAGGTGTCAGTTTCACAATAATGAGGAAGGCTTAAGTTGTAACTTAAACTGCTAGTTATTGCTTATATTAGGTCAACATAAAAATAGAACATGTCTATAAATGCCATGACTAAAACCTTAGGGTTTTATTGTGAAACCATGGTTTTGGTCAAGAGAAAAGATAAATCAATTTTAGGCTCATTTATCTTCATGTGAACCCATGGACCATATATATAAGATGCACTTGAAAAACCCATAACATATATTCTATTAATTTCTCTACAAATGGTCTACAAATGGTATCTATAAAAGCATGACAACTTTTCACTATGAAATTATAAAACATGCTCTTCTCTCTATCAATCTTGTCTGCAACTGATCATCTTGACATCCATAATGTCAAAAATATCACTTTTGACATCAATGATGATCATATTTACAACATGGTTATCTAGTAATCTTTTATAAATGATATCTTTTCAACCTTCCCTTAGTCAAGAACATTGCATAATAAAGGTTTTGGATAATAAAGTCACTTATTTCATTACTTCAAATGAAAGTCTCCACTTTATTCCTTCATCTTCTCCTAATCCAAAACTGATCACTAAAAAATGTAATGTAGTAAAGGTCATTCATCATAATCCTCCTCCCATTACCAATGTTGGGAATCCTCTACCAAATAATCCCCCTCCTATCAACACTAATACCCCTCCTATAAAAACTAACCTACCTATTGATACAATTCAACTTCTTACACAAGTCATACATCAAATGAATATAATGCCATCTTCTAACACCTCTCAAATGATGAACATGCAACAACACTTATTTAACATGACTAGTCAACCACATTAAGTCATCATGTCTCAACCAAATCCAAATTTTTTCCCTCCTCCTCTTAGATATGTGAATGGAAATATCATCCCTCAACCTCCAATGAATAAAAAAATGCTTCAACATAGCTTCAAAACTAACCATTAACCCCATTCATTGCATTCATAGATATTAGAAACATTTATCCAACTATCACATATAATGGGACTAAGGACCCTACTATATTTCTTAAGTCCTTTGGTTATATATATAAGGAATGGGCCCAAATTAACACCTTTTATACCACCAAAATCTTAGCCAAACAATTTATTGGTTATGAACTTGAATGTTACAACGAAATTCCTAGACATTCCATCTCACAACTAGAGGATTTAGTCAATGCTCTAGTGAGAAATTCCAACATGATGACCTTCCTGAAAATTAACTTATCCATTTCATCAATGCCAATCAGCTTCCTAATAAATCTTCTCATAATTTCATCAAATGATGGAAGTCCCTAGCTCATAAAGTGGACCATAACATTAATAATGATTCTCTTTTAAAAGTATTTGTTACTAATCTTAAACCTCCCCTTCAATATAAAGTTCAAATCTTTTCACCTAAAACTTTAGATGAAGTATTAGACCAAGTAAAAAGGAAAGAATTTATTATGACTTAATTGCAATCATCTCAAACAAATACTAAAGCACCATTAAAATCATTTTCTCATAAAATTGATTCATCTAAGCCTCCCTAGCCTCAAAGTGGAGCATCAAATTCAATTTTTTTAACCTAACCCAACTTCCATTGAGTCTAGAACAATTTAAGCACAAATTGCCACCCTCTAAACCCATGATCTTTGATCCTTCCAAACCTCCTTCAAAGTGGTACAATCTTGATAAATTTTTTTGGTGGCATGATAATATAGGTCATTCTCATGAGTCTTGTCATGATCTTCACTGATTTCTTCTTTCTTCCTTACTTGGTCCACATTTCAATCTTGATATTATCACAAAACAAAGTTATCAAGATTATCTTCAAGCTTCTTAAATTTAATCTTAAGAACCACAATCACATCAACATCAACTACTTAATGAACAAACCTCATCCACTAATTTTTTTCAAACCACAGTTAATCCTTCTTTATAAACCAATAAAGAATGGATAGCTAAAATGAAAAACTTTAAACATATCATTGCATCCATTTATCCTCAACCTCTTAAGTCACATGAACCAAAACAGTACCTAATTTAAATGCCTACTCTAAAACATATCATACATGGTCCTCCTTTACCTCTTCATACATCTCCTCCACATCCTATTTCACATTCAACATCCTTAAAATATAATAAACCAACACATTTACCTATTTCAAAATTCACCTTCAACCTAGTACAAATCATTTTAATAGTTCAATGTTACCTCACTCCAACTCATATGTTGGGGCATCTTGCGATGCCCATCCACATATCCCTTCAAAATTTGGGGTATCTTACGATGCCCATCCCTACATCTACTTACCCACTGGGGCATCTTATGATGCCCACTCTTGTTTAAAAATGCATAATATCAACCAAATTTAACTTCAAGAAACCTTCCATGACTTATAGACTTATATTTCATATGCTCATATTTGAAACAATTATTAAAATATATTTTGTTTGTCCCTTGTTTCTTTGTTTTTGTGCACTTTAGTTCTTTTAATTTCACTTTACCATTATCATTTTCACCTTTGGATTCTTTATCTTTCTTACACGTTACATTTGGAATTTGTTTTTATTTTGGCCCTTATATATCTCTTTTATTTTTATCTTTTTATGTCACTCTTTTCCTTAGTAGCTTTATGATCATTTTGCCCTTTATCTTACATGATGATTTTACTTTCATATTCTCTATTTCTCATATCATCATTTATATTTGTAAATTATTGTCTTTCTTTATCATTGACTTCTCTTCATTTTTTTGATTTTTTTTTAAAAACTCCCTTTTTCTTGCCTCTTTATGATTATTTGATTTCTTATCTCTATTTTTCATAGATAATTGTCATTGTGACTTGGTTATACAAACTCTGTTCCCTTTGGTCATTATCTCCTTTTACGATGTGATCAGTTAACACATAATTAATCTCATTATTATTCTCCTTTCATTGGTCTACTCTGAATATCCTTTTTCCCTTCTCCCCTTTTCACAAACTCAGCATATACATGGTTAAGACTTGAGATAACATGTTGGTTCATTATTAAGCCTAAGTGTCCTAGTTAGTTTTTGTCTTTTTTTACTTAACTTCCTTTAGGCTTAGCCTAAAGCTCATTCATGTGTATCACTTCATCTCTCATGATTTTTCATTCTAAATCCCTATGGAGGAGAAATATTAAAAAATCCTTAAAAACATTTAAAAGCCAAATCATTTTATAAAAGGCAATGATACAAAAGATAAAAAATATTCAAAATACTTAAAAGTCTAATCACACTACAGGACATGATTTAAAGCACACCTCCTTCTAATAAAATCTCAAACTCTATAGTTGGCCTCATGATAGAGTTGATGTCCATTGGGGTGTGGTAATCCATTAGATTAGAAGAGGAGAATAAAAAAATCTTTTAGTTCTACCTACTTTCTCATGTAAGTACCCAATATTTATAGTAGATCAATGGATTTGTAAGGGGTCCTAAAGAATGAGGAATACATCATGGGAAGGTAGGTCATATTTAAATTTATTTTACTAATCTACCTTCATGATTTGATCTTAGTATCACACTTATTTTCCTATAAAGCTTTGTGTCTATAAAAAACATGTTTCCTTCTTACATTTATGGTCACCAGTCACTTAGTGTTTTTTCATGTCCTTAGTATGCCTCTTATCTCTTAAGGTCTTCTCATAAGATGCCTAAGTTATGATTTTTATATTCCCTTTTTCATTCCATATATCCCTCATATTTCCTCTTGAGAATTATTATTTTGTTTACTAATCACTCCCTTTGGGAATTCATTTATGAGTTACTTTGTAAGACTATAGATATGACCTGATGTTCCTCACAAATTACCATCTTTACCTTCTTATTTTTTTTAGATCATGACTCAGGGAAAAAATGGGTCCCCATCCCATAAACAAATAACTCAAAAATACCAAAGTATCATGGCTTCATGAAATAACCATCAAGGCATATGGCCTAACTAAAAACCAAAGTGACAAACATCTAAATGTTTTTTAAAAATAACTTTCAAGTCACATTAACATAAAAATAAACAAAGTTAAAATTACTACTCCTTGATCATTTATCAACCTTGAGACCTCAACATATTTGATGGAGACTTTAGAATGGTGTGGCCTTTCTTTCTATTTTTAATAACTTTCCATTCTTCTTGATTAATTGATTTATCTGAGACATAAATTTCCATACCACCCACTTTTTTGGCTTTACCTGAATCTTATGTATTTTGATTGTTTAGGACCCTCTTTCTTTTGACACTATTTTTGGCAATCTTAGAATCTAGAGAAGAAAACACAACAATTTTTTATTGGATTTTGAAAGTTTAACTAAAAAAGACTTTAGTATCTTACTTGAAGAAAATCTTGGATTGTTATCTGAACTCACTATTAAAATATCCTCTTTATTTTCCTTCCCCCATGAAGATACTATTTTTCTCTTAGATTTTGGGGTAAGAAGCTGAAACATGACCTAATTAAAAACAATTTCTACATCTAAAAGATATTCCTTCAAAATCTATGTGTTAATACCAACACCTTTCTTTCACTTTTAATTCAATCTTCTCAGGTAAACCTTTAGATATTTCTAAACAATCCAACAATCTAGTAAAACTGGTTCGTTAGAAATTAAGTGAAGCAACATCAATTTCCAATAATTCTCCTAAAGTTTTACCAATTACTAAAAGCTTGGATTTATTTCAAAACTGAAGAGGAATATATGATAGCCTTACCCAAATTGGGAAAATATAAAGATTTTTAGTTAAAGGATTGAACTCAAGAAATCAAGGTTTCATCAATAGAAGATGATTATAAAAAATCTAAGATTTAGCTTGAAAATTCTTAATTTGATCAATAAAATAATTGAAAGCCACAATAAAAAATCCATTTGCACAAGGATAAATTTCCATATCACCCACCAAAAATGGCTTCCAAGTAAGTGAAATCCCCTTATGAATATCTAAAAGAGATGGCTAAAACTGTCAAAGACTCAGGTCAAACCCCTTTCAATAAAACATGTCTCACTATCAACAATATCCTTTCGATCATTAGCAGTGATTTGGGGTCCTTGATTAGTGACTATTTCTCATGGCACACTATATCTTGTGAATATTTCTTCATAAAGGAAAGTTGATACTTTATCTTCCTTGGTGTGTGTTATATCCTTTACTTCCACCCATTTAGTGACATAATCAATATAGACAAGGATGTAATCTTTGTTGTTGGATTTTGGATCAAAAGGTTCTATAATTTTTAGGCCCCACTTTTTGACTGGTTCAAGCACCATCTAGGGTTACAAAGGAATTTCATCTGAACATGTGGGTCTCCCCATATGCTGACATCTATCACAATGAGTAGTATATCTTATTGTATCTTTATGGAGTCAGGTCTAATAGTATCTTGTATTCAAAATTTTGACTATTGTATGCGTGACTGCAAAGTGTCCTCCATAAGGTTCATCATGGTAGGCTTTGAGGATATCTAGAACTTAATCTTCTTTGAGACATCTTTTGAGGATGAAGTCAAGCCTAGTTTATAAAAAAATCTAGATAGCCATGAATATCTGGTACTTTTGTGAATCAAATCTCTCCTTTGTTTAGAGATAAAGGTCTGTGGAAGTAGCCTTGTTATCAGGTAGTTAACAGTATCAACATACCAAGGTGTGGTAAGGGTGAGAGAGAATAGGTGTTCATTTGGAAATGAGTCATCCAATATGGTATCTTATTCAAAGGATTGTAGGCATGATAAAAATTTAGCCACCACATTATCCCTATCAAGCTTGTCTACAATAGTGATATCAAATTATTGTAATATGAGCAACCATCTTATCACTATGGCTAGAAAAATTGGTTTGTTTATAAGGTACTGAATGGCTACATGGTATGTATGAATAAAGACCTGATACCCTATGATGTAGTGATAGAAATTTTTGATAGCATAAACTAACACCAATAAATATTTTTTAGTAACTGTGTAATTTAATTCTATTGCCTGTAAGTTCTTGCTTACAAAATATATGGCATAATTGAGTACTTCCTAATTTTGGCTGAGAAGAACTCCTAGGGAATTATCTAAACTATCTAGATGAATATATAAGGGAAGCTTCCAATTAGGACCATGCAGAACAAGGGTGGTGGCCAATAATTCCTTTAATTGTTTGAAGGTTGTATCACAGGTAGGAGTCTAGATAAATTCAACATCTTTAGTCAGAAGGGTGAACAATGATGCTACTACTTTGCTGAAATTATTTATGAATCTCCTATAGTAACCAACATGTCCTAAAAAAATCTTAAAATATTTCTATTTTTGAGGCATAGGCAAGTTTGTGATGATTCTAATTTTTGTAGGGTCAACATTAATTCCTTCAATAGATAAGTGGTGGCCTAAGACAATACCTTCTTTCATAAGCATGTAGCATTTCTTGTGGATAAGAGATATATGGTGCTCTTGATAGTGTTGCAACACTTTTTCCATGTTTTTGAGGTACTCATAAAATGTTTCTCCATATATGATAAAGTCATCCATATAGATTTCTACACATTCATTAGCCATATCTATAAAGATACTCATGACAACCCTCTATAATGTTGCAAGAGCATTAGACAAACCAAAGGGTAATACAACATAAGAATAAGTACCCCAAGGAAAAATAAAGGTGGTATTTTCTTGATCCTCAAGAGCAATTCTAATCTAGTTGTAAACACTAAAGCCATCCAAAAAGGCAAAATATTTCTTCCCTGATAGTGTGTCCAGCACTTGATCAATGAAGGGTATAGGAAAGTGATCCTTTCTAGTTTCTATGTTGACCTACCTGTAATCTATGCATACATGCCATTTTCTATTTTTATTTGGTATAATTAGCAATGGTGAAACCCATTCACTGTCTAAGATAAGATATATAAATCCAATAGTCAAATTTTTTTGTAATTCCACTTTGACTATTTCTTGAAGTGCTGGATTCATCCTACATTGTGGCTGTTTGATTCATTGGCACTTAGTTGTTTGATTCATCCTACATTGTGGTTATTTGATTCCTTATATATCTTCATAATACCATACAAAATTATGTTGGTTTGCATGCAACATGCTAACTAGGTACTTTTCCTCATTTAACTCCAACTTGATATTAATAAGCAATGTTTTTCATAGAGAGATTTCAATTTGTTCTGAGACTGATTTCATCAATTCTATATTGCTAATGTATCTAGTTTGGCTATAGCCATGAGGTAGCACCTAGTGGAATATTTCCTATACAGATGCATTATAATTATTTGATTCTTAGAGGTTGGAAAATGGGTACTCAACACATTGCAAGTGGTTGAGATCTATAGGAGTTTGATAATTATGATGAACATTAGAGAGAATTGTATCTTCCTCCTGATCAGCCAATGTGCATGCATGGTCTATGATAAATATAGGAATCAAAGGAGGCTACTCTTCATCATCTTCTTTAGCCTATAATGAATGCTTACGTGTAAAAACTAGCTATGCTAGGGGATAAAAGACCAACTTCTTAGAGTGTTTGCCATTGGAGATCATCATGTTACCTAATATATAGCTGATAAAGGTGTCAGTTGTGGTAAGCCAACGTCATCCTAAGATAAGAGGATATCCACCCAAATTAGACTTGGGCTATAGCAAAATGAAATCTATAGGATACTCCTAAGAATCTAAAATAATGATAAGGTCTTCAATGATTTATTCTAGTCTGACTATAGACCTATCAACCATTTGTATCATTGTAGATGTGGGGAAAATATTATTTAGTTGTAATTTATGCATATTTTTAGTTGTCATTACATTTATTATAGCCCCCAAGTCTATCAATGTGTTGGACATTTGCTGGTCATGGATAGAGACTGTTACTACTAGGCATCTTGGATTTGAATATTTCTTTGGTAGGGTATTCCCTAGCATGATGTTTTCCAGTTGGCCAATCACATGCATAATATTGGGATCTTTTTTCTTCCTTCCTAGTTTTTCTAGACAAAGGTTTCTAACATCTTTGGAATATATGGGTAAATCCTTGATGGCCTAGAATAGATGGATTTTGACATAAAGATTCTTGAGCTATCCCATGAAATCAAACTTAGGTTTAACTATATGGTCTTGAAGGATGAGATATTCTAGAAATGATGGGGCTATTTCATCAATAGCTTTATTTTCTAGTTTAGAGAGTTTTTGAGGTGATGGAGGTGGGTTAACATGTTCTTTTGGGGTTTCATGATCTGACTCCCTTATTATGGGTGGTGCTAGGGGTGGTAAAACTTTCCCTAAATGAAGGTGAACTTCATTGATGTTCAGCATGTATGTTAGGTACTGACCATGCTCAATATTAAATATGGGTTACACCAATTTATTTGCAAGATTATGTATAGGTTGGTCAATTATCTAGTTAGGCTTGGGTGTAGCTTGTGTATTGGGCATATGAGCAAGAGGTTATTATTACTATTGTGAAGGGAATCTTCTTGGAGAGTTTCCCCATGGTTTATTAGGTCTCAAGGGCTGTTGTCACTAGTTTGTGAAGGGTGGGCCTTAGGGTGGTTGAAAATATTATATTAAATATGGGGATACATTTTATGGAGGCTACCAAAAGGTGGTGGGGTAGATTGCTTGAGGTGGATACCAACTAAAATTAATAGGTGGAACATTCATCCAAGGACTAGTCCAATTGGGAGTAGTATTTTCAAATTATGAATTAAAGGGGGCAAAATTTTCAAAAGGTGGATTTTGTCCCATACCTTGACAAGATGGTCATTGAACCCATGGCCTTCTTTTTACAACATATAAATATTAATCACCATCTCCTCCTACAGTGTGTAGCTCTACTATTGTTGATTCTTTAGATGTGATGTGAGCTACTTAAGCCCAAACTTCATGACATCTATAATCTACCTTTTTCTTCTTACAATTTGGATAGTAAATAGTTAAGGCTTGATCTAAAGCTACTTACTTTTGTCTTGAGTGTATGATATCTAATTGGGTGGACAAATGACTAACGATATCTTGTTTCATATCTTGTAATAGGTTACTAACTTTAGTTTTTGATAGGTTATTTGAAGCTTCTAATGGGAGCTTACTACCTCTAACTTAGTTTATGGTAGATCTAGAATAATTCTTGATTAGCTCTTTGATATCTGAGAATGGTAGGTGGGAAATATCCCCTCCATTAATTAGGTTCAAGGCTTCCAAACAATATTATCTAACTCTTTTTAGGAATATGAGTTTTAAAGGTTCTTCTCCAAGTGTACTTTGCTTGAAGTTTTGTACACTGAACATGAACTATTCAACATAGTCTTCCAAGGATTCATCCCCTTCTTGAGTCATCCTAGAGATGTCATTTCTTCTATAGCTTCTTCCTTTTCCACATTCCTGATACTTGGCCAAAAATTTATTTTTCATGTCTTCCCAAGTGCAGGCCAAATTACAACTCAATCCCATGAACTAGTGAAGTGCTAAGTCTTTGAGAGTAGCTAGAAAAAGTTTCAATTTTTATGCATCCTGCTTATAGTCATAGCTTCTATAGAGGATATCAAATTAAAACAAGAATGTGTTTGGGTCTTCTAATAAAGTACCTCTAAAATTGGGCAAGGTTGATTGTGGAATGTTTTTCATTTGTGTTACACTTATTGCATCTAGAATAGGAAATTAAAAAATAACTATGTTTGGAGTTCCATTGTCATCCATAAAGTCTTCTTATCTACTCATGATGGATTTTTTTGTGATATGAATACCAAAGGTATGCAAGATCTCATCCTCAAATTCTATTTCAATCCCTTGGTCAAGATGATAACAAACATTTATCTACTGATCCTCAATCTTTTTATTAGATGAAGGGTCTAAAGATTCTCTTGAGCTTCCTTTGATTTGATAAAGAAGGCTTTGCTAAAATATTGTAAATATGTTACTCTCTAGAGTTTCTAGTTCATGTAGTTACTCTCCTTCATTTCTTCTTACCAGCTCAACTAATTCTTTCTCTACTTCTATTTCCTTTATTACAGCCAATAATGCTTTTTCTACAATCTCCCTCCTTCAATTTGTAGTGTTCTCTTCTTCAAGAGCCTTCTGTCTTATGGTATATTCTTCAATAGGATTCTTAGTTTCTATAGGTATTTGTGGTTCTTTCCTATCAACAACTTGTGGCTTGTTTGGTAGGAATCTCCCTCGATAATATCTTTCTCTATGCATAAATGTTATACCACTCCTTCAGCTATCCTATCCCTTCCTACACAGGGTTAGTTTTTTTTTTTTTTTGTTCCAGTGGGTTGTTTCAGACTAATTAAAAATAATGTGGAAATAAAGGAGTACAAAAATAAAAATAATAGGAATTGAAATTTTACTTATAGAAAGTAGTAAAAATTATCTACTAAAATTAGGAAAATTATTATAGAAAGAAGGAAATGAAAGGAAAATTATCCTAGAAAGTAGGAAATGAAAGCAGGAAAATTATCCTAGAAAGTAGGAAAATTAAAACCACACTTCACAAAAAATAAATCACTTTTGTAGAAAATAAATCTAGAAACATGAACTAAGTAACTTATGCACAATTTACTTTTAGAAACTTAGACATATAGCATAAGACACCGTAGTGCCCTCACTTAACTTACCTGATTTGAACTATATGTCTAGAAACTTAGAGATTTAGCATAAGACACTGCAGTGTCCTCACTCAACTTGCCCAACTAGAAAGAATAGTTCATTAACCAAATTTAAAAAAAAATAATGATTGATTTTTATAAATAATAATTGATACCCTCCCCAAAAATGATGCCAAATTGTTGTGTAGACTAATTACCTAGTGATTTCCATATTATTGAGTTTGATTAACATTAATTATCAACCCAAGGTGCATACACTTTTCAAGGATGTCAACACAATATATGCATTATTGATTCAAAAATCATCCTGATTTTCTAGTTGTAGTACATTAAATTTATGTTGAATTCACTAGATAGATATACTATGAAACTATTATGACATAACTACATAATTGCTTCACACTTATGA